>OY731401.1:42609643-43209643 GCA_963425845.1 Sphenostylis stenocarpa
CACGTCCGCGCCGTCATGTAGGTGCCGTGTACATCCATGCGGGTCTGTTGCTACGCAATAGTTACTAATGTTTACCGGCCTTTGTACAACTTACTACCCTATCTGTCTCTACCTTATAGGAGTACAAGTGTACATCCTACCGTAGGTATGATCTTATTTGCGACGCCCATTAGTATACCATGTATACTTGTCATTTCCATGAGGTTTCACATTGTCATCAATCTCCCCCTTATTGCTTTCACTTGCAGCCGTTCCACTCCCTCTCTTTCACTCTTTCTGTCAACGGTCAATGTTTCACCATTGTCTACCGTCGTGCCATCCACCGCACCACCGCACCATCCACCGTCCACTGCACAGTTAGGGTTCTTGTCGTTTCTCTTGATCGCAAGCTTACATATGTCTTAAATACGTATATTGTATCTTTTTTTCTGAACAAGATTTACTTCTTCATGGCACCACACTAACAAAGCTGATTGGGGCTATTGTTCTTTGTACTATTATGTGCTACTTTCAGGTTTGAATCAGTGTTATTTCAAAATCTAGAATTCTTTCACAGCGAGAAATTGCAGAATATAATAAAAGTTCTAAACAATTTGGGAAATTTGGAAAAAAATCATTCTTGGGAAACATTGTGTTCTATGATTGTTATTTTTTAAAAGGTAAATCAAACATGGGTGTTTCCCAAATTTAGATTCCCGGCAAACTAAAAATTTCACTAAACTTAGGGTATGATTTTGAGATGAAGTATAAAATTGGGAGTGAGAACATGACAACATATCTGGGCTATAAACTTTAAAAGGGCAAGCTGTATTACAAGGAGAGGTTGGTGATTCCGAGAAACTTATCCAAAATTTCCTTAATCTTAAAAGAATTTCATTTCTGGTCTTTTTTTTTTTTTCGGAAGTGTCAGCACCCAATTTCGTCTGGGTAGATAAAAATAAAATGATAATAATAAATAGTAGCATTTATTTTGAAAATATAAAAAATGGGGGAAAAAGAAAAAGAAATAAAAAATTCCCTCTTGTTAACATTTTTGCTTTTTACGGAAAAAGAAAAAAAAATAAAAAATGGAAAAACAAAAATATTATAAATAATAAAAAAAGAGTATAAAAATAAATTGAAAAAAAAATTGTTTTAAGAAAAATTAAAATATATTTATTTCTACATGTTTTAGGCCCAATCCATTCTAAAATTTTGTTACACTATTTTTAACCTAATTTAGGAACTTATATAAGGGAAGGCATGATGAGAGGAAGGGGTAGCCATCGTAGAATAGGGATTCCAAGCATTTACTCTCGGAGGTTTTCTTTTAATTTTTGGTGGCCTATCGCCGCCGTCCGTTCCGACGTCTAGGGACATCTCGAACGTTTATGCGAGCGATCGCAAAAAGATGGTTTAGACTCGCGTTTTATTCTAAAAACGTGTCCATTGATTCCGAGGTGCTCAACAACTGAACTATCCTCTAATAAAAGCAAGGTTTTCGCAAAAGGGTTCTTATGGAGTCGCCACCAATGTTTTGACCATAAACATTGGAAAAGGATAAAAAGGTGTTGATTTTAAGAAAAACCAAACTTGGCCATTATAACCAGAGTTAGGTAAGGGAGTTAGTTACGCGTGGGGAAGGTGTTAGCACCCCCACGATGCCCCTTTCGGGTTCCCTATGACGGATTGATTCATAAAGTAAAGATTAAGAGAAATTACGCTATTACCCTATTTTATTATACAATATTAAAAAATGGCTATCTACATGATTCTATTTTCTATTGCATACATAAAGCAATAAAAGAGAAGAGAAGTGAAAAGAACCTCCGTAGCAAGCTTTTTTATTATAACTCTTCAACTGTGAGGATGCGTTTTGGCAATCCCCCTCACTACAAAGACTCTCCTCCCCGAATACAGGACTGACTCTACTAAAATTCTAAGAAGAATTGAATGCTAGAAGAAACTTCCTTAACCGATTGTTACCTTATAGGAAATCGGAGAGTTCATTCGAAAGAGGGAAAGAAGAGAAGAGTGAGGTGTGTCTAAAAACGCTCAAATGAGCTCCTATATATAGTTTTTTCAGCCTGGCAGCTCGGGACGGCCGTCTGGGGTGCAGAAAACAGGGACCGTCGTCTGCAGAGGTCGGGACGGCCGTCTAGCATGTGGGACGGCCGTGTGGACTATCTAGGACGACTGTCCTGGCTTCTGGGACGGCTGTCTCGAGTGTTTTGGCCAGATTTTGTGTTCTGGGACTCTCGGGAAGCTTTTCTTTCCTCAGACGGAAGCCGATTGATGCTGATAGATGTCCACCGAAGCTTCATCCTCAGATAGAAAGTCTTCTTAGCCTTTATTGAGCGGCCGGGCAAAATTAGGGGTCTACAGTTGCCCCCCCTTCACCTGCCTGACTAACTGTTGGCCTAATGTGCCCACAAAGTTAGTTGGTAGGTGAAGGATGATAAATATTTTTTATAGGTACCAACCCCTATCTGGTTTGAACCTTCTTTTATAAGGCTCTGGTGAGTAGTTACCCTTACCAGGTACGAGTCTGCATTTTGCTAGACTCTTGTGGGTACTTACCCCCACCAGGTATGAATCCGCTTTTGCTAGATTCTGATGAGTACCTACCCTCATCCGGTATGAACCCCGTTCTGCAAGGCTCTTGTGGGTACCTACCCCCACCTGGTATGAATCTGCATTTTGCTAGATTCTGATGAGTACCTACCCTCATCTGGTACGAACCCTATTCTATAAGGCTCTTGTCGGTACCTACCCCCACCTGATACGAACCCCGTTCTGCAAGGCTCTTATGGGTACCTACCCCCACCTGGTACGAACCCCGTTCTGCAAGGCTCTTGTGGGTACCTACCCCCACCTGGTACGAACCCCGTTCTACAAGGCTCTTGTGGGTACCTACCCCCACCTGGTACGAACCCTGTTCTACAAGGCTCTTGTGGGTACCTACCCCCACCTGGTACGAACCCCATTTTGCAAGGCTCTTGTGGGTACCTACCCCCACCAACCCCGTTTTGCAAGGCTCTTGTGGGTACCTACCCGCACTTGGTACCAACCCTGTTTTGCAAGGCTCTTGTGGGCACCTACCCCCACCTAGTAAGAACCCCGTTCTGCAAGGCTCTTGTGGGTACCTACCCCCACCTGGTACGAACCCCGTTCTGCAAGGCTCTTGACGAGCCCCGTTCTGCAAGGCTCTCAGGATGCTCTTTTTTGTAGTCAATCCTATGGTTGATGAGTACAAACCCTCATCTGGTTTTGGAGATGTGTTTGGCGGCTTACTGTTTCTGATCATGCGCCCATTCCATGGGGAGTGATTGATTTTTTCTTTTTGACTTTTCTGTTTTAGTCATCCGGTTTTACCGGAGATTTTTGTTTTTGGCTTTTCTGTTTAGCCATCCAGCCTTGCCAGAGATTCTTTATTTTTGGCTTTTCTGTTTAGTCTTCCGGTCTTGCCGGGGATTCTTTGTTTTTTGGCTTTTCTGTTTAGCCATCCGGTCTTGCCAGGGATTCTTTTTTTTTTTGCTTTTCTGTTTAGCCTTCCGGTCTTGCTGGAGATTATTTGTTTTTGGCTTTTTTGTTTAGCCATCCAGTCTTGCCGGGGATTCTTTGTTTTTGGCTTTTCTATTTAGCCATTCGGTCTTGTCGGGGATTCTTTGTTTTTGGCTTTTCTGTTTAGCCATCCGACATGTTGATTGTCGGGGATGATTTGTTGGTTGCCTCTTATTTGGGCAGGAATCCATTGGGGATTTTTTATTTTTTATTATTGTGCCTCTTTATGTAGGCAGATGCTTCACTGATGGAGGCTTTATGCTTTGGGCTTGTATTGCCTCTTGCATAGGTTGATTTCCCGTTTCTGGGGGATATTAGCTCTTTGCTTGCCAGGTATTGCCTATGTATTTATAGGCAATTAACTTCTTGAGGATATAAATTTGTAATTTTGCCTTTGCTGATAGGCTCACTGGGGATAGTTTTTCCTCTTTTTGATGATCCACCAGGGAGGAATAGAGTTTTTGACTCCTTGTTGGATGCTGCTATTATGAGCTGGCTTTGCCTATGCTCTTATTCTACTGGGGAATGAGTTTTCTGATTATTTTACCTTTTTCTCGCGATTTTATTTCTTTTTTTTCGTGATTTTGAAATTTGGCTTTCTTAAATGCGTGCGCCTTTTTACATTTTAAATTCTTTTATGCATGCAGGATTTTTATTATCTGCTGGGGATGAAGAGATTTTCTTCTTTTTCTCTTTTCTTTTTGGCGATCCTCCAAGGAATTCGTTGGCTTCTTGGGGATCCAACTTTGATTTGATTTTTATGACGGAATCTTGGCTCCTAGCTTTGTGAAGCTCTTGTAGACCCCAAATCTTGCCCGACCTCCAAATAAAGAGTAGAAGACCTCCTATTCGAAGATGGACGAAGCCTAACAAGCCACTAGGAGAGACTATTAGGCCCCATACTAGGATAGGAGGGGTTTTCGGCACGAAAATAAAGTTTCTCGCCTTTTTGGGGACGAGACCGCCATCTCGAAATCGAGACCGCCGTCTCGCCATTCGCAGGTGGCGAGACCGCTGTCTCGTGCCACCTGCAAAGGGTGAGACGGCGGTCTCGTTTGTCGAGACGACGGTCTCGCCACCTTGGCAAGACGAGACGGCGGTCCCGATTGTTGAGACGGCGGCTCGACCCTGTCAGACGAGACGACGGTCTCGACCTGTCAGGCGCGAAAAACTATAAATAGGGGGCTCCATTCCCTCATTTCCACACCACACACAGAGTTTCTCCCCCTTCTCTCTAGAAATCACCAAAGTTTCTCTCTCTAGAATCCCTCCGACGCATTTCCGGAGCTTCTGAGTGTTTCTGTGAGTGTTTTTCGGCGTTTCGAGAAGTTTCCGACGCTATGTAGAGTGAAGGGCTGCCACAAAGCACCCTAAATTTTAAGGAATTAATAGAAAAGCGTGCTTCGGAGGTTTACATTTTCCCTCTCTACTCTTACCGCTTTAATTTTAAATTATGCAATAGATATTAGGGCCATGTAGTCGTAATTTTAAATTCCGCAGAATAAAAGGGTAAAAGCGTAATTTTCACCGGTTTAAATATTTTTTTTAAATAGCTGGCCTGTCATAGGGAACCCGAAAGGGGCGTCGTAAAGGAACTAACACTTCCTTTACACGTAACTAACTCCCTTACCCAACTCTGGTTCTAACGACCAAAGTTGGTTTTTTTTTAAAAACCAACGCCTTTTAACTCTTTTTTCGATGTTTTCGGTAAAAACATCGGTGGCGACTCCACAGAACCCTTAAAAACTAGTTCCTGGGTTAGCCCGGTTATCGGACAACCCAAGAACGCCCTTTCGAAAACCTCGTCCCTAGGTTCAGCCCGGTTATCGGACAACCTAAAGGCGTTGTAGCCACCAATAAAAAACGCGAAAATCAAGAGGGTCGAAACCATCGCGTCGCTCTGACCGCCTCTTTTTGACGGCGGCGACAGATGGCGACTCCACTGGGGAAGCCTCGAGAGTTGATCCCATTTAGTGATGGGCCGGCTTAAAAAAATAAATAAACCAAGAAAATTACGCTTTTTACCCTGCCTTGTATTATAACATGTTTTATTGCTTGGCTTTAATAATTGTTGCTTGTTTATACTTACGCAATTGTTTGAAATACAAATTGTACACAAACCCTTGCACACAACAGTTCCCTCTATACCCGGGGGCAAGTGAGAAATCCATAGGGAGTGGGTGGCAGGTACGGTTCGCTGTAGTGATGGCCTTGTGCCCACCGGTGTGATCGGAAACCACCACTCAAGGTGATAACCTTCCTCTTTTGGCACAAAGACTGACTATGGCCTTAGTGCTAAGCATGGTCAGAAGGCTGGAGAGTGGGGACCCTATAATGGGGGCACCTTGGGGGCCTTAGCCTTGGTGAGAACAGTTAGAACCCACCTTTGCCAATGCATTTTTCTGCAGGAAAACCCTACCTCGTGATTAAAACGACTTCTCGCCTGTTCGCGGATGAGTGAATTGTATGTGTATTTGTTTGTTGCATTTGATTGCATAACATAACCAAACAACAGATAAAAACAAAAGTTTACAATAAACACCCTTATCTCGGACAGTTTGCCTTTTAGCTAGCCTAGTTTCAGGTTCTTTGTAAGCTAAGTAGCCACGCAGTCCGACAGAAGAGATAAAGGACGCTAATATTATTCTTTCGCCAATAAAACCATTTTATCTCGGACAGTCTGCCTTTTAGCTAGCCTGGTTTCAGGTTCTTTGTAAGCTAAGTAGCCACGCAGTCCGACAGAAGAGATAAAAGGCTAAAAAAATTAATCCAAAATAAATAAAATAATAATAACAAAATCAAAACATTTATAAAAATGGGTCTTAGAGGCGTTTTTTGGAAAAATTATTGGGCCAAATCCCCTTCGGGTATTTACAACTTGATTCCTCACCTTTTTCTCTTTGTTTTGATATGCTGTGCGTCCAAATCGGACATCTCAGTCAAAAGTTATGCCACTTTGAACATCTATCGCCCTTTTGTACTGGTGCATGCATAAATACATTCATTCTAGGGAGCACTAGATATCCCTAAGACAATGGCGAAAGAGGCCCCGAGCACATCTGTGACCTTCGCGACAAGGAAGGGACAAGTGTACTAAGGTGTGATGGTGACCCCCATTATACTTGTCAAGTCTGTGATGGGAAAGGAACCATTACACCAAGGTGGGTATGATACCCCACAAAGCGTAAGCTTTAAAGAGGATACCTAAGCCATTGTCTTAAGGAATATCCATCTCATAAATGATTCATTTTAAACAATGAAAATCTTTTTACATTCTAGAAAGCGGCTGGTATTCTTCATGCCCTCATCCGCATACAAAAAAAAACACAAAATCCCAAACACTATCATACATCATGTTAGAAAATAAAACATGATAATGTTTAGGAAAAAACAAACACATACATACATGCATCCACCAAACTTCATAACATAATAGACAATCGAAGAAGTGGACATTCCTCAATACCATGAAAAGAGGATTAGGGCATTTGCATGCCATGCACGGGAAGTCAAAAAGAGAATAAATAAAAATATTTACCCACCTATGGGTTCATTTAGGCTTTTCCGCTTTTAAAAAAAAATGTACTTCGAAACATTGCATTGAGGAATGTACACTGTCTGGATGAAATAAATAAAATTGTTTGTTTTCATCATCTCTTCAAACGTCTATTGCATTCATAAATTGCATTCATTCTCACTTTAATAATAATAAGATGATAAAAAAGAAAGGATTAATTGATGTGCTTCCCATGAATCGGAATAAGATGGAGAGTAAGCCTTTCGTCATCAAGTTCTCTCCAATGGTTGATCCGCCCAAGGAGGATAACAAGCCTCAACCATTGGATATCCAAGTTAATAAAGAAGAGGGGGCAAGGAGGTCGTTGCATTTATTTCTCAAACCAAATAAAGTTGTACCATTGAGATACGCAAAAACATCGTCCATCAATGAAGATATCTCCAGCATAGCCGGCATTCGGGGGCAAGATTAGAAATGAAAGAATTTATTCCCCCAAGGAGCTGTAAGATGACACTCCTACAAATAAAGAAAAAATAAAAAGACCAAAGAAAAACATAATCCAAAGAGGAAACTGAGTAGACTTTGGATTCACGACGCTAAGGCAAGTTCTCTCAACGCTCCGCCAAAGAGACAAACTATGGTAGGCGACAAGCTAGTCACAGTTTAAGCTAGAGACGACATTCAGATCAGTAAGTCGTCTGCCCTACATTGAATGGATGCGGCTGAAGAGGACCTTTGAAATATCTTTTGCCAATATGAAAAGACTTCCCCAACAATATGAAGGTGACCCACATGATGAGAAAATATGGATATCGCTCAAACCAATGGCTCATTAGAAACTCTCAAGGAATAAGGGAGCCACCAGATTTTAATGACAATCCTTTAAAGCATGGCTTAGGGCATGACCCTACAAAGGATCAAGCTACATGGAGAAAAGGGAAGTCTCCCCTCTGCAGCTCGAATCAGATTTTCCCAAACAGAGGGGTTCAAGCGTCAAAAGCGACTTTAGTCATTAGGTGTTCTCCTTCTGATTCTTAGGGTTTGTAAATCCAATGACTATTAGAGATTACTCCTCGGGACTAGCCCGACCCCCGAGCATTGTAGGGCACACATTTCCCTATTAATTACAAAGAATTTCATTCTTACTATCTGCTTCTCTTCTCGCTATTCATATCTAAACCTCATTAATAACCATGTTTAAGCAAACATTTTCAAAATGCGTCAAAGTAATCAAACTGCGCCATTGACCAAAGTAAAAGTCAAATCCATCACTACTGATTGACTAGAAACACAAAATAAAGTTTTACCTCGTCATAAATAAAGCCGTGTTTCGCCAATGTTGTACAAAAAGAAAACAAAAATCAAAAGAAGCCATAAAAGCTAAAGGCCAAAAAGAGAGGGCAAGATACCCAGTAGGAAACCCACAAAGGGGGCTACGCAAAAGTTAGGGTAAACCCGCTAGGAAACCTGAACAACCATAAAGGGTAGCCTAGGCAAAAATTAGGGTTACAAAATAAAGTCCGCTAGGTTTCCAAAGCAAGAAAAAAGAAACCTAGACAAAAGTTAGGACAAAACAAAACACAACATCCTAAGCTGAAAACCCAAAGGTCAGACTAGGGAAGTCAATCAGTCATAGCAAGCGCCATAGAACAAGACGTCACTCTATAAACAAAACGTTTGTCTAAACTAGCCTAAACACTCTAACCAACCTTGGCTAGCCGTGCTTACAAAAACCATTTTTGTCAAAATAAAATAATTCTAAAACACAAGCCTTTGAATTAAATATCCTCTTCCTTCTTTTCTCTTGACCCTTACCACTATGACATTCTAGTAATTAGTAGGGAAATGTGGAGATAGTAATCAATAGGAGGATCGACATCCCCAAGAAAAGGGAGGGGCGCACTGACATGGCAAGTCGCTCTACAATAAACACAATCATTCTTCGGTCACGACAAAGTCAAGACGGCGAAATCGGTACAACCTATTCTGTCAACGAAAGCACATAATGTCAGAAGCTCATCAGAAGTAAAAGCACATTGGTTAATCCTTTTGAAAAATTAATTGAAATAGTATTATAGGATGCATATCGCAAACATTGCATGCATATGATAGGCTCCTATCTCTCAAAAAAGAGAAGAGAAAGAAAAAATGACAATAAAAAGAATAATGCCTGCTAGGAGATTCTTAGGCAAAAGTTAGGGTAGCCCGCTAGATCGAAAACCCGCAAAGGGCGGTCTAGGCAAAAGTTAGGGAATTCATAAAAAAGGAAAAAGCCTGCTAAGATATCCTGGGCAAAAATTAAGGCAGCCCGCTAGACCGAAAACCCTAAAAGGGCGGTCTAGGCAAAAGATAGGGCTAAACCAAAAAATGAATAAAAGAGAAAGGCCCTTCATCATAATCATAAAAAGTCCAGCAGGAGAATGTCAGTCACTTTTCCATATGCATCAATAAAAAAGAATAGATTGCATTTAGGGCATCCACACACAAGTAGTCGCACAAAATGACTTTGTCAATGTCAAAAATGAAAGAAATAAAAATTACTTCAGACAAATAACAAAAAACGAAAAGCATTCATGCATATAAGGAGACTAGCTCCATGTTTGTGATTGAAAACAGGATCACTGAGACTGAGTCTCCAAATAATGCCCTCAAGAAAACAAAGCAAGTCATCAATCAAGCGACTCAGCGGAATAAGAGCTTCTGAAAATTAAGACCTCCAGCTACCATTCTTCTACCCAGAAAAGAAGGCACAAGAAAGTAATAAGTCTCTAAACATTGCTCTCCCTCAAGAAAGAAGAGTGAATTGCCATAAGAAGCTTCCAGAAGCCAAAGCTCCAATCATCACCCAATAAAAGAGGGCACAATCATCAAGACATTATAAAAGAAAAGCCGACGGAAAGGCCTAGTCATCCCCAAGAGGATCCCTTCCTACTCCGAAGGCAAAACAAAAACACTCCTCACGGCTCAGCATTACCACCACATGAGTCATCGAGCACACTCACCCAAAGTCTCCTCCACACTCCCCAATGGAGAATAAAGGCTTCAAGAGCCCATCATCATCAACGATCAAAAGAGTCCAAACCATCAAGGGCTCAACAAAAAGAAAGAAGAGAAAAGAAGAGAAAAAAAAAAACCTTTGCATCCCCAACGGATGTCCAAAAAGGCCATGACAGAGAGGGCCGAATAAAAATCCTCAAGTGGATCTCCAAAAAATTCTACAAAAAGGAATCAGAAATTCCCATCCCCCAGCGGAATAAGAGCTTCACAAGTATAGCTCGCATCAACATCAATCAAGGAGCCAAGACTCCATTCGTAGAAAAGAAAAATCAGATCCTCAGGAAGTCAACTAATTCCCTGGTGGATCACTAAAGAAATAAAACGTCATCCCTAGTGGACCCCCCCCAAAAAGAAGGGAAAAAGCCAGCATAATAAAAAGAGACTAAAAAGTAAAAAGGCTTACGCATTATCCCGAAAAAGACAAATTTCAAATCGCGATAAAAAAGAGGTAAATCGCGGGAAAAGGCGAAATCAAATAAAAATCCTTGCTCCCTAAGTAGGTCTACTCAGAAAAAGGAAAAACCAACGAAAAAGAAATAAAAAATCCCAATGAAACAAGAGTATCGGTAAAGCCATCTCATACCAACAACATCCAACAAGGAGTCAAAACCCCATTCCCTCAAAGGGGAAATCAAAATTAGATCCCCGGGAAGGCAACCAATTCCCCGGTGGATCAATCAAAAAGAGAGATCATCCCCAGTGAGCCTACTGCAAAGGCAAAACTTCATATTCATCCTCAGAATGTCATTTGCCTATGCATAGGCAAGACCTGGCAAGCAAGAGCCAACATCCCCATAAGGGAATATCAGCCTAGACAGAGGCAAAACAAATGCAGCCAAAAGTCTCCACTTCCGATGAAGCATCTGCCTACTCAGAGGCATTACCAGAAACTCAATAGAGTATCTGCCTGCTTAGAGGCACCATCAAAATCAACAAATTTTTCAATGGATATCTGCCTACTTAAGAGACCTCACCAAGATCAACAAATACCCAGAGGATTCCTACCTACCTAAGAGGCACTCATAAAAAATTCCCGACAACCAGCAAAGTCGGATGACCACTACCAAAGAATCAAAGTCAAAGAATCCCCAGCAACCAACAAGCTGGATGAACACCAACAAAATCCCCGGCGCAGACCAGATGACCATTCCCATAAAAAACAAACAAAGACAAAGAAAGAACACCTCAAACGCTCGGCGCATGAGCCACCCGAGCAGTAAGCCGCCACCACCACCAGTCCTACGCAGTGGACTGTACCAGCCTGATAGGGGGTTCATACCTATCAACCTGCACACGCGGTGCGCCTGATCTGCGCTCCAGCCAGATCAGTAAGTCGCACTACCACCCTGATGGGGGGTTCGTACCCATCCAGTCCCGCACAACGGACTGCAACTACCAGCCTGATGGGGGGTTCATACCCATTCAGTCCCGCACAACGGACTGCAACTACCAGCCTGATGGGGGGTTCATACCCATCCAGTCCCGCACAACGGACTGCAACTACCAGCCTGATGGGGGGCTCATACCCATCAACCGAAGGATCGGCTACCGTTAGAAGGAGTATCCTGAGGTTTTACCACGTGTCCACCGAAGGGATCGACTACCGTCAGAAGGAGTATCTCGGAAGTGCACGAACACCAAGTTTTTCCCAGAAGATCAACCGCCGCAAGACGGAACATCCGAAGGGTAACCGGGCAAGAGGGTCAACTCCTTTACCTTCTTGTCAATCTGTCTGGCACAACAGGCCAACAGCCGACTAGTCAGGTAAAGGGGGGGCAGCTGTAGACCCCAAATCTTGCCCGACCTCCAAATAAAGAGTAGAATACCTCCTATTCAAAGATGGACGAAGCCTAATAAGCCACTAGGAGAGACTATTAGGCCCCATACTAGGATAGGAGGGATTTTCGGCACGAAAATAAAGTTTCTCGCCTTTTTGGGAACGAGACCGCCGTCTCGAAATCGAGACCGCCGTCTCGCCTCATGCAAACGAGATGGCGGTCTCGCCACCTACGAATGGCGAGACGACGGTCTCGCTTTCCCGGACGGCGGTCTCGCCACTTGCGAAGGGCGAGACGGCGGTCTCGTTTGTCGAGACGGCGGTCTCGCCACCTTGGCAAGACGAGACAGCGGTCTCGATTGTCGAGACGGCGATCTCAACCTGTCAAGCACAAAAAACTATAAATAGGGGGTTCCATTCCCTCATTTCCACACCACACACAGAGTTTCTCCCCCTTCTCTCTAGAAATCACCTAAGTTTCTCTCTCTAGAATCCCTCCGACGCATTTCCGGAGCTTCTGAGTGTTCTGTGAGTGTTTTTCGGCGTTTCGAGAAGTTTCCGACGCTGTTTAGAGTGAAGGGCTGCCATAAAGCACCCTAAATTTTAAGGAATTAATAGAAAAGCGTGCTTCGGAGGTTTACATTTTCCCTCTCTACTCTTACCGCTTTAATTTTAAATTATGCAATAGATACTAGGGTCACGTAGTCGTAATTTTAAATTCCGCAGAATAAAAGGGTAAAAGCGTAATTTTCACCGGTTTAAATATTTTTTTTAAATAGTTGGCCTGTCATAGGGAACCCGAAAGGGGCGTCGTAAAGGAACTAACACTTCCTTTACACGTAACTAACTCCCTTACCCAACTCTGGTTCTAACGACCAAAGTTGGTTTTTTCCAAAAAACCAACGCCTTTTAACTCCTTTTCCGATGTTTCCGGTAAAAACATCGGTGGCGACTCCACAGAACCCTTCAAAACTAGTTCCTGGGTTAGCCTGGTTATCGGACAACCCAAAAACGTCCTTTCGAAAACCTCGCCCCTAGGTTCAGCCCGGTTATCGGACAACCTAAAGGCGTTGTAGCCACCAATAAAAAATGCGAAAATCAAGAGGGTCAAAACCATCGCGTTGCTCCGACCGCCTCTTTTTGACGGCAGCGACAGCTCTTATTGAGCTGAAAGATGTAAATTTTCTTGTTTTCCTCTTTTTGTAGATTTTTCTTAGATGCTCTACTTGGGGATTTTTATTCGGCCCCTTTTTTCCGTGGCCTCTATTGGGGAATGAAAGGTTTTTCTTTTCTTTCTTTTTGTTGAACCCCTGGGGATATGGAGATTTTGACTTCATATCTTCTTTGGTTGATCTTTGTGTAGTCTTTATTCTCCTTTGGGGAAGTAGCGGAGATTCTGGATGAGTGTGCTTGATGACTCATGTGGTGATGAAGTTGAGTCGTGAGGTAATATTTTTGTTTTTGGCTCTGGAGTAGGCAAGGATCCACTTGGGGATGATCAAGCCTTTCTGTTGGCTTTTCTATGTTGATGACTTCCTTTTTCTTGGATGGAAGGATGGTGGTTGGAGCTTCGAATGACTATGTTTGACAACTCATGTGGTGATGCTGAGTCGTGGAGTAATTTTTATTTTGCCTTTGGAGTAGGCAAGGATCCATTTGGGGATCATCGAGCCTTTTCGTTGGCCTTTTTTCGGTGTACCTTTGTTTATTGGGGTAGAAGGTTAGAGTTAGTTTCCTTGAAGCTCTTTATTCTGCTGAAATGGTTTTAATTTCACCTTTTCTTTCGCGATTTTGATTTTCATATGGAGACTGGATTCTGGTGCCTCCTGTTTTCAATCACAAGTATGGAGCCTAGCCTCCTTATATGCATGTTTATTATTCTTATTTAAAGAAAATTATTTTTTCTTGATTTGACAGAGTCGTTTTGTACAACTACTTTGTGTGTGGATGTTCTAGATGCAATCTACTTATTTATTTATTTTTTATGCATTTAGAAAGTAACTGGCCTTCTCCCGTTGGCTTCTTATGAATATGTCGATGACCATGATGATGGGCTCCTTTTTTATTCATCTTTTGGTTTTAGCCTTATTTTTTGCCTAGACCACCCTTTACGGGTTTTTGATCTAGCGGGCTGCCTTAATTTTTGCCTAGAATATCTTAGGGGGCTCTTGCCTTATTTTTTGCCTAGACCTTTCTGTTGGGATTTCTGATCTAGCAGACTACCCTGATTTTTACCTAAGAATATCCTAGCAGGCATTTATTCTTTTATTATTTTTTTTTATGCTTCCTCCTTTTTTTAGATGCATGCTTGATCTTTGATTAAAGGTCTTTGTGCATATTTATGATTAATCAATAAAGAGGCATTTCCATAATATTTGGTCAAGAAAAAGGAAATGAAAGGGAATTTTATTGATAAATGGGCAAAAGTTTATTTCTTTTATAGAAGGATTTCAAGGATATTTAGAAGAATGGCTGGTTAGGGTTGGCTATACTGTATAGGCTTAAACAGTCATGTCCATGATATCTGCCCCCTGGTTCTCCTAATTGCTTCAGTTGAGATGCCTGAGCTCAGAGTGAAGACTATGCAGACTGCTTGCTTCTGGAAGAATGTTACCTTAGTCGCCTTTCGATTTTCGACTGAGGTAACCATTGCTCTTAATTATTATTATTATTATTATTATTATTATTATTATTTTTTTACCTCTACTTTTTGCCTAGGACGTATCCTAGCGAGGAATGTAGACCCTATTTTTTTCCTAGGGATGCCCTTTGCGGGTTTTCATTCCTGACGGGTCTTGAGCAATGTCTTCAAGCATAATACTTCTTCACCGCATCAGAATTGATTGGGTGTCGTAGTTCCTCTCCATCCATATTAGTGAGGATAAGTTCCCCTCCTGAGAAAGCTCGTTTGACCACAAAGGGTCCTTCGTAGTTTGCTGCCCATTTTCCAATTTTATCCTTCTGGGCTGGAAGCAGTTTCTTTATCACTAGATCCCCTTCTTGATAAGTATGTGTTAGAATCGCGCAGCAGAATGTTCGCGTGATCGGACAAAAACCAAGAGGGGGGTGAATTGGTTTCTTAACAAAAATTAGGTTTTCAAAATTTTCCCCAAATTTTACCGATTAAAAAGTTGTGTAAACGTAAATAAGATAGAGATAGAGTCTTACACAGGAGATTTGTACTGGTTCGAATCAAAAGACCCTACGTCCAGTTGCTAATCACTCAAATAGAGGATTAACGCTATCACTATAATCAAAGTTGTTACAAACAGATAACAATGGAAAAGATAAAGTAAAGAAAACACCTCTCTTGAAATCCACAAGAGATGAAGAACAGCTTTCCGCAGAGACGGCACAGCACACAATCCACTAAGAACTCAACTTAGTGATTCTTATCGCTTCTAGCCCACACCAGGTTCCAAAAGCCCCTTTTTCCTCCAACAAACAATTCTCTGGCACTCACATCACTTAACTTTTGTTTGAAAAAGGTTGTTCTTATTTTCTGAGTGCCATAGAGAAGCTTAAGTAGAGAAATTAGGGTTTGGGAATTGGGATTTTCGGAACTAGGAGTCTTGGGAATAGGGTTTTCGAAAATAGGGTTGATTTGAAGTTGAAAATCAAAATTTGACTGAAATAATCGATTAAATGAAGTGTTAATCGATTATTACAGAGCCAAAATCAACAGAACCCCAAAACTCTCTATTTTAATCGATTAAAAGACCTGTTAATCGATTAACAGGTGTGTTAATCGATTAAACCAGTGAGCAGATACGGAAAATGGTTTTTCTCATTGTTTCAATCGATTATTTCACCATTTAATTGATTAAAGCCGAGGCACTTTGATAAAATTGAGCTTTTTGAAGCTTATAAGGTGCAGACTATGTACCGACTATCTCAAACTCTAATATTACAGACTCAATCTAATCAAAACAGAGTTATTACACAGTAAAACAAGTCTTCAACTCTCTAAGTCTTGTGTTCTTGAATCATCATCAAAATCAACAAGCTTCATGTCCATGTACGTTCAACATCAAGTCCTTGAATGTTCAACAATCTCCCCCTTTTTGATGATGATCAAAATTTTCTTTTAAAGCCTTGTAATAACCTATTTTATCTGTCATACTAACAAACACATTAAACATACCAGATAATATTTAAAATCAATCATAGTAGGCTTTAAATATTTCTCCCCCTATTTTGATTATAATCAAAAAAGAATTCTTCAATAACAATCAGAAGGGCTCCTCCTCAAAATATGCATAATTTGGAGAAAACTCCTCCTCAATCAAATCATTAAAAGAACACCACATTTTATTTCAGAAATAAAATGCAAATTTAAAATTCTTCACTATGATCACTATGAAAGTGTGCATCAAATCTATTTTCTAAATGGCACACTTTATCATCTACATCAGATATACGACGAATTATTTCCTCATGTCGTACTCTAGAAAGAGTGAAGAATGTCTGCATCCTCTGATTCATATCAGATAACATGTCTTCCATAGATTGTCGGGGTTCATGATGAGCAGAGGAAGTTCCAACACTTTGGATTTGATCAGAGGGAAACTCAGCTGCAGGAGGCATATCTTCATCAGAATCTGCATTATCGTCACCTTCGTTTTGAACGTCATCCTTGTGAACATAAATATTGTTGACACGCACCATTTGAAGTTGGATTAATGTGTTGTCCAGCATGCGATTTAAGTTATTCGTTTGTAGTGTTTGTTCACCTTCGACATTTACTCCTTTGTATTCAAGAATGCGAGAGACAAGGAGGGCATATGGAATTTTGAAGGTGGGATGGCGTTTGGCTTTTAACATAGTCATGGTGACAAGAACGCCCCAATCTAAAGGCTCATTGTTCATTATGGCATGAATAATATGAAGATCAATTGAAGAACATTGAGCATGATTTGTAGCCCGGGGACATAGGATCCAGACAAGTAGATGTAAAATCATGCGTTCCTCCTTCTTCAAAGGTCCAGCTAGAAGGAGACGCCCAATCTCCATGGAGGGGTTTCGCAGAAAAGAACGGTAGGCCATGATCCTGTCAAAATCATCTAACTCACCATACACGTTAATAACATCTTCTCTTATAGGACAATGGGCAACGTTCTCCCAAATATCATCATCAAGAATAATTGTTACCCCCTTTACATGAGAGGTAGCAATTTGATCTCTAAATTTGAACCTAGAGTAAAATACCCCAACTAAGTCAGGATAATACGTACCTTGCATTTGGATGAAAGGGAGAACTCCTTGAATTTCAAGGAGATTAGGAAAGTTGAATCCCCTATTGATGAACTGCTCACCAATAAGGAACTTAGGAGAAATAATACCACGTTCCTTCCAATAGGACAGAAATTCCTGTCGGCCATCTGCATCAGAGATCCATCCTTCTACAGAATTAGGACGGGGATGAGATGAGGGTGCAGATCTTCTTCTAGTGGGGATTTTTGCACGAGAAGATGAGGCCATTGAAGGATTAGAAGAGTAACAAGAAGATTTAAGAGGACAAGTTAAGTGAGAAGAAAGCAAGATTGATAGAATGAGGCAAGAAAGCTTAATTTCAAGAGATAGAAGTGAGTAGAAGTGAAATGGAGGTCCCTATTTATAACCATGCATCTCCAACGGTCATATGAAAGTGAATAATGGTCAAAAGAGCCATTGGCAACGGCTAGGAATCCAAACTTGCCAAGTTTAATCGATTAAAACTCAAATTAATCGATTAAACCAGTGCCAGACCCATTTAATCGATTAATTTGAGTTGTTAATCGATTAATACTGATTTTAATCGATTAATAGGCGAATTAATCGATTAATCCAGAGAGGAATGTCATGTTTTGGATGTTTTGGATGCAAATAATCGATTATAACTCCAATTAATCGATTATTCCAGAGAGTACAACAAAATTTTGAGGTTTATACACATGATAATCTATTAACATCCTGTATAATGAATTATATCCTTACAATCATCCAAAAACTGTCTAATAAAGCAGAATTTAAGCTATTTCTAATATCCCTAAGTCTCTTCTAAGATCATAGAATCTATCCTTGGGTAGAGGCTTAGTAAAAATGTCTTCTAATTGATGCTTTGTATCAACGTACTCTATTTTACAGTTTCCTTTGCTGATATGATCTCTCAAAAAGTGATGTCTAATCTCTATATGCTTAGTCCTAGAGTGCATTACTGGATTCTTAGTAAGATTGATTGCACTCGTATTATCACACATCAAAGGTATGTCATTCAAAAATATACTATAATCTTCTAGCTGTTGTTTCATCCACGAAATTTGAGCACAACAATTACCAGTACGCAATATATTCAGCTTCAGTGGTAGATAAAGCAACACATGCTCGTTTCTTAGAATGCCAAGATACTAAGGATGAACCTAACAAATGACATGTCCCACTAGTACTCTTTCTATCAATTTTGCATCGACCATAATCAGCATCAGAATATCCTATTAAACTAGTACAAGCATCGAGATGGATACCATAAACCAAAACCGAGTAGTTCCTTTTAAATATTTTAAAATATGTTTTACTGCAATTAGGTGAGATTCTTTTGGACAAGCTCGAAATCTAGCGCACACACGAGACATAATGCATAATATCGGGTCTACTTGCGGTTAAGTATAACGAGTGAACCTATTATACCTCTATACATAGATTGATTAACTTCCAAACCTGATTCATCCTTGTCTAGATAGCATGAAGTTCCCATGGGTGTGTTAGCTTCCTTTGAGGTGTCCATTCCAAACTTTTTAAGGATCTCTTTGCAGTATTTGGTTTGAGAGATGAAAATTCCATCTTTAAGTTGCTTGATTTGAAGTCCAAGGAAGAATGTCAATTCTCCCATCATAGACATTTCAAACTCTCCATGCATTATCTTAGCAAATTCTACACATAACGAATTATCAGTTGATCTAAAAATAATATCATCAACATATACCTGGACCAATAAGATATGTTCTTTTACTTTCTTTATAAACAGCGTAGAATCAATTTTTCCTCTAGAAAAATCATTTGAAGTTAGGAAACTACTTAGCCTTTCATACCAAGATCTAGGAGCTTGTTTCAACCCATATAATGCTTTCTTTAATTTAAAAATATGATTAGGATAATTAAAATCCTCAAATCCAGGGGGTTGCTCCACATAAACTTCTTCTTTAATAAAACCATTCAAAAATGCACTTTTAACATCCATCTGATATAATTTAAATTTCATCAAAGATGCATAAGCAAGAAGTAGGCGTATAGCCTCTAACCTGGCAACAGGAGCATAAGTTTCATCATAGTCAATACCTTCCTCCTGACAATAGCCTTTGGCAACAAGTCTGACTTTATTCTTTGTTATGTTTCCATCTTCATCAAGTTTATTTCTAAACACCCATTTAGTGTCAATTACTTGATGTGACTCTTCTCTTGGGATTAATTCCCAGACTTGATTCCTTTCAAATTAGTTAAGTTCTTTTTGCATGGCTATGCACCATTGGTCATCTTTAAGCGCTTCCTCAACATTTTTGGGTTCTATCTGTGACACAAAAGCTACAGACATGCAGAAATTAGTCATATTTCTAGTTCTTACCCCTTTTGAGATATCACCAATGATATTTTCCATTGAGAGTCCTCTAGGTGATTGTCATTCTTTTGCTAATTCAGGCTTTTGAGAAGGCTCATTTTCTTCCAAATACAATTCATCAAGAGCCTCTCTTATATATTCATCATCACCTACAAGTTCTTTATTTGACTCAAGAGGATTCCCCCAAGGTCTACAATCTCATCAAAAGTAACATGAATAGATTCTTCAATATTTAAGGTTCTTTTATTAAACACCTTGTAAGACTTGCTAGTTAATGAATAACATAAGAAAATGCCCTCATCGGCTTTTGAGTCAAATTTTCCTAAGTTGTCCTTTCCATTATTTAACATAAAGCACTTACATCCAAATATTTTTAAATGAGCAACATTAGGATTTCTACCATTTAACAATTCATAGGGAGTTAATTTTATAATTGACCTAATGAGCATTCTATTTAAAACATAACAGGCAGTACTAACCGCATCAGCCCAAAAATATTTAGGAACATTGGATTCATTTAACATTGTTCTAGCAAGTTCCTCTAATGACCTATTTTTCCTTTCAACTACACCATTTTGTTGGGGAGTCCTACGAGCAGAAAAGTTATGTAATATTCCATTTTCTTCACAATAATTTTCAAACTTTTCATTTTGAAACTCACCACCATGGTCACTTCTTAAAATTTTAATTCTCAAGTCTTTCTCATTTTGAATTTGTTTTGCAAATTTTCTAAAGACCTTAAAGGCTTCACTTTTCGTAGTTAGGAAAAATGTCCAAGTATATCTAGAGTAATCATCAACAATCACAAGGCCATAATAATTTCCACCAAAGCTTTTTATCCTAGAAGGCCAAATAAATCTAAATGTAATAATTCTAGGGGTTTTGAAGTGGAAATAACATTCTTTGATTTAAATGATGATTTACTTGTTTACCTTTTTGACATGCATCACACAATCTATCTTTTTCAAATTTTAACTTAGGCAAACCAATAACTAAGTCTTTTGAAATCAATTTGTTCAAATGATGCATTTTTATATGAGCCGCTCTCTTATGCCATAACCAAGGGTTCTCTTCCTTAGCAACTAAACATGTTATGCTGGAATCATGTAAACAATCCAAATCAATCAAGTATATGTTGTTATGCCTAATGCCTTTTAATTCTACATTTTCGGAATCTATCAAATGTATGGTGCAAAATTTACTTTCAAAGATTACCTTAAATCCCTTGTCACATAGTTGACTTATGCTAAGGAGATTATGCTTTAGTCTATCAACAAGAAGCACATCCTTAATCTCCAAAGTATTTGCACCACCTATATTTCCAATTCCAAGAATTTTCCCTTTGTTGTTGTCCCCATAAGTTACATATCCTTGTTCTTTAGCTTTGAAACTCACAAATTTCGTTTTATCACCGGTCATATGCTTTGAGCATCCACTATCAAGATACCACATAGACTTCTTAGATTTGGAAGTTTCCTACAAAACAAGAACATAGTAAACTTAGGTCTCCATAACTTTTGGGTCCTTGGGGTTAGAGACAAACAAGTTATTTAACAATAGGAACCCAAATGTATTTACCTTTAGGAACACCAAAATGTTTTATTTTACATTTATTTGAAGTGTGACCTTGTTTCATACAATAAAAACATGCTTTAGATGTCACTTTAGAATAAGATGTATTTCTAACAATAGATGCTCTAGTTCCTTTTTCTACCCATACTCTTCTCTTTTTAATTTTAGGCTTTTTCAAAGGAACTTGATAATTTACACTATTTTGAGTTACAACAACTTTATCCTTCTTAAAATCACTTATCTCCTTTTCGGCTTTATCAAGTAGATGATTAAGAATATCTATGTCATATTCATACTCTTTACAAGTTTCACATGCTAAGTTCTTATCATCATTCTCATCTAAACATACAATTTTCGTTTCTAAGGATTCCTTTTCTTATAAACATGTGATTTTCGTTTTTAATGAGTCAATTTCCTTTTCGGATCTACTTAAACTCTTCTTCACAACTTTATATTCATTTTTCAAGTTCTTAAAAGCACTAAATAATTCATTATATGCATTTTGCAGTTCATCATAGTTATTATCATCATCACTAGAAGATGAGTCGGAATCACTTACCTCAAAATCAGAAGATATGTTGTCATTTGCCATTAAGCAAATATTAGCTTCAACTTCCGAGTCACTTGATTCCGAACTTGAATCACTGTTGTCCCAAGCAATATAGGCTTTCTTCTTGAAGAACTTTTTGCCTTTGTTTTCATCGTTTTTATTGTTTGGGCATTCGGTCTTTACATGTCCTTTGAATGGATGCCTTCCTTTTGCTTTCATGAATTTGGTGAACTTCTTTATCATAAGACTCAATTCTTCTTCTTCGTTCTCCGAGTCTTCTTCTTCCTTTTTATTTTTACCTTTGGAAATTTCGGTTTTGAAGGCTAAGTTCTTCTTTTGATATTGTCCTTCTTCTTCATTTAACCTTCCAAGCTCTAGCTCATGCTCTCTTAGTTTTCCAAAGAGTGTCGCCATAGACATTGTGGCAAGGTTTTGTGACTCCGAGATGGCCGTCACCTTAGGTTGCCATTTCCTATCCAAAGTGTAGACCCCAAATCTTGTCCGGCCTCCAAATAAAGAGTAGAAGACCTCCTATTCGAAGATGGATGAAGCCTAAAAAGCCATTAGGAGATACTATTAGGCCCCATACTAGGATAGGAGGGATTTTTCTGTACAAAAAATAAGGTTTCTCGCCTTTTTGGGGACGAGACCACCGTCTCGAAATCGAGACCGCCGTCTCGCCAAACGAGACGGCGGTCTCGCCACCTGCGAATGACGAGACGACGGTCTCGTTTGGCGAGACGGCCGTCTCGACCTGTCAGGCACGAAAACCTATAAATAGGGGCTACCTCCCCTCATTTCCACACACCTCACACAGCTTTGCTCTCCCTTCTCTCTAGATCTTCTCTCTAGAATCCCTCCGACGCATTTTCGGAGCTTCTGAGTGCCTTTGTGAGCGTTTTTCGGCGTCTAGAAAAGTTTCCAGCGCTGTGTAGAGTGAAGGGCTGCCACAAAGCACCCTCTTTTTTAAAAAGAAATAAAAAGAAAGCTTGCTTCGGAGGTTTAAATTCTCCCTCTCTACTTTTACCGCTTTAATTTTAAATTATGCAATAGATATTAGGGCCATGTAGTCATAAATTTAAATTCCGCAAAATAAAAGGGCAAAAGCGTGTTTTTCCGGTTTATTTATTAACAAAATAGCTGGCTTGTCATAGGGAACCCGAAAGGGGCATCGTAAAGGAACTAACACTTCATTTACACGTAACTAACTCCCTTATCCAACTCTGGTTCTAATGACCAAAGTTTGTCTTTCGAAAACCAACGCCTTTTAAGCTCCTTTTCCGATGTTTCCGGTAAAAACATCGGTGGCGACTCCACAGAACCCTTCAAAAATTAGACCTCGGGTTAGCCCGTTTATAGGACAACCCAAGGACGACCTTTCGAAAACCTCGCCCCTAGGTTAGCCCGGTTATCGGACAACCTAAAGGCGTTGTAACCACCCATAAAAAACGCGAAAATCAAGAGGGTCGAAACCATCGCATTGCTCTGACCGCCCCTCGTTTTTGGTGGCAGCGACAGATGGCGACTCCACTAGGGAAGCCTCGAGAGTTGATCCCATTTAGTGATGGGCCAGCTTAAAAATAAATAAACCAAGAAAATAACGCTTTTGCCCTTACCTTGTATTATAACATGTTTTACGGTTTGGCTTTAATAACTGTTGCTTGTTTATACTTACGCAATTGTGTGAAATACAAACTGTACACAAACCCTCGCACACTACAGTTCCCTCTATACCCGGGGGCAAGTGAGAAAACCATAGGGAGTGGGTGTGTAGACCCCAAATCTTGCCCGGCCTCTAAATAAAGAGTAGAAGACCTCCTATTCGAAGATGGATGAAGCCTAAAAAGCCATTAGGAGAGACTATTAGGCTCCATACTAGGATAGGAGGGATTTTTCTGTACAAAAATAAGGATTTTCGCCTTTTGGGGTCGAGACCGCCGTCTCGCCTTGCACAAGTGGCGAGACGGCCGTCTCGCCACTCGCGAAAGGCGAGCCGCCGTCTCGCCATTCCTACAAGGCAAGACGGTCGTCTGGAATGTCGAGACGGTCGTCTCGACCTTGTCAGACGAGACGGCCGTCACGACCTGACAGGCGTTAATCCCTATAAATAGGGGCTCCCTCCCCTCATTTCCACACCATCACACAGTTTCTTCTCCGTCTCTCTAGGATTTCTCTCTCTAGAATCCCTCCGACGCGTTTCCAGAGCTTTTGAGTGTCTTTAGAGTATTCTTTGAGCATTTTGGGAGGTTTACAAAGCTGTGTAGAGCGAAGGGCTGCCAAAACGCACCCAATTTATTGAGAAAGTTAATAGAAAAGCTTGCTTCGAAGGTTTCTACTTTCTCTATCCCTACTTTACCGCTTTATTTAAATTATGTAATAGACATTAGGGCCATGTAGTCATAATTTAAATTCTGCACAATAAAAGGGTAAAAGCGTATTTTCCAGTTTATTTATCAATAAAATAGCTGGCATGTCATAGGGAACCCGAAAGGGGCGTCGTAAAGGAACTAACACTTCCTTTACACGTAACTAACTCCCTTACCCAACTCTAGTTCTAACGACCAAAGTTAGTTTTTCGAAAAACAATGCCTTTTTAACTCCTTTTCCGATGTTTCCGGTAAAAACATCGGTGGCGACTCCACAGAACCTTTCAAAACTAGCTCTTGGATTAGCCCGGTTATCGGACAATCCAAGAGCACCTTTTCGAAAACCTCGCCTCTAGGTTCAGCCTGGTTATCGGACGACCTAAAGGCATTGTAACCACCAACGCGAAAAACAAGAGGGTCGAAACCATCGCGTCGCTCTGACCGCTTCGTTTTGATGGCGGCGACAGATGGCGACTCCACTGGGGAAGCCTCGAGAGTTGATCCCATTTAGTGATGGGCCGGCTTAAAAAATAAATAAACCAAGAAAATAACGTTTTTACCCTTACCTTGTATTATAACATGATTTACGGTTTGGCTTTAATAATTGTTGCTTGTTTATACTTACGCAATTGTTTGAAATACAAATTGTACACATACCCTTGCACACTACAGTTCCCTCTATACCCGGGGGCAAGTGAGAAATCCATAATGAGTGGGTGGTAGGTACGGTTCGCTGTAGTGAGGGCCTTGAGCCCACCAGTGTGATCGGAAACCACCACTCAAGGTGATAACCTTCCTCTTTTGGCAACAAGACTGACTATGGCCTTAGTGCTAAGCATGGTCGGAAGGCTGGAGAGTGGGGACCCTATAATGGGGGCACCTTGGGGGCCTTAGCCTGGTGAGAACAGTTAGAACATACCCCTCGCCAATGCACTTGATTCCTCACCTTTTTCCCTTCGTTTTGATATGTTGTGCGTTCAAATCGGACAACCCAGTCAAAAGTTATGCCACTTTGAGCATCTATCGCCCTTTTGTACTGGTGCATGCATAAATACATTCATTCTAGGGAGCACTAGATATCCCTAAGACAATGGCGAAAGAGGCCCCGAACACATTTGTAACCTCCGCGACAAGGAAGGGACAAGTGTACTATGGTGAGATGGTGATTGCCATTATACTTGTCAAAACTGTGATGGGAAGGAACCATTACACCGAGGTGGGTAGGATACCCCACAAAGCGTAAGCTTTAAGGAGGATACCTAAGTCATTGTCTTAAGGAATATCCATCTCATAAATCATTCAATAAAAATCTTTTTGCATTCGAAAAAGCGGCTGGTATTCTTCATGCCCTCATCCGCATAAAAAAAAAACACAAAATCCCAAATACTATCATACATCATGTTAGAAAATAAAACATGATAATGTTTAGGAAAAAACAAACACTTGCATACATGCATCCACCAAGCTTCATCCTCATGCATATAACAATAGACAGTCGAGAAAGTGAACATTCCTCAATACCGTGTAAAGAGGATAGAGCATTTGCACGGGAAGTAAAAAAGAAATTGAATAGAAATTCTAACCTGCCTATGGGTTCATTTAGGTTTCTCCACTTTAAAAAAAAAATGTACTTCGAAACATTGCATTGAGGAATGTACACTGTCTGGATGAAATAAATAAAATTGTTTGTTTTCATCATCTCAACCGTCTATTGCATTAATGAATTGCATTCATAAATTGTATTCATTCTCACTTTAATAATAATAAGATAGTAAAAACAAAGGATTAGTCGATGTGCTTTCCACGAATCGAAATAGGATGAAGAGCAAACCTTTTGTCGTCAAGTTATCTCCAACGGTTGATCCGCCTAAGAAGGATAATAAGCCTCAACTGTTGGCCATCTGAGTAAATAAGGAAAAGGGGGCAAGGATGCCATTACATTTTGTTCACACCTCGAATCGAATAAGGAGGTACCATGGAGATACCAAAAACATCGCCCATTAACAAGGATATCTCCAGCATAACCGGCATTGGGGGGCAGGATTAGAAGTAGAATCTACTCCCCCGAGGAGCTACAAGATAATGCTCCCAAGAATAAAGAAAAAATAATAAGATCGAAGAGAAACATAATCCAAAGAGGAAATTCAATAGACTTTGGATTCACGACGCTGAGGCAATTCTTTCAACGCTCCGCCAAAGAGACAAACTCAGGGTAGGCGACAAGCTAGTCACAGTTTGAGCTAGAGACGACATTCAGATCAGCAAATCATCTGCCCTACCTTGAATGGATGCGGCGGAAGAGGACCTAGGACCTTTGAAATATCTTTTGCCAATATGAAAAGACTTCCCCAACAATATGAAGGTGACCCACATGATGAGAAAATATGGATATCACCCAAACCAAGGGCTCATTAGAAACTCTCAAGGAATTAGGGAGCCACCAGATTTTAAAGACAATCCTTTAAAGCATGGCCTAGGGCATGACCCTACAAAGGATCAAGCTGCACAAAGAAAAGGGAAGTCTCCCCTCCGCACCTTGAATCAGATTTTCCCATATAGAGGGGTTCAAGCGTCAAAAGCGACTTCTGTCATTAGGTGTTCTTCTTATTCTTAGGATTTGTAAATCCAATGACTATTAGAGATTACTCCTCGGGGCTAGCCCGACCCTCGAGCATTATAGGGCACACATTTCCCTATTAATTACAAAGAATGTCATTTTTACTATCTGCTTCTCTTCTTGCTATTCATGTCTAAACCTCATTAATAACCATGTTTAAGCAAACGTTTACAAAAGTGTGTCAAAGTAATCAAAATGCGACATTGACCAAAATAAAACTCAAATCCATCACCATTGATTGATTAGAAATACAAAATAAAGTTTTACCTCGTCATAAATAAAGCCGTGTTTCGCCAATGTTGTGCAAAAAGAAAACAAAAATCAAAAGAAGCCCATAAAAGCTAAAGGCCGAAAAGAGAGGGCAAGATACCCGGTAGGAAACCCACAAAGGGGGCTACACAAAAGTTAGGGTAAACCTGCTAGGAAACCTGAACAACCATAAAGGGTAGCCTAGGCAAAAATTAGGGTTACAAAATAAAGTCCGCTAGGTTTCCAAAACAAGAAGAAAGAAACCTAGACAAAAGTTAGGACAAAACGAAACACAACATCCTAGACTGAAAACCCAAAGGGCGGACTAGGGAAGTCAATCAGTCATAGCAAGCGCCATGGAATAAGACGTCACTCCATAAACAAAATGTTTGTCTAAACTAGCCTAAACACTCTAACCAACCTTTGCTAGCCGTGCTTACAAAAACCATTTTTTGTCAAAATAAAACAATTCTAAAACACAAGCCTTTGAATTAAATATTCTCTTCTTTCTCTTCTCTTGACCCTTACTACTACAGCATTCTAGTAATTAGTAGGGAAATGTGGAGATAGTAATCAATAGGAGGATTGACATCCCCAAGGAAAGGGATGGGCGCACTGACATGGCAAGTCTCTCTACAGTCAATACAATTATTCTTCGGTCATGGAAAAATCGAGACGGCAAAATTGGTACAGCCTATCCTGTCGACAAAAGCACATAACGTCAGAAGCTCATCAGAAGTAAAAGCACATTGGTTAATCCTTTTGAAAAATTAATTGAAATAGTATTATAGGATGCATATCGCAAACATTGCATGCATATGATAAGCTCCTATCTCTCAAAAAAAGAAGAGAAAGAAAAAATGACAATAAAAAAGAATAATGCTTGCTAGGAGATTCTTAGGAAAAAGTTAGGGTAGCCTGCTAGATCGAAAACCCGCAAAGGGTGGTCTAGGCAAAAGGTAGGGCATTCATAAAAAAGGAAAAAACCCGCTAAGATATCCTAGGCAAAAATTAAGGCAGCCCGCTAGACCGAAAACCCCAAAAGGGCGGTCTAGGCAAAAGATAGGGCTAAACCAAAAAATGAATAAAAGAGAAGGGCCCTTCATCATAATCATAAAAAATTCAGGAGAATGCCAGTCACTTTTCCAGATGCATCAATAAAAAAGAATAGATTGCATTTAGGGCATCCACACATAAGTAGTCGCACAAAACGACTTTGTCAATGTCAAAAATGAAAGAAATAAAAATTACTTCAGACAAAAAACAAAAAACGAAAATCATTCATGCATATAAGGAGACTAGCTCCATGTTTGTGATTGAAAACAGGATCACTGAAACTGAGTCTCCAAATAATGCCCTCAAGAAAACGGAGCAAGTCGTCAATCAAGCGACTCAGCAGAATAAGAGCTTCTGAAAATCAAGAGCTCCAGCTACCATCCTTCTACCCAGAAAAGAAGGCACAAGAAAGTAATAAGTTTCCAAACATCGCTCTCCCTCAAGAAAGAAGAGGGCACAATCACCAAGACATCATAAAAAGCCGACGGAAAGGCCTAGTCATCCCCGAGAGGATCCCTTCCTACTCCGAAGGCAAAACAAAAATACTCCTCACGGCCCAACATTACCACCACATGAGTCATCAAGCACACTCACCCAAAGTCTCCTCCACACTCCCCAATGGAGAATAAAGGCTTCAAGAGCCCATCATCATCAACAGTCAAAAGAGTCCAAACCATCAAGGGCTCAACAAAAAGAGAGAAGAGAAAAAGAGAAAAGAAAACCCTTGCATCCCCAGCGGATGTCCAAAAGGCCATGACAGAGAGGGCCGAATAAAAATCCTCAAGTGGATCTCCAAAAAATTCTACAAAAAGGAATAGAAATTCCCATTCTCCAGTGGAATAAGAGCTTTACAAGCTTAGCTCGCATCAACATCAATCAAGGAGCCAAGACTCCATCCCTAGAAAAGAAAAATCAGATCCCTAGGGAAGTCAACTAATTCCCTGGTGGATCACCAAAGAAAGAAAACTTCATCCCTAATGGACCTCCCAAAAATAAGGGAAAAAGCCAGGGTAATAAAAGAGACTAAAAAGTAAAAAGGCTTACGCATTATCCCCATAAAAAAGCCAGATTTCAAAATCGCAATAAAAAAGAGATAAATTGCGGAAAAAGGCGAAATCAAATGAAAATCCTTGCTCCTTAAGTGGTCACCGCAGAAAAGGGAAAATCAACAAAAAAGAAGGAATCAGAAATCCCAATGAAACAAGAGTATCGGCAAAGCCATCTCATACCTACAACATCTCCAACAAGGAGTCAAAACTCCATTCCCTCAAAGGGGAAATCAAAGTTAGATCCCCGGGAAGGCAACCAATTCCCCGGTGGATCAATAAAAAAGAAAGATCATCCACATATCAGCCTAGTCAGAGGCAAAACACATGCAGCCAAAAGTATTCACTTCTGATGTAGCATCTGCCTACTCAGAGGCCTTACCAGAATCAATGGATATCCGCCTACTCAAGAGGCCTCACCAAGATAAAAAAATCCCCAGAGGATTCCTGCCTACCTAAGAGGCACTCATCAAAAATCTCCGACAAAATCGGATGACCACTACCAAAAGATCAAAAACAAAGAATCCCTAGCAATCAACAAGCTAGATGAACACCAACAAAACCCTCGGCACAGACCGGATGAAAATTCCCAGAAAAGACAAACAAAGACAAGAAAGCACTTCTCAACACCCGGCGCATGAGCTAGAGCAGTAAGCCGCCACCATCGCCAAAGGGTCAGCCACCGCAAGAAGGGGCATCCAGAGGCACATAACCAGACGAGGGTTCATACTCGTCAGCCAAGGGGTCAGCTACCACGTCAAGGGAGCATCCCAAGGTTTCGCATCGGCGCATGAGCTAGAGCAGTAAGCCGCCACCACGGCCAAAGGATCAGCTACCGCAAGATGGAGCATCCAGAGGCTTAACACCAGATGGGGGTGTGTACTCATCAGGCCTTACAAAAGGGGGCTTACCAGACGGGGGTTCATACTCGTCAAACACCAGATGGGGGTGTATACTCATCGGGCCTTACAAAAGGGGGCTTACGGGGCGAGGGTTCATACTCGTCAAACCAGATGGGGGTTCATACTCATTAGTCGAATGGGTCGGCTACCGTCAGAAGGAGCATCCCGGAAGCGCACAACATTTCCCCAGAGGATCGTCCGCTACAAAGACGGAGCATCTGAAGGGTAACCGGGCAAGAGGGTCAACTCCTTTACCCTCTAGTCGATCACCTTGGCACAAAAGGCCGGCAGTCGACTGGTCGGGTAAAGGGGGGGCAGCTGTAGACCCCAAATCTTGCCCGACCTCCAAATAAAGAGTAGAAGACCTCCTATTCGAAGATGGATGAAGCCTAAAAAGCCATTAGGAGAGACTATTAGGCTCCATACTAGGATAGGAGGGATTTTTCTGTACAAAAATAAGGATTTTCGCCTTTTGGGGTCGAGATTGCCGTCTCGGATTCGAGACCGCCGTCTCGCCTTGCACAAGTGGCGAGACCGCCGTCTTGTTTGGCAAGACGGCCGTCTCGCCACTCGCGAAAGGCGAGACGGCCGTCTCGCCATTCCTGCAAGGCGAGACGGCCATCTGGAATGTCGAGACGGCCGTCTTGACCTTGTCAGACGAGACAGCCATCTCGACCTGACAGGCGCTAATCCCTATAAATAGGGGCTCCCTCCCCTCATTTCCACACCATCACACAGTTTCTCCTCCTTCTCTCTAGGATTTCTCTCTCTAGAATCCCTCCGACGCGTTTCCGAAGCTTCTGAGTGTCTTTAGAGTATTCTTTGAGCATTTTGGGAGGTTTACAAAGCTGTGTAGAGCGAAGGGCTACCAAAATGCACCCAATTTATTGAGAAAGTTAATAGAAAAGCTTGCTTCGAAGGTTTCTACTTTCTCTATCCCTACTTTACCGCTTTATTTTAATTATATAATAGACATTAGGGCCATGTAGTCATAATTTAAATTCTGCACAATAAAAGGGTAAAAGCGTATTTTCTGGTTTATTTATCAATAAAATAGCTGGCATGTCATAGGGAACCCAAAAGGGGCATCGTAAAGGAACTAACACTTCCTTTACACGTAACTAACTCCCTTACCCAACTCTGGTTCTAACGACCAAAGTTAATTTTTCGAAAACCAACGCCTTTTTAACTCCTTTTCCGATGTTTCCGGTAAAAACATCGGTGGCGACTCCACAGAACCTTTCAAAACTAGCTCTTGGATTAGCTCAGTTATCGGACAATCCAAGAGCACCTTTTCGAAAACCTCGCCTCTAGGTTCAGCCTGGTTATCGGAGGACCTAAAGGCATTGTAACCACCAATGCAAAAAACAAGAGGGTCGAAACCATCGCGTCGCTCCGACCGCCTCGTTTTGACGGCGGCGACAGGGTGGCAAGTACGGTTCGCTGTAGTGAGGGCCTTGAGCCCACCAGTGTGATCGGAAACCACCACTCAAGGTGATAACCTTCCTTTTTTGGCAACAAGACTGACTATGGCCTTAGTGCTAAGCATGGTCAGACGGCTGGAGAGTGGGGACCCTATAATGGGGGCACCTTGGGGGCCTTAGCCTGGTGAGAACAGTTAGAACCAACCCTCGCCAATGCACTTTTCTGCAGGAAAACCCTACCTCGTGATAAAAACGAATTCTCGCCTGTTCGCGGATGACCGAATTGTGTGTGCATATGTTTGTTGCATTTGTCTGTTGCATAGCATAAACAAACAACAAAACAAAAATCACAAAAATATTTTCGCAAATAAACCCCCTTATCTCGGACAGTCTGCCTTTTAGCTAGCCTAGTTTTAGGTTCTTTGTAAGCTAAGTAGCCACGCAGTTCCGAAAGAAGAGATAAAAGGCTATATATAATAATAATAATGACCAAAATCAAAATACAAAAATACCAGAAAATAAATAAATCAACTTCTGACAAAGTCAAAATAGCCATATTACATCATATCATGAGCAAAGAAAAACCAAGAGAGAAAATAAAAAGTGAGAGCGCATGCGGCATCATTCAAACAGAATCTCTCATGCATAAGCATATTCATGCTAGTTTAAAGCACTCAGCATGCATTAATAAACCTTTTTCGGGCATTCTAGAAAGTGGCTGGTCCTCTCCCCACTCGCACTCGCGCACAGAAAGCAAAAGCAATGGAAAATTTAGAGCAGCAAAACTGAAAGCTCACTGTGGAGGTCAATACCCTCCGCGAGCAAATGGCTTAACTGATGGAGGTCGTACGCCAGGGTCAGAGTAAGGGCGAAGACCAAGCTGAACACGTCCCTCACCATGAGGAGGAGGAAGAGGAATACTTCTATGACGAGAAGGATGCTAAGACTGCACGCATCCTTACCCCAGAGGTATCCAAACAACAACTCTCCGCCCTAGAGGAGAGGCTCAAGGCAGTAGAAGGGCACAACTTCGACGTCAAGGAGGTGGTGGACATGTGCCTGGTAAAGAATATCCACTTCCCTCCCAAGTTCAAAATCCCGGATTTCCCCAAGTACGCCGGGATGACCTGCCCAAAGAACCATCTTACGATGTATTGTCGTAAGATGGCCGCCCATGCTGAAAACGAAAAACTCCTGATCCACTGCTTCCAGGAGAGTCTGGCGGATACATCTCTCAATTGGTATATGCAGCTAGAGAGAGGGCAGGTCCAGAACTGGAAACAGCTAGCTGACGCTTTTCTCCGTCGTTACCGATACAACATCGATCTGACCCCCGACAGGTCAGATCTCAGGACCCTGAGCAAAAGGGACGACGAGTCTTTCAAAGCGTACGCCCAAAGGTGGAGGGAAATGGCTGCCCAAATAGAGCCTCCATTGACAGATAAAGAAACAGTGGCTATGTTCATAGACTCACTGACCGGAGTGTACTACGATAAGGCTATAGCCAGTACCTCCAATCTCTTTTCAGACATAGTCACTGTAGGAGAAAGAGTGGAGCAAGGGCTGAGGAGTGGAAAAATAGCACGACCTTCTTCTTCCGGCACCTCATTCAAGAAGCCCTTCAAAAAGAAGGAGGAGGTTGTGCACGCCATTAATTTCTCAACCCCTTCCTTCACCCCTCAGACAGAGCGGCAGCCACGAAGAAAGGAGAAGAAGTTCACTCCTATCCCCACCTCATACGCAAAGCTGCTGCCCCAGCTGTTGGAAGCCAACCTCCTGGCACGTGTTCCTCCCAAGAAGCAGCTGGAGCCTCCGTATCCCGAGTGGTACAAGCCCAATGAAAAATGTAGCTACCACTCGGAGGCACCAGGGCATTCAACTGACAACTGCTTGACCTTGAAGTATAAGGTCCAGGAATTAATCGATGCCGATTGGATAACCTTTGATGCCTCTGCTTCCAACACGGATGTCAAACCTCTGTCGAAGCCAGAGTAGCGGAGAGGGAGGACTAGGAGGATCAGCCCTTAGGGTGTCTATTTTTAAGCTTTTATCTGTATCTCCTGCGGTCCCCGCCCGTGGCCGCAGGAATTTTGATTAAAAGGGCTTGTACATACATTTTCATTTTTCATTAATATACGAGGCATTTTGTCATATTCATTCTTTTCCCTCTTCTATTTATTATTCTTTTAAAGATAAATTGAATAATAAAATCTATGACTAAAACAGAACCTAAAACGCATCATGTCTGTGATTGATGAATCTCCGTGGACCCCGGAAACTGAAAGCGAATGGGTCGGGTCCGACAGTGAGCAGGAGACCATTTCTCTGGACATGCAAAGAATGCTGGAAAAGGAAACACGCATCATACAACCGCATCAGGAAGAAATAGAAACCGTCAATTTGGGAAAAGGGGATGAGGAGAAAAAGGTGAACATTGGCACCCAAATAGAAAGTAACGTAAGGGAAGGATTGATACAGCTTCTAAAGGAATATATAGATGTATTCGCTTGGTCTTATCATGACATGCCTGGGCTCGACACGAGTATAGTGGAACATAGATTTCCTTTAAAAGAGGGGTCCCGACCTGTAAAACATAAACTCAGAAGAATCAAACCGGACTGGTCCTTAATGATAAAGGAAGAGGTACAAAGGCAGCTGGACGCCAATTTCCTTGTAGTTTCCAAATACCCAGAATGGTTGGCCAACATAGTACCCGTCATCAAAAAGACCGGAAAGGTCAGAGTTTGCGTGGACTATAGGGACCTCAATCGAGCAAGTCCAAAAGATGACTTTCCCCTACCCCATATAGATACACTGGTAGACCATACCGCTACCAACACGCTTTACTCCTTCATGGACAGGTACGTGGGATACAACCAAATTAAGTTGGCCGTTGAGGATAGAGAAAAAACCTCCTTCATTACACCATGGGGCACCTTTTGCTACCGAGTAATGTCGTTCGGACTCAAAAATGCAGGGGCAACTTATCAAAGGGCTATGGTCACGCTATTCCATGACATGATCCACAAGAAAATAGAAGTATACGTGGACGACATGATTTCCAAGTCCATAAATGAAATGGACCACATTCAATACCTTAAAAAGCTCTTTGACCGACTTCGAAAGTATCAACTCAAACTAAACCCGGCAAAATGCACTTTCGGAGTACGATCAGGAAAACTCCTAGGGTTCATTGTCAGCGAAAGAGGAATTGAGGTGGACCCCGACAAAACCAAGGCAATCTTGGAAATGCCTCCACCAAGCACAGAAAAGGAGGTCAGAGGTTTCCTAGGCCGAATTAATTACATTGCCCATTTCATCGCACAGTTAACGGATAAATGTATCCCCATCTTTAAACTGTTGCGCAAAAACCAACCAACGGTGTGGAATGAAGAATGCCAACAAGCGTTCGATAAAATCAAAACTTGTTTAACCAATCCACCAATATTGGTACCACCCGTTGAAGGGAGACCTCTCATCCTATATTTGTCAATACTTGAAGAGTCCATGGGATGTGTGCTCGGCCAACATGATGAAACCGGAAAAAAGGAACGAGCCATTTACTATCTCAGTAAAAAATTTCTAGACTACGAAACCCGCTATACACCATTCGAAAAAAACCTGTTGCGCATTAGTATGGGTCACTCAACGTACTGAAAGAATTAATGGTTGAGTTCAAGAGGGGGGGTGAATTGAACTTTAAAACTTTTTCGCAAAACTTACTTTCTTTTGGAAGAATGAGTTATCTTTATTCAATCTTTGCAAAGGTAATTTGGTTTAAACACAGCAAGTTTATAGACAGAAAATAAAAGAGATGAAAGAAGAAATTTAACACACAAATTTATACTGGTTCACTCTAATCCAGAGCTACATCCAGTTCTTGACAAACCTGTCAAGTTCCACTAATACCAAGTGAAAATTACAACCAGTAGATACTCACCAATCTACCCCAAGAACTATCTTGCAAACCCACAAGATAGAATCTTGAAAACCACCCAGTAACCAAATCCAGTTATTGTACCAAGTGCAGATCACAATCCAACCTGCACAATCACACTTTTACAAAAGAGTATGGAAAGAAAAAACCTGGACTTGAAGTTCTAATTGTCCAGAACAAATTCTAACAGCACTTTCTCTCTTTGATTGACCATAATTCTGATCACAACACCTTATGATATGAAAGGATTCTTGAATGCAGAGAAAGTCACGTATATGAAAGTTTCACAGATTGATTTCACAAGTTTTCTCAAGTAGTGTGTTGTATATATTTTTTCAAAAGATAGATCAATTCTGTATATATAGAGTAAAACAAAGAATCAGAACATTTCATCTGTCAAAAACTGTTTCAGAGAGTCACAAGATCGATTAGTTTGAAGTATAACAGTTTAGAAGAGACTCTGATCGATTAGAACTGAAGTATGATCGATCAGAATGAGTTATGATCGATCAGAATGAAACTATGATCGATCAGAATACATTTCAATCGATTAAAACATCGATTCAATCGATTGATTTCATTTAAAGCTCCATTCAATCGATTGATTCGAGTTTTTAATGGATTGAAACAACTTTATGAAAAATGACAGCTCTCTGTTTCAATCGATTGAAAATTATTTCAACAGATTGAAATCCTGCAAACACTTAGTTAATAAAAATAGCCTCTCTGCTTTAACAGATTAAAAATTATTTCAACAGATTGATTTTCTCGAAAAAATAGTCTTTCTGTTTCAACAGATTAAAATTCATTTCAACAGATTGATTTTCTGAAAAACTCTTAGACTGAAAAAATAGTCTTTCTATTTCAACAGATTAAAAATCATTTCAACAGATTGAAAATGCGAAACTTTGATATTGAAAAATTCATTGAGTTATTTTAACTTGTTGATTCCGCGAATCAATCAATTGAAAATACGACTATGTATGACCACTCATTATGTTGAGTGATTTTAACAGATTGAAAATCCTTTTCAACAGATTGAAAAACTTAGTTTGTTCTTTTAATACTTGAATGTGAGTTTTTCATGCAGAAAAATGATTTTCAATGAGATGCAATGTTTTAAGGTGCTTATCACAAAATATAATGGACTATCAAGAGATTAAGTGCTTAAACTAAAAACCTAATCATCTACACACCCACAACCTAAGCTATATCTATGTCTTCATCAAATCCACCAAGTGCTTCAATCTCCCCCTATTTGATGGAGACAAATAACCACTGCACCTGCATAAAAAATATAGACCAGAGACATATATTTTGTGGTGTGTGTGTAGTGACAGTTTTAAGCAAAATACTTCTCCCCCTATTTGACTGCATCAAATAGATTGTTTTAGTTACAGTCCAATGGGGCCACGTGGGTACCCCGATATAAAACAGAACATTAAAAACTAAGAAAAGAAAACAGAATAACAGAAACATAAAAAGTCTTCATTCGTCCCCGGGGCCTTGATTGAATTGCAGTTCCACAATCCTATTGTAAATGTCTTCTAGTTGATTATCAATATGCTGGAACCTTGCAATGAAATTTTCATCCAAATAATGCTGCCGAGCCCTCAGAGCAGCAGTCATCTGCATATGCCTCCTTTGGTCTGAATGCAGTTCGCTCATTTGATGTAACATTGTTCTTTCGAACCGAGACAGAGGTGTGCCACGGTCGAGCGGTGGATTGTATTGAATCATTTCCAGTGGGGTCACTTCTTCCATTGGATCGGATGGACGTGCTTGCGAAGTTCCAGGAATATCAGTGTTGATTCCTTCCTCTTGCTCTTCTTCTTCACTTTCTTCACTTCTCCCAGCATCTTCTTTCAAGATCCATTCACCATCAATTTTAATGAATCCCATTTTGTGAAGCTTAGAATTATTTATTTCATTCGTTGGTCGGACGATTTCAACAAGTTCTCCTTCTACATTGACACCAAAATGTGTTAAAAACTTAGAAATCAGAATAGCATAAGGATACCTAAAATCACTAAGTCTCTTGGCTTTGATCATGTGGTCCTTGATGACAAAGACCCAGTTCACCCGTATCCTGTGGTGAATGCAGTACATCGAGTACTAAATCTCCTTCATTTAGCACCGCATGATTGCTCCCCCGGGTGTGAGCTGCCAGGACACAATGAAGGCGAGAATCCTTTCTTCCAGCCTTCAGCTTCCCAGTATTGAAAGAACTGACAGAATCACGAGTATTCTTCATGCATGACCGAAAGTACTGGACCTTATTAAAATCCTCCACATCTGAAGTGAATCCTTTGGTGACTTTTACACCAACATCCTTTATTCCAGCAACCTCCTTCTAGATGTTGGGTGTAATTTCAATGTCTACACCTTTAACTTGGGTTTTCAAAGTGGAACCTTCAAAGGATAAATTTGTGAAGAAAACTTTAATCAAATCAGGATAAATCCTACCATTTAACTCCAGAAACTTCTGAAGCTTTTGGTGTTGCAGTAGCTTTCGAATGCCTCTGAATCCTTCGACATCAAACCAGGAAAACTTTAACATCTTCGGAATGTTGACTTGCTTCCTGCTCAATTCATGGATAAACAAATCCATTTTCTCTTGGTCCCCATTGAACCAAGTTTCAATCCTTCCTTCAACATTTTGTTCTTGCCTTGCAGTAGAAGACTCGCCTCTGCTGGACTTCTTCCTACCAGACTTTGTGCGCTTGAGCATACTTGATTTTTGGGATGAGCAGAACAGAGAAGAACCGAGAAAAGAGAAAGTTCAAAGAAGGGAATAATACTACAGGAATAAGAATACACAAACCTTTCAGCTTCAAAAATTTTTGTCTTTACTGTTTTATTGTTTCTGCGCAGTGATGATAAAGGAGGAGAGAGAATTGCTACTGTACACTTTAATTACCCTTACAGTAGATATCCAATCAGGGTCAATCAGCTTTTATTGGAAATCTTAGATATTAAAGAGAGTAGCTGAAGTTTATCTTGTTGTAAATGTATTCAACCTAATCTGCAGTAGATGTTTGGATGCAGTCCTAATACACTTAATCCTAATTAATCAGTTGATTTTTCGTGAAACCAATTTATTTTGTAATTGCAGATACTTATAAGTGAAATAAACCGATTGAATCGAGAATTAAATCGATTGTTATTGTAAGAGACAATCATGCAGAGTATCATAAGTGAATTCAATCGATTGAATCGAAGATTTAATCGATTGATTTATAGAAGAAAGTATGCAGAGCTACAAGGTTAATGAAATAAACCGATTAAAAGTTTATCTAATCGATTGAACTAATAACATATCAATACCAGAGAGTAAGGATCAGGAAATCAACAGATTATTTCGCAATTTCAATCGATTGAAACAAATAATATCAAGTTATTCATGCAATTATTAATCAATTGAACTTGTTATCAGCCTGTTAAAAAGCATACAATTACTGTAAAGAATCAGTTATGCAATACTAGATATATCTAGAATTCCTAATTCAGTCCTAAGCATATTAAGTCTATCTCTAGGAAGTGGTTTAGTGAATAAATCAGCTAACTGTTTTTCAGATTCAACGAATAAAATCTCACAGTCACCCCTAGATACGTGTTCTCTAATAAAGTGATGTCTAATTTCAATATGCTTAGTTCTAGAGTGTTGAATAGGATTCTTAGTTAAGTTTATTGCACTAGTATTGTCACAAACCAGAGGTACCTTGTTTAGAGTCACTCCATAATCTGTCAGTTGTTGCTTGAGGTAGATGCTTTGAGCACAACAGCTCCCAGCTGCAATGTATTCAGCTTCTGCAGTTGACAGAGCAACACACGCTTGCTTTTTGCTGTGCCACGATATAAGACTGCTCCCCAGTAAATGACAAGTACCAGAGGTACTTTTTCTGTCCAATCTACATCCTGCAAAGTCAGAATCAGAAAATCCAACAAGTTTAAGGGATGCACCTTCAGGATACCATAGTCCAACATTAACTGTTCCCTTAAGGTACTTCAGAATCCTTTTGGCAGCGGTAAGATGTGATTCCTTTGGATTTGCCTGAAATCTTGCACAAAGGCACACACTAAACATAATGTCAGGTCTACTAGCAGTTAGATATAGTAGTGAACCAATCAAACCTCTATAAAAGTCATCAACAATTACCATGATATAAAGATTACCACCTAGGCTTTTATTCCTTGAAGGACCAACCAAATCCATGTGAAGCAGTTCCAAAGGTTTGGAAGTTGAAACAATGTTTTTGTTTGAAAAAGATTTTCTAGTTTGTTTGCCTTTCAAACAAGCTTCACAGATTTTGTCTTTCAAGATTTGAAGCTTAGGCAGCCCAGAAACTAATTCTTTTGAAATCAGTTTGTCAAGATGGTTAAGATGTATATGAGCAAGCCTTCTATGCCACAACCAAGATTCTTCTTCTTTAGTAAGAAGACAACTTTGAGATGATATAGACTACTTGATATCTAACATGTATATGTTGTTTAACCTCTTACCTACCAACATTACCGTGTTAGATTCTGGCTCACAGATAAGGCACTTTTCTGGTTTGAAAATGACTTTGTGACCAAGATCACATAACTGACTTATGCTTATCAGATTTGCTTGAGACCTTCAACAAGAAGAACATTGTGAATGATAACTGATTCACCATCACCAATATCTCTAGAACCTAGAATTCTTCCCTTGTTGTTGTCTCCATAAGTCACATGACCTCCATTCTTCAATTTCAGCTTCTGGAATTTTGAAATGTCACCTGTCATGTGCCTTGAGCATCCGTCGTCTAGGTACCAAAGGGACTCTTGTTGCTGTTCCCGAAAGATCAAACATCAAGTATTTGGTACCCTTACGTATTTTGGGTCCTTAGGAGTCAAATTTTCTGTTTAACATGTTTTGGAACCCATCTCTTCCTACCTTGCGGCACAAAATATTTTCTAGCATGACAGAATTTTATAGTATGTCCTTTCTTCATGCAAGTAATGACAAGATGAGAAAGGGGATGCCGTTGTTTTTCTGTATGAAAAGAAGTTCAAATATTTTTTAGTTTTTACCCCATTCTTAGGTTTGTACCCGATTCCGAATGTTCAAACACACAGCTTTGAGACCCAAGAAGTGCATCTAAATTCTCTTTACCTTGAGTAAATTTTGTCAAGGTTTTAGTCAAGTAATCAACCTTATTTTGTAAAACAATACACTTTTCACAATTCTTATTAACAGCAACATTATCCGCAGATGAATAGATAATATCTAGATGTTCTAAATCTGTTTTGCTTTCTAATAGTTCTTTTTCCAGAACTTTAACTCTATTTTCTAACCAGTTATTTAAACCTTTCAACCGATTATTTGTATGAGATAAATTTCTGGCTTCACTATGCATTTCATTGAAAGCATTTAGTAATGTGTCTGTAATTCATTTCATTCTCTGTAGGAGTTGAACTTACATGTGATGAAGAGGATTCACAGCCAGCCATCAAACACATGTTCACCTCTTCACTTTCCGATTCAGAGCTGGAAGATGAATCATTGTCTTGCCAGGCTATATAGGCCTTTTTCCCTTTGTATCTTGATTCTTTCTTGTTCTGATTCTTGGTCTTTTCCGGACAATCACTCTTTATGTGACCCTGTTTACCACAAGAATAACAAGTAATAGTATTTTGAACAGATTCAGTCTTTTTATCATTGTACCTTTTTACTTGGCCAGTTCTGTTCTTTCTTCTAAGAAATTTCCCAAATTTCTTAACCAACAAAGTCGGTTCTCTCGATTCATCTTCTTCAGATTCACTCGTTTTCTTCAATCGTCTTGAGAACAATATTTCTACTTTTCTTTTCTCGCATTCTCTTGTTCTTTGAACCGATTGATTTCCAACTCATGTTCCCTTAACTTACCAAAAAGTGAAGCGGTAGTCATTTCAGATCAAGTCTCTTGATTCTGATATAGCTGTCACCTTTGGTTGCCACGTTCGTCCAAACACTTTAAGATTTTGATGTTCAACTCTTCTTTGTCAAAAATCTTTCCTAACCCAATTAGATGATTGACTATGTGCGTGAACCTTTTCTCGCACATCCGCAATTGTTTCTCCTTGCTGCATTTTAAACAACTCATAGTCCCCGATTAACTCATGCTTTCTTGCCCTTTTAACATCAGATGTTCCTTCATGTGTGACCTCTAAAATTTCCCACATCTCTTTGGCAGAGGCACACTCGAGACACCCCGAAAAACTCATCAAGATTTAAAGCAGAGGTAATAATATTTTTTGCAGTATAATCATATTGGACTCTCCTATTTTCTACATCGAGTTAATTCAGCCCAATCTTTTTCAACTACTTTACCATCTACCTGTATGAGTTGGTTTGTAAGGACCATTAACAATCGTTTCCCAAATGCCTCTATCAAGATATTCAATAAAGATTTTCATTCTAACCTTCCAAAAAGAATAATTCACACCAGAAAAAAGTGGAGGCCTGTTTATGGAGGCTCCTTCGAAAAAGTCATCTTTCCCTCAGCCATTGGACCGATTTCTTGAGTAACTTACAAGAACCAGCTCTCGGTACCAATTGAAAGAATTAATGGTTGAGTTCAAGAGGGGGTGAATTGAACTTTAAAACTTTTTCGCAAAACTTACTTTCTTTTGGAAGAATGAGTTATCTTTATTCAATCTTTGCAAAGGTAATTTGGTTTAAACACAAGCAAGTTTATAGACAGAAAATAAAAGAGATGAAAGAAGAAATTTAACACACAAATTTATACTGGTTCACTCTAATCCAGAGCTACATCCAGTTCTTGACAAACCTGTCAAGTTCCACTAATACCAAGTGAAAATTACAACCAGTAGATACTCACCAATCTACCCCAAGAACTATCTTGCAAACCCACAAGATAGAATCTTGAAAACCACCCAAGAACCAAATCCAAGCTATCTGTACCAAGTGCAGATCACAATCCAACCTCGCACAATCACACTTTTACAAAAGAGTATGGAAAGAAAAAAACCTGGACTTGAAGTTCTAATTGTCCGAACAAATTCTAACAAGCACTTTCTCTCTTTGATTGACCACAATTCTGATCACAACACCTTATGATATGAAAAGATTCTTGAATGCGGAGAAAGTCACGTATATGAAAGTTTCACAGATTGATTTCACAAGTTTTCTCAAGTAGTGTGTTGTATATATTTTTTCAAAAGATAGATCAATTCTGTATATATAGAGTAAAACAAAGAATCGAACGTTTCATCTGTCAAAAACTGCTTTCAGAGTCACAAGATCGATTAGTTTGAAGTATAACAGTTTAGAAGAGACTCTGATCGATTAGAACTCGAAGTATGATCGATCGGATCGAGTTATGATCGATCGAATGAAACTATGATCGATCAGAATACATTTCAATCGATTAAAACATCGATTCAATCGATTGATTTCATTTAAAGCTCCAATCGAATCGATTGATTCGAGTTTTTAATGGATTGAAACAGCTTTATGAAAAATGACAGCTCTCTGTTTCAATCGATTGAAAATTATTTCAACAGATTGAAATCCTGCAAACACTTAGTTAATAAAAATAGCCTCTCTGTTTTAACAGATTAAAAATTATTTCAACAGATTGATTTTCTGAAAAACTCTTAGACTGAAAAAATAGTCTTTCTGTTTCAACAGATTAAAAATCATTTCAACAGATTGATTTTCTGAAAAACTCTTAGACTGAAAAAAATAGTCTTTCTGTTTCAACAGATTAAAAATCATTTCAACAGATTGAAAATGCGAAACTTTGATATTGAAAAATTCATTGAGTTATTTTAACTTGTTGATTCCGCGAATCAATCAATTGAAAATACGACTATGTATGACCACTCATTATGTTGAGTGATTTTAACAGATTGAAAATCCTTTTCAACAGATTGAAAAACTTAGTTTGTTCTTTTAATACTTGAATGTGAGTTTTTCATGCAGAAAAATGATTTTCAATGAGATGCAATGTTTTAAGGTGCTTATCACAAAATATAATGGACTATCAAGAGATTAAGTGCTTAAACTAAAAACCTAATCATCTACACACCCACAACCTAAGCTATATCTATGTCTTCATCAAATCCACCAAGTGCTTCACGTACTCCAAAATGGACCCAATGAAGTACCTCTTCGAGAAGCCCATCTTAACTAGAAGAATAGCTAGGTGACAGGTTCTCCTCTCAGAATTCGATATCATTCATGTCACTCAGAAAGCTATTAAAGGAAGTCCCCTAGCGGATTATCTAGCCCACGGATCAACAAATGAATATCAGTCCTTACAAGACGACTTTCCCGATGAGCATATCATGCATATCGAACACGAAGAGACCAAAGAAGAAGCATGGACTATGTTTTTCGATGGGGCCTCAAACATGCTTGGACACGGGATAGGAGCTATTTTGATATCCCCCAAAAAGAAACACATTCCTGTAACGGCCAGGCTTAATTTCGATTGCACCAACAACATGGCCGAATACAAAGCATGTGCGCTAGGGATCCAAGCGGCTTTAGATCATGGGGTCACTAAGCTCAAAATATTCGGTGATTCATCCCTCGTCATCTACCAACTTAAAGGTGAATGGGAAACCCGAAACTCCAAGTTAATCCCATACCTAGAGTACATCCGCGAGCTGGTCTCAAGAATGGAAAACGTCACCTTCCAGTATATCCCTAGGGAGGACAATCAAATTGCAGACGCCCTTGCCACCCTATCATCCATGTTTGCCCTAGATCAAGAACATGAAATGCCAATTATTCAAGTTAAGCTGCATGACAAACAAGCTTTTTGCATGGCAGTGAACAGTGAGCGCGACCAAAACCCCTGGTATCATGATATCAAGCAATATCTCATGAGGGGCGAATATCCCGAGGGAATCAACGACAATGATAAGCGAACCATTCGTAAGAGGGTCGTAGGGTTCACGTTGATTGAAGGAACCCTCTACAAAAAGAGTCTTGATTCCACTCTCTTAAGGTGTGTGGACCAAGAAGAAGCCCAAACCCTGATAAAAGAAATCCACAGAGGAGCTTTTGGGACCCACGCACCCGGGCATGTCATGGCAAAGAAAATCCTTAGGGTAGGGTATTTTTGGTCCACGATGGAAGTTGATTGTCACCAATATGCGAAGAAGTGTCACAAGTGCCAAGTATACGCCGACAATATTCATGTGTCGCCCGCGCCTCTCAGTAACCTGGCTACACCATGGCCATTTTCTATGTGGGGCATGGATGTCATCGGACCCATCGAACCCAAAGCGTCTAACGACCATCGCTTCATCTTGGTAGCAATTGACTATTTCACCAAGTGGGTTGAGGCGGCGTCATATGCGCATGTGACCCGGAAAGTGGTGACCACCTTCATCAAGAAAAACATTATATGTCGGTACGGCATCCCTCATAAGCTCATTACTGATAATGGGACCAATCTCAATAATAAAATGATGGAGGAATTATGCCAAGACTTCAAAATACAACATCACAATTCTTCTCCGTACCGACCAAAGATGAATGGTGCAGTAGAGGCAGCCAATAAGAATATCAAGAAAATCATCCAGAAAATGGTAGTAACCTACAAAGATTGGCATGAAATGCTTCCCTTCGCCTTACATGGCTACCGAACGTCGGTACGAACCTCCACAGGGGCTACCCCGTTTTCCCTCGTATACGGAATGGAGGTCGTACTACCAGTAGAGGTCGAAATACCCTCCCTACGAGTTGTCATGGAAGCAAAATTGACAGAAGCTGAATGGGTCCAAAATCGATATGATCAGTTGAACCTAATCGAAGAAAAACGGCTGGACGCCATATGTCAGGGGCAAGCTTACCAAAAGAAGATCAAGAAAGTCTACGACAAGAAGGTCAATCCTCGCACTTTCCAAGAAGGGGATCTGGTGATAAAGAAATTGCTTCCAGCCCAGAAAGACAAGATCGGGAAGTGGACAACAAACTACGAAGGACCCTTTGTGGTCAAGCGAACCTTCTTAGGAGGAGCCCTCATCCTCACCAACATGGACGGAGAAGAGCTCCGATATCCTGTCAATTCAGATGCAATCAAGAAATACTACGCCTAAAGACATTGCTCATGACCCGTCAGGATGAAAACTCGCAAAGAGCGTCTTGGGCAAAAGATAGGGTCTACATTCCTCGCTAGGACACGTCCTAGGCAAAAATTAGAGGTTTCAAAAAAAACCAAAAAAAAACAAAAAAAACAAAAAGAGAGAGCAATGATTACCTTGGCCGAAAACCGCAAAGGCGACTAAGGTAATACCTCCACAAAAGCAAGCAGACTTCACATAGTCTTCACTCCGGATTTGAGCATCTCGACTGAAGGGACTAGGAAAAACGGGGAAACAAATATCACAGACATGATTGTGGCACCCTCATACAGTTTAGCCAACCCCGGCCAGCCTTGCTTACAAATTCTTTTGTAAAACCCCGTGTAAAAATAAACCATCTGTTTATATCAATAAAAATAGTCTTTCTTCCCTTTACCTACTTGTGTGAATGCCTCTATATTAACGAAATATGAGCATGCATAAAACAAGCAATTCAAGAAAGCATAAAAACAAGACGAATGACACCAACCAGGGCCAAGCAAAAAGTACAAGGTAGCCTGCTAGATCGAAAACCCACAAAGGGCGGTCTAGGCAAAAGATAAGGCCTTCAAAAAAAAAAAAAAAAAAAAGTCCACCAAAGTATCTCAGGTAAAAATCAAAACCCGCTAGATCGAAAACCCGCAAAGGGACGTCTAGGCAAAAAATAGGGTTAAAACAAAAGTGCAAAAGAATAAAACAAAAAAAGAAGAAGGTATCAGTCACTTCTTGGACGCCCATAAATAAAACAAATTGCATAAGAAGCATCCACACACAAGTAGTCGCACAAAAATGACTTCGTCAAAAGTAAAACAAACAAAAATACTGTAGACAAATAAAAAGCATTCATATAGGGAGATCAACTCTATGCTTGCATTCATAAAAAAAAAAAAAAAAAAACCAAAAAAGGTATCCCGGTAAGACTTCACCGACCTTTTTGCCTTAACCAAAAGTTTCTTCGACTACCGAGCAAGAGTCAAACAAAAACAAGATAATCCGACTAGCCAGCGAGAGTCGGACAATCACCACCAAAGGTCAAAAACAAAGAATCCCCAGCAAACAAGCAAGCTGGATGAGCACCGGCAAAATTCCCCAGCACAACCCGGATGACCATTCAAAGAGGTCCAAGTACATCTACCGACACAGAAATCACTCCCCAGAGAGTCGGCGCATGAGCTAGAGCAGTAAGCCGCCACCATCGCCAAAGGGTCAGCCACCACAAGAAGGGGCATCCAGAGGCACATAACCAGACGAGGGTTCATACTCGTCAGCCAAGGGGTCAGCTACCGCGTCAAAGGAGCATCCCAAGGTTTCACATCGGCGCATGAGCTAGAGCAGTAAGCCGCCACCACGGCCAAAGGATCAGCTACCGCAAGATGGAGCATCCGGAGGCTTAACACCAGATGGGGGTGTGTACTCATCAGGCCTTACAAAAGGGGGCTTACCAGACGGGGGTTCATACTCGTCAAACACCAGATGGGGGTGTATACTCATCGGGCCTTACAAAAGGGGGCTTACCGGGCGAGGGTTCATACTCGTCAAACCAGATGGGGGTTCATACTCATCAGCCGAAGGGGTCGGCTACCGTCAGAAGGAGCATCCCGGAAGCGCACAACATTTCCCCAGAGGATCGTCCGCCGCAAAGATGGAGCATCTGAAGGGCAACCGGGCAAGAGGGTCAACTCCTTTACCCTCCAGTCGATCACCTTGGCACAAAAGGCTGGCAGTCGACTGGTCGGGTAAAGGGGGGGCAGCTGTAGACCCCAAATCTTGCCCGGCCTCCAAATAAAGAGTAGAAGACCTCCTATTCGAAGATGGATGAAGCCTAAAAAGCCATTAGGAGAGACTATTAGGCCCCATACTAGGATAGGAGGGATTTTTCTGTACAAAAAATAAGGTTTCTCGCCTTTTTGGGGACGAGACCGCCATCTCGAAATCGAGACCGCCGTCTCGCCTCATGCAAATGGCGAGACCGCCGTCTCGCCAAACGAGACGGCGGTCTCGCCACCTACGAATGGCCGAACGGCGGTGTCGCTTTCCCAGACGGCGGTCTCGCCACCTGCGAAGGACAAGACGACGGTCTCGTTTGGCGAGACGGCGGTCTCGACCCTGTCAGACGAGAACAGCAGACGAGAACGGCAGTCTCGACCTGTCAGGCGCGAAAACCTATAAATAGGGGCTCCCTCCCCTCATTTCCACACACCTCACACAGCTTTGCTCTCCCTTCTCTCTAGATCTTCTCTCTAGAATCCCTCCGACGCATTTCCGGAGCTTCTGGGTGCCTTTGTGAGCATTTTTCGGCGTCTAGAAAAGTTTCCAGCGCTGTGTAGAGTGAAGGGCTGCCACAAAGCACCCTCTTTTTTAAAAAGAAATAAAAAGAAAGCTTGCCTCGGAGGTTTAAATTCTCCCTCTCTACTTTTACCGCTTTAATTTTAAATTATGCAATGGATATTAGGGCCATGTAGTCATAAATTTAAATTCCACAAAATAAAAGGGCAAAAGCGTGTTTTTCCGATTTATTTATTAACAAAATAGCTGGCCTGTCATAGGGAACCCGAAAGGGGCGTCGTAAAGGAACTAACACTTCCTTTACACGTAATTAACTCCCTTACCCAACTCTGGTTCTAATGACCAAAGTTGGTTTTTCGAAAACCAACGCCTTTTAAGCTCCTTTTCCGATGTTTCCTGTAAAAACATCGGTGGCGACTCCACAGAACCCTTCAAAAATTAGTCCTTGGGTTAGCCCGGTTATCAGACAACCCAAGGACGATCTTTCGAAAACCTCGCCCCTAGGTTAGCCCGGTTATCGGACAACTTAAAGGCGTTGTAACCACCCATAAAAAACGCGAAAATCAAGAGGGTCGAAACCATCGCGTCGCTCCGACCGCCCCTCGTTTTTTGTGGCGGCGACACAAAGATTTTAAAATTTTAACATTCAATTCATCAACGCCAAAGATTTTACCTAATCCGATGAGATGGTTCACAATATGAGTGAAACGCTTTTGAACGTCAAATATCGTTTCGCCTTGTTGCATCCGGAACATCTCGTATTCTTGGATTAGGGAATTTTTCCGTGCTCTCTTAACATCGTCGGTACCTTCGTGGGTCACTCTTAGCATTTCCCACATCTCCTGAGCACTTTTGCAAACAGAAATCCTATAAGACTCGTCAAGGGTTAAAGCAGATGAAATTATGTTTCTAGCCCTAACGTCAAATTGTGCTTTTCTGTTTTCCTCTGTTGTCCATCTAGAAAAAGGTTTGGGAACAACAACACCATTCTCAGTAACTTTAGGAACATATGGACCATTTAAAATAGCAACCCAAACGCCTTTATCAATAGACTCTAAAAAGATTTGCATTCTTACTTTCCAGAAAGGATAATTTTGACCCGCAAAAAGTGGGGGTCTGTTGATAGACGCACCTTCGGCAAAAGTTTGATTTTGTCCAGCCATTTTCGAAAAGTTTGAATGACTATCAAAGCAAGCTCTGATACCACTTGTTAGAATCGCGCAGCGGAATGTTCGCGTGATCGAACAAAAACCAAGAGGGGGTTGAATTGGTTTCTTAACAAAAATTAGGTTTTCAAAATTTTCCCCAAATTTTACCGATTAAAAAGTTGTGTAAACGTAAATAAGATAGAGATAGAGTCTTACACAGGAGATTTATACTGGTTCGGATCAAAAGACCCTACGTCCAGTTGCTAATCACTCAAACAGAGGATTAACGCTGTCACTATAATCAAAGTTGTTACAAACAGATAACAATGGAAAAGATAAAGTAAAGAAAACACCTCTCTTGAAATCCACAAGAGATGAAGAACAGCTTTCCCCAGAGATGGCACAGCACACAATCCACTAAGAACTCCACTTAGTGATTCTTATCGCTTCTAGCCCACACCAGGTTCCAAAAGCCCCTTTTTCCTCCAACAAACAGTTCTCTGGCACTCACAGCACTTAACTTTTGTTTGAAAAAGGTTGTTCTTATTTTCTGAGTGCCATAGAGAAGCTTAAGTAGAGAAATTAGGGTTTGGGAATTGGGATTTTCGGAACTAGGAGTCTTGGGAATAGGGTTTTCGAAAATAGGGTTGATTAGAAGTTGAAAATCAAAATCTGACTGAAATAATCGATTAAATGAAGTGTTAATCGATTATTACAGAGCCAAAATCAACAGAACCCTAAAACTCTTTGTTTTAATCGATTAAAAGACCTGTTAATCGATTAACAGGCCTGTTAATCGATTAACAGGTGTGTTAATCTATTAAACTAGTGAGCAGATACAAAAAATGGTTTTTCTCACTGTTTTAATCGATTATTTCACCATTTAATCGATTAAAGCCGAGGCACTTTGATAAAATTGAGCTTTTTGAAGCTTCTAAGGTGCAAACTATGTACCGGCTATCTCAAACTCTAATATTACAGACTCAATCTAATCAAAACAGAGTTATTACACAGTAAAACAAGTCTTCAACTCTCTAAGTCTTGTGTTCTTGAATCATCATCAAAATCAATAAGCTTCATGTCCATGTACGTTCAACATCAAGTCCTTGAATGTTCAACAGTATGAGGGTGGACCTTTTTATCATAAGCCTTTTTTATCTTCTTTTGATAGGCTTGTCCATGACATATAGCATTCAGCCACTTTTCATCGATAAGGTTTAATTGATCGTATCGACTTTGAACCCATTCAGCTTCTGTTAATTTTGCTTCCATTATGATTCGCAAAGAAGGTATTTCGACCTCTATTGGTAATGCAACCTCTATATCATAGACCAGAGAGAATGGAGTAGCTCTTGTTGAGGTCCGTACAGACGTTCGATAACCATGAAGAGCAAAAGGCAACATTTCATGCCAATCCTTATAGGTCTTAACCATCTTTTGAACGATCTTTTTGATGTTTTTATTGGCTGCTTCTACTGCACCATTAATTTTGAGCCGATAAGGAGAGGAATTATGGTGTTAAATTTTGAAATCTTGGCATAGTTCCTTGTCGCCGCCTCCCAAAGAGAGGGAGGTCGGAGCGACGCGATGGTTTTTTTCGACCCTCTTTATTTTCGCGTTTTTTTTATTGGTGGTTACAACGCCTTTAGGTTGTCCGATAACCGGGCTAACCCAGGGATTTATTTAGTTGGGTTCTATGGAGTCGCCACCGATATTTTTACCATAAACATCGGAAAAGGGGTTTAAAAAGGCGTTGGTTTTCGAAAACCAACTTTGGTCATTAGAACCAGAGTTGGGTAAGGGAGTTAGTTACGTGTAAAGGAAGTGTTAGTTCCTTTACGACGCCCCTTTCGGGTTCCCTATGATAGGCTGGCTAATTTGAATAATTAAACTTGGAAAATTGCGCTTTTACCCTTTTTATTATGCGGAATTTAAATATATGACTACATGGCCCTAGCTTCTATTGCGTAATTTAAATAGCAGTAAAAAAATAGAGAGTGAGGATATGCACCTCCAAAGAAAGCTTTATATATTAAAAGAGAGGGTGCGTTTTGGCAACCCTTCACTCTACAACTCTCAGAAACTCCGAAAATGCCTCGGAGGGATTCTAAAGAATATTTAGAACACTCTGTGTATGCCTAGAGACGCTCAGAAACTCCGCAAATGCCTCGGAGGGATTCTTAGAGAGAGAAATTCTAGAGAGAAGGGAGAGCTCTTGCTGCTGGGTGTCTGTAAAAAGGGAGAAATGACGCCCCTATTTATAGTTTTTCGCGCCTGACAGGTCGAGACCGCTGTCTCCGCTGACAGGGTCGAGACCGCCGTCTGGAAAGTCCAGACCGCCGTCTCGACTTGGCAGCGGATCGAGACCGCCGTCTGGAAAATCCAGACCGCCGTCTCGACTTGGCAAGAATCGAGACCGCCGTCTGGAAAACCAGACCGCCGTCTCGAATTTGCGGGTGGCGAGACCGCCGTCTGGAAAATCGAGACGGCGGTCTCGTCCTGGCGTTGAAACGAGACGGCGGTCTCGTCCTGGCGTTGAAACGAGACGGCGGTCTGGTATTCCCAGACGGCGGTCTCGTCCCTTCAGGGCGAGAAACTTTATTTTCGGGCCAAAAAACCTTTCTATCTTAGTACGAGGGCCTAATAGTCTCTCCTAATGGCTTGTTAGGCTTCGGTCGTCGTCAAATAGGATGCTTTCTGACTTTATTCTGAGGCCGGGCAAGATTTGGGGTCTACAGCTGCCCCCCCTTTACCCGACCAGTCGACTGCTGGCCTTTTTTGTGCCAAGGTGATCGACTGGAGGGTAAAGGAGTTGACCCTCTTGCCCGGTTTCCCTTCGGATATTCCGTCTTTGCGGCGGGTGATCTTTGGGGCAGATGTTGTGTTGTGCGCCTCTGGGATGCTCCTTTCATGCGGTAGCTGACCCCTTCGGCTGATGAGTATGAACCCCCATCCGGTTTGACGAGTATGAACCCTCGCCCGTAAGCCCCCTTCCGTAAGGCCCGATGAGTACACACCCCCATCCGGTGCTTGACGAGTATGAACCCCCGTCTAGTAAGCCCTCTTCTGTAAGGCCTGATGAGTACACACCCCCATCTGGTGTTAAGCCTCCGGATGCCCCATCTTGCAGTAGCTGATCCTTTGGTTGACAAGTACGAACCCTCGCCTGGTTTGGTGCCTCTGGATGCCCCTTCTTGCGGTAGCTGATCCTTTGGTTGACGAGTACGAACCCTCGCCTGGTTTGGTGCCTCTGGATGCCCCTTCTTGCGGTAGCTGATCCTTTGACGATGGTGGCGGCTTACTGATTCTGATCATGCGCCGGTGTGAAACCTCGGGATGCTCCTTTGACGCGGTAGCTGACCCCTTGGCTGACGAGTATGAACCCTCGTCTGGTTATGTGCCTCTGGATACCCCTTCTTGCAGTGGCTGATCCTTTGGCGATGGTGGCGGCTTACTGATTCTGATCATGCGCCGGCTCACTGGGGAGTAACTTTCTGTGTTTTGGTAATTGTGGTTGGACCTTTCTGGAATGGTCATCCGGGTTGCCGGAAATCTGGTTTGCTGTTCATCCAGTTTTATTGGTTGCTGGGGATTTTTTGCTTTTGATTTTTGTGTTGGTTATCCGACTCTTGCTGGTTAGTCGGGTCTTCTCTTTGTGTTTGACTTTTGCTTGGTAGTCGGTATTTTGTTGGTCAAAGTAGTTGTTTTAATCCTGCCTTTTTCTCGCGATTTTATTTCTTTTTTCTCGCGATTTTGGATTCTGGCTTTTTATTGAGCACGTGCCTTTTCCCTTTTTTTTTTAAGCTTCTTTTTGTTACGCTGGCTTTTTGCAAAAGAAGGCAAAAGAATGCGGGAAATAAAATTTTATTTATAGGAATTTTTATTACAGCGATTTTTCAACCAGTACAGTCCCTAAGAGTCATCATCATCAGAAGGAGTGCGGTGGGGGAAATGTTTATACATGTGGTAGCGGAAGTCGATTTGTTCCTGGAGTTCGTCGTTGTAATCCTCCTGGAACGCCGCCCACTCCTGTCGCATCCTCTGCTGCTCTTGGCGGATCTCGTTTTGGCCCTCTTGAAGGGCTTGTTGGCGAACGTCTTGGTCCTGCCGCCACTGGGTCTGCTGCTCCTGCCATATCACCATTTGGCCGAGCTGTTGGCTCAGGTCGTCCATGTGTTGGTGGAGGCCAGCAAAGTCCTCCATGTACGGTGGTGGTTGCTGCTGCTGCTGCCGCTATTGCTGGGAGCCGGGAGATGTGGGCGCATCCTGCATCGCCACTATTCCCTGGAGGTCCAGCTCAAAGTCCAGGGTGGGATGCAGGGCGAACTGACTTCCCCGGCGTATCAGCATCCCCATGCTGACCAGCATTGGCCCGTTGATGGGCTCGGGTCGCAGATTGCGGGTCAGCTCTTCCCGGCCGGGGCACCCCATTCTCTCTGCTAGAGGGGTGATGAGGGGAGCCACAAGGATGGCCCCCGTGGATCTACTCCCAAAGTCCTTCAGGGCCCTCAGGAGGAAGTACCCGGGATTGCAGCGCCGTCTCTGGTGCATGCAATAGAGGATGAAGAGGTCAGGGAGCGATATCTTCCCCTGACTCTCTTTTTTGGCATGGACGGTGCCTGCCAGCAGCTTGTGGCAGATGCGGAGTGGTGGGGGGAGTGCAGACCCCCTCATCAATGAAGGTAACGTGGTGGCCCCAGTGAGCTCATGCCACATCTCAGCAGCGGTGAGGTTGGTGGGCCTAGAGCAAATGGCCTCACGATACTCCCGAGTTAACGCCGCCTCGGGCCGGATGAATCCAATGGAAACATTGAATTCTTCCAAAGTGGTAGTGTGGTATTGCCCACCCATAAAATAGTTGACCATCTTGGTGGGCTGCATGCCTGAGGCCATAGAGGGGATCTCAATGAGGGAGACCGAGGCCAGAAACTCGAGTACCGCCTGTGGGTACACATGAACGGGTGGAGGCTGTAGCAGAAAACCCCACCCGATGTTATCAATGTGCCAAGATGCTGAAGTCCAGTGTCAGCAGGGAGTGCCACTGGTAGTTTCGGAGGTTGTCCAGGCGGGCCTGGTGTTGTGGTTGAAGTTGAGAAGGGTCTGGGGGTGGCGGTGGTGCCGAGCTGCTAGCCCCAGCGGTGGCCCTTCGCTTCCTGGAGGCACTTCTTCCGAACATCTTGAGCAGGGAAGGCTTGGGAGAGCAAAATATGAGTGTTAGAGGCTTTGGAGGCTTGGAGAGTTGTGAGGAAACCCCCCAAGCGCACCCCCTTTATATAGGATTTTTTCTAGGTCGAGATCGCCGTCTGGAAAATCGAGACGGCGGTCTCGTTTGGTCAACAAATCGAGACGGCGGTCTCGACTTTGCCTAAGTCGAGACGGCGGTCTAGTTTCGCAAGACGGCGGTCTCGTTTGGTCAACGAAATGAGACGGCGGTCTGGAAAACCCAGACGGCGGTCTCGAATTTCGGGTGATTTTTTTTTTTTTTTTGCATAAGGAATAGGACTTGGTTCAAAAACATTTTATGCATGCAAATGCTTTCATGTTTGATGTCCTATAATGCTTACTTTGTTTAATATTTCAGAAGGACTTAACCAACGTGTCTTTGTAGCGCTGAGTGCCTCCTGATCTGTGCTTTTGTACATGTTGTACCATACCGGACTTTTTGTGACTGAAGAGTAGTTTCTTTTTTTCTCTTTTTTTCTTTTTGTAGAGCACTCTTTGTCATGCAGTGTCCCTTTTTCCTTGCTTTAGGGATTTCAATCCTCTTGTTGACTATACGCCTCCATATTCCCAAATTAATTATTAGAATATTGTCGTGAGGGTCAAGAGAAAAGAAGCAAAAAGGGGGTAAAAATCAATGGTTTGTGTTTTAGAAGGTTGATTTTTATTGATAAGAGGATTTGTAAGAATGGCCGGCTAGGGTTAAGCCTGGGTGTTTAAGCTTTGTCTAAGCAAACATTTTCCTCTTTTCTTTTTTTGTATCTGCGCTCTCAGGTTTTATTTCCATTGCTTTTTAAATGGCTAGCTGATTTCCCTAGATCGCCCTTTGGGTTTTCGAACTAGGATACTGTGTGTTGGCCCTATCTTTTGTCTAGGTTCTCTCTCTTGTAAAATTTTGGAGGAATCCTAGCGGACCTTTATTTGTAACCCTAACTTTTGCCTAGGTTACCCTTTATTGTTGTTCGGGTATCCTACCGGGTTGACCCTATCTTTTGTGTAGCCCCCTTAGTGGGTTTCCTACCGGGTAATTTGCCCTTTTCTTTGGCCTTTGGCTTCTCTAGGCTTTTTCTTTGTTTTTTGTTGTTGTTTTTTTTTCACAGTATTGGCGAAGCGTGACTTTCTTTATGGCTTAAGTGAAGTCTTATTTCTATGTGCTTCTAATCAGCTAACTTGATGATGATAGCAATGATGAAGGTTTGATTATTTGGAAGCGCTTCTTATTCTTCTTTTCTTTTTATGTTTACTTAGACAGGGTTATTTATGGGGTCCAGTCAGAAGTAGAAAGAAGAGAAGCAGATAGAAAGAATCATTCTTTATTAATTAATAAGGGAATATGTGCCCTGAAATGCCCGGGGGTCGGGCTCGCCCCGGGGGATAATCTCTAACAATCATGGGGTTTACATCCCTTAAACAAAGAAAAAGATTTCCTAATGACTAGAGTGGCTCTTGACGCTTGCACCCCTCCACTTCGGAAAATCTGTTTGAGTGTGCGGAGGGGGGACTTCCCTTTTGCTTTTCCCGCTCGGCCCTTGAAAGGGTTATATCCTAGGCCATACTTGTGGGGATTGTCTTTGAATTCAGGGGGGTTCCTCATTCCTTGGGAATCTGCCCCCAGTCCTTGGCCAGGATGGTAGCCATGCTTCAGCATCATGCGGGCTACCTTTGTATTTCTGGGAAGTCGCTCTATACTGGCAATTTCGAGCGCTTGAAAAGATGTTTCAAGAGCCTCTTCAGCCGCATCCACATAAGGTTGGGTGGACGGTCCACTGATCAGGATATCGTCTTCTGCTTGAACCGTGACTAGTTTGTCATCCACTACGAATTTGACTTTTTGGTGGAGCGTTGAAGGTACTGCCTTAGCGTCATGAATCCAAGGCCTGTCAAGGAGACAACTGTATGCTGGAGTAATATCCATGACATGGAAATCGACATCGAAGATAGTGGGTCCCACTTGAATTGGCAAATTGATCTCTCCCACTACTTCTCGTTTTGACCCGTCGAAGGCTCGAACGATGGTGCTACTTGGGCGCAGACGGGTTCCTTGGATGGTCAACTTATCCAGTGTGCACTTGGGCATCACGTTCAGGGACGACCCGTTATCCACAAGAACTTTAGCAATGAGGTATTCCTTGCATTTAACTGAGATATGCAAGGGCTTGTTGTGCTTTGACCCTTCGAGAGGGAGTTCTTCCTCTGTGAAGGTGAGGTGATCGTTTGCCGTGATGTGACCGACGATCCTCTCAACCTTTTCCTGGGATATTGTGTGAGGTACATGCGCCTCGCTCAAGACCTTCAGCAGGGCGTTTCGGTGCGGTTCCGAGCTCATTATCAAAGATAGCAATGTGATCTTTGCGGGCGTGCGATTGAGCTGGTCTATAATGGAATACTCGCTTTGCCTTATAAACTGGAGTAATTCCTCTGTCTCCTCCTTGGATTCTTTATTTTCTTTTTCTTCTTCGGTCTTTTTATTTTTTCCTTTATTTTGAAGGACATTTTCTTGTGTGTCCTTGGGGGAGTAGATTCTTCCACTTCTAGTTGTGCCCCCAATGCCGGCTATGTTTGTTATTTCTTCTTTTATTGGTGAAGATTCCCCATATCTCCACGGTACAGCTTTATTTGACTCATAGGGGAAAGGACGTGGCATAAATAGTCGCACTGGCGTCCTCGCCCCCTCTTCTTTATTCTTGAGGACCAACGGCCGAGGTTTATTTCCCTCTTGCGGTGATTCGACCGTTGGGGTGAGCTTTATTAGGAGTGGCTTTCTCTCCATTCTTCTGAGTTGGAAGACGTGTTAGTTAATCCTTCCTTTTTATTATCTTATTTATTAAGCGTGAAGGAGGGGAAATTAAATATGCAAATGCATGTTCATGTATGCAAGTAGACAACTGTTGAATAAAGAAAAAGATTTCATTAATTCATTAGAAGGTGTACATTCTCCTATTCCATACTACGAAGCGTCTTTTGGCAAAAACGGAAAAGCCTAAAGAAACCCACAGGCGGGTCTTGTTTTCTTTGTAATTCTCTCTCGGCTTCCCGGACATGGTGAGCGAGCGCTTCGCTTTGCTTGTGGATCGCTTGGCTCATTTCTTCGCTGTATTGTTGAGCCTCCTTGATCTTCGCCTCTTGATGTATGACCAAGGCTTCTAGTTCATCGAGCCTTGCAACAGCTCGGTCCTTTTCTTGTAGCACTTGGTCATATTGAGCTAGCCCGCTTTTCTCTTTAATGCGTAGCTCATAGAGACCTCGGCTGAGTTTTCTGTTGTTCTCTCGCTCTTGGCGGAGATCTAGCCGAGCCTGGAGGAGTTGTTCTGACAACTCCTTGATCGTTTGAGCCTGCTGAGCTGATTCTGCCTCAAGGTGTGCTGACCTGGCGGTTATCTCTTGCAGTTGGCTATCCGAGCTGGTTCTGGCAGTTTTGGATGCTCGGATAGCTTGTTCGTTAGCGTCAGCACATTGGTCCTTGAGGCGTTCTATTTCATGATCCTTTTTCTTGCCTTGCCTTTGTAGACCGTCAATTGTGAGGATAGAGGCTTGTTCCTTTTCCTCAAGGGCCCGTATCTGGGCTCCCATTATTTCTACCCTCTGGGTCAAGGCATTGACTTGTGCCTGCAGCTCTTCGTTGTTGGCGATTGGCACGGGTGTGGTGGATGGTCGAGCCATCTCTCTTCTTCTCCTCCATGCCTCATAGTCACTGGTGACAGTCACCCGAGCTTTTCCTAGCTCTCTGTCTCCCATGTAGACTGGCTTCTCCCATGCTTTCCTCACGGTCAGTGAGTTGGCGATTGTGCACGGGTCTCCAAAGAAGCACAGCCCTCCGAGTTCCCCTCGGGAGATAGTAGTTTGAGTCCTCATGAGTTGCCTCATAGCTACTCTAGGTGAGTAGGCTATGCAACCCCTGAGTCCTATCAAGGGTACATTCGGGTAGCTCCCACATCTGACGAGAACTGGGCCGGATCGGAACCAAGGGCAGACCCAAGATATGTTGTTGGCGTCCTTTTGTTCTAACTCATCCCTCCATTCTATAGTCAGGCGTCGTTGGAGGGGGATCTTGGAGAAGCTTCTCAAGGGGTCGGGGAATATCCCCATGTGACTGGAGGCATAGAGGTGTGTGATGCTCCACACATAAAGCAACTAAGAGCAGCAGCGGAGTGTTCTCCCTTGCTTCTGATGGCAGAAATCCACCGATAGCAAGGTGTCGGCAAGAATAGCAGGCAGGGGACTCTTCGAGTTCACGTCCCAAGCGAAGAAAGCGTCCATGACGGCTTGATCAACCGTGTCGAGGTGGAAGGGGAACAGGATCGTTCCAAAGATTAATAATGTCAGGGTCTTGTTGAAGGCAACCCACTCTGCCCTCTCAGCCAGGTAGGACAGGTGGTCTTCTAACATTGATACTCTCCATCCCTGGGTGTTCCCTCTTCCTATCAGGGTACTTTGTCGGTACGGTAGATGGATAAGGGCAGCGACTGGTGCTGCAGGAGTATACGCCTCATGGCGGATATGGACCCCAGCTGATTTAGGCCATTTCAACATTGTTTCATACTCCTCTAAAGTGGGCACCATGTCGAACTGCGGAAATTCAAAGCACCGCAGACTGGAGTTCCAAAAGTGAATTAGTACCCTGAGGAAGACTTGATCGACACTGATCTTTAGGAGGTCCAGAATTCGTCCATAGGACTTTTCAAAATCAGCGCGGACCTCCGGTGGCATCGTCGCACTAAGCCGCTCTAGCTTCTCAGTATGGCTTCGGAGAATGTCCACCTTCCCCACTTGTCTACTTGTCCCCTCCATCTTCTAAAACCAAAATGTATGATTTAATGAAGATGATGTTTATTGAATGAATGTGAGTGTTTATTTTGCTATTTTATCATGTTTTTTTTCTACATGATGTATGGTATTTGCATGTATTTTCTTTTTTGGAAGAATAAACTATCTATATGAATGTTTTATGGATGCAATATTTTTGGACCAGGTCTTATTTGTGAATTTTGGAAAAATGAATTTGTATTTTTATTTTTTATTTGTTTATTTTATAGTCTTTTATCTCTTCTGTCGGAACTGCGTGGCTACTTAGCTTACAAAGAACCTGAAACCAGGCTAGCTAAAAGGCAGACTGTCCGAGATAAGGGTGTTTATTTGTAAAATATATTTTTTGGTGATTTTGTTCTGTTGTTTGTTTATGCTATGCAACATACAAATGCAACAAACATATGCACACACAATTCGATCATCCCCGAACAGGCGAGACTTTGTTTTTATCACGAGGTAGGGTTTTCCTGCAGAAAGGTGCATTGGTTAGGGTAGGTTCTAACTGTTCTCACCAGGCTAAGGCCCCCAAGGTGCCCCCATTATAGGGTCCCCACTCTCTAGCCGTCCAACCATGCTCAGCACTAAGGCCGTAGTCTGGTCTTGTTGCCAAAAGAGGAAGGTTATCACCTTGAGTGGTGGTTTCCGATCACACCTGGTGGGCACAAGGCCCTAACCGCAGCGAACCGAACTCGCCACCCACTCCCTATGGTTTTCTCACTTGCCCCGGGTATAGAGGGAACTGTAGTGTGCAAGGGTTTTGTGTGCAATTTATATTTCAATCAATTGCGTAAGTAGAAACAAGCAACAGTTATTTGAAAGCCAAATAATAAAGCATGTTATAATACAAGGTAGGGTAAAAGCGCTATTTTCTTGGTTTAATTATTTTTAAGTCAGCCCATCACTAAATGGGATCAACTCTCTAGGCTTCCCCAGTGGAGTCGCCATCTGCCGCCGCCTCCCAAAGAGAGGGCGGTCAGAGCGACGCGATGGTTTTTTTCGACCCTCTTTATTTTCGCATTTTTTTTATTGGTGGTTACAACGCCTTTAGGTTGTCCGATAACCGGGCTAACCTAGGGGCGAGGTTTTCGAAAGTATCCCTGGGTTGTCCGATAACCGGGCTAACCCAGGGATTTATTTAGTTGGGTTCTATGGAGTCGCCACCGATATTTTTACCATAAACATCGGAAAAGGGGTTTAAAAAGGCGTTGGTTTTTGAAAACCAACTTTGGTCATTAGAACCAGAGTTGGGTAAGGGAGTTAGTTACGTGTAAAGGAAGTGTTAGTTCCTTTACGATGCCCCTTTCGGGTTCCCTATGATAGGCTGGCTAATTTGAATAATTAAACTTGGAAAATTGCGCTTTTACCCTTTTTATTATGCGGAATTTAAATATATGACTACATGGCCCTAGCTTCTATTGCGTAATTTAAATAGCAGTAAAAAATAGAGAGTGAGGATATGCACCTCCAAAGCAAGCTTTATATATTAAAAGAGAGGGTGCGTTTTGGCAACCCTTCACTCTACAACTCTCAGAAACTCCGGAAATGCCTTGGAGGGATTCTAAAGAATATTTAGAACACTCTGTGTATGCCTAGAGACGCTCAGAAACTCCGCAAATGCCTCGGAGGGATTCTTAGAGAGAGAAATTCTAGAGAGAAGGGATAGCTCTTGCTGCTGGGTGTCTGTAAAAAGGGAGAAATGACGCCCCTATTTATAGTTTTTCGCGCCTGACAAGTCGAGACCGCCGTCTCCGCTGACAGGGTCGAGACCGCCGTCTGGAAAGTCCAGACCGCCATCTCGACTTGGCAGCGGATCGAGACTGCCGTCTGGAAAATCCAGACCGCCGTCTCGACTTGGCAGGAATCGAGACCGCCGTCTGGAAAACCCAGACCGCCGTCTCGAATTTGTGGGTGGCGAGACCGCCGTCTGGAAAATCGAGACGGCGGTCTCGTCCTGGCGTTGAAACGAGACGGCGGTCTGGTATTCCCAGACGGCGGTCTCGTCCCTTCAGGGCGAGAAACTTTATTTTCGGGCCAAAAAACCTTCCTATCTTAGTACGGGGGCCTAATAGTCTCTCCTAATGGCTTGTTAGGCTTCGGCCGTCGTCAAATAGGATGCTTTCTGACTTTATTTTGAGGTCGGGCAAGATTTGGGGTCTACATTCCTCCATCATCTTATTATTCAAGTTGGTTCCATTATCAGTAATAAGTCGATGTGGGATGCCATATCCACATATGATATTTTTCTTAACAAAGGTAACCACTACCTTTTTAGTCACATGTGCATAAGATGCAGCTTCTACCCACTTAGTGAAGTAATTGATAGCCACCAAAATGAATCGATGGCCATTGGATGCCTTAGGCTCAATAGATCCGATAACATCCATGCCCCACATAGCAAATGGCCAAGGGATAGCCATAACATTGAGAGGTACCGGTGGAACATGTACATTGTCGGCATGTACCTGACACTTGTGACATTTTCTGGCATACTGATGACAATCCTTTTCCATTGTGGACCAAAAATATCCTGCCCTGAGGATTTTCCTAGCCATGATATGCCCTGGTGCTTGAGTCCCAAAGATTCCTTCATGTATTTCTTTAATCAACGTCTGGGCTTCTTCGAGATTGATGCATCTTAACAAAGTAGAATCAAAGTTCTTTTTATAAAGGGTTTCTCCTATCAATATAAACCCTATGGCCCTTTTTCGAATGATCTTTTTATCATTGTCATTGATTCCCTCGGGGTATTCGCCCTTTGTCAAGTATCGCCTTATGTCATGATACCAAGGGGTTTTATCTTTTTCACTGTCCACCATCATACAAAAGGCTTGTTTGTCATGCCTTTTGACTTGGATGATGGACATCTCATGTTCTTGTCCTAATGCGAACATGGATGACAATGTTACAAGTGCATCTGCAATCTGGTTATCTTCCCGAGGGATGTACTCGAAACTAATGTTTTCCATTTTTGAAGTCATATTACGGATGTGCTCCAGATAAGGGATTAATTTGGAATTTCTAGTTTCCCATTCACCTTTGAGTTGGTAAATGACAAGGGATGAGTCACCAAATACTTTGATTCTAGTCACCCCATGATCCAGGGCTGCTTGAATACCTAGAGTACAGGCCTCGTATTCCGCCATATTGTTCGTGCAATCAAAGTTTAGCCTGGCTGTTACTGGGATATACTTCTTTTTGGGAGATATTAAAATAGCTCTGATCCCATGTCCTAGTAAGTTTGAAGCTCCATCGAAAAACATGATCCACTTATTATTTTCAAGTTCTTCATGTTGGATGTGCATTATGTGCTCATCTGGAAAATCATCTTGGAGGGATTGATATTCGTCAGTTGGCCCATGTGCCAGGTAATATGCTAAAGGACTACCTTTGATAGCCTTCTGATTGACATGAACAATGTTGAATTCTGAAAGGAGTACCTGCCACCTAGCTATCCTTCCGGTCAAGATGGGTTTTTCAAACAGGTATTTGATTGGGTCCATTTTGGAAATCAACCAAGTCGTATGTCTAACCATATATTGTCGAAGGCGCTGAGTTGCCCATACCAATGCACAACATATTTTTTCGAGTGGTGTATAACGGGTCTCATAGTTTAGAAATTTCTTACTGAGGTAATATATGGCTTGTTCTTTCTTACCCGTATCATCTTGTTGACCGAGCACACATCCCATGGACTCGTCGAGTACTGAAAGGTAAAGAATCAGGGGTCTTCCTTCCACAGGTGGTACCAACACTGAGGGATTGGTTAGGCACATTTTGATCTTTTCAAAAGCTTGTTAACATTCATCATTCCAAACTTTCGGTTGTTTTTTACGCAACAACTTAAAAATGGGTGTACACTTGTCTGTTAATTGCGCAATGAACCGTGCGATATAATTTATTCGGCCCAAAAACCCTCTGACTTCTTTTTCTGTTCTTGGTGGGGGCATTTCTACAATTGCCTTTGTTTTATCAGGGTCTACCTCAATTCCTTTTTACTGACAATAAACCCAAGGAGTTTACCTGATCGTACTCCGAACGTACATTTAGCCGGATTAAGCTTGATCTAGTATTTCTGAAGCCGATTGAATAATTTCTTTAAGTATTGGAGGTGATCCATCTCATTTTTGGACTTGGCGATCATGTCATCCACATATACTTCGATTTCTTTGTGGATCATATCGTGAAATAATGTTACCATAGCCCTTTGATAAGTAGCCCCTGAATTCTTGAGTCCAAAAGGCATTACTCTATAACAGAATGTACCCCACGGCGTAATGAAGGAAGTTTTTTCTCTATCTTCAACATCCAATTTAATTTGGTTATACCCTACATATCCATCCATGAAAGAATAGAGAGTATTCATAGCGGTGTGATCTACCAGCATATCAATATGTGGTAAGGGAAAATCATCTTTTGGACTTGCACGATTTAAGTCCCTGTAATCTACGCATACTCTGATTTTTTTCATTCTTCTTTATAACTGGCACGATGTTTGCCAACCATTCAGGGTATTTTGACACGATTAGAAAATTGGCATCCAACTATTTTTCTACTTCTTCCTTAATTTTCAAGGACCATTCTGGCTTTACTCTTCTGAGCTTCTGCTTAACTGGCCGAAATCCCTCTTTTAGTGGTAATCTATGCTCCACTATGCTTTTATCAATTCCAAGCATATCATGGTAGGACCATGCAAACACGTCCACATATTCTTTTAATAATTGTATCAACCTTTCCCTGGCATCATCGTCAATTTGGGTACCAATATTTACTTCTTTCTTATTATCTTCTTGTCCCAAATTGATGGCCTCAGTTTTTTTATGATGGGGCTGTATTGATTGAGCTTCTTTTTCCAACAGTCTTTGCATGTCCGTGGTGTTGAAAGTCCCACATCGCCTACCTCATATCATTTGGTATGGTTTAAATACATGTTAGGCTACTCCACATATTGCCAATTGGTTTTATGTTGGAACCTTAACATGGTATCAGAGCCAAAGCCTAACATCTTTCCAGTTATTGTCATGGGCCAAAAGTTGTCCTTTAGTTGGGTCAAAAGTACCCTTTGCCTGGTCCGGCAGGCTTCGTTGGAGGGGGTGTGTTGAAAGTCCCACATCGCCTACCTCATATCATTTGGTATGGTTTAAATACATGTTAGGTTACTCCACATATTGCCAATTGGTTTTATGTTGGAACCTTAACACGGGGAAATGGTCCCCTCCTCACTGTCTGACTCAATCCATTCGTCTTTGGCTTTTGGTTCTTCTAAAGAGTTTTCAATCGTAGACATGACTGTATGGTTATGCTTTGTTTTAGATTTCTTTATTAAGTGTGTGAGAGAGAAAAGAATGAAAGAGAATACGAATATTATGAAAAATGTCTCGTTGTATTGATAGAAAGAAATATTTACAAAGCTCACTTTAATAAAAAATCTCGTGATCATGGGAAAGGATCACGAGAGATACATCGGAAGCTTTTATTATTTTTATTATTATTTTTTTTTATATTTATTATTTTCTAGAAATGACAAAAAATGATGAACCCTAATTTGCTAATCTTCCTTATCCCATCTTTCATTCGGGCTTAGATAGAGGCTGGTCATCCACTTTTGGGGTAGATGCGTCAAAGGTAATCCACCCTGCATCTACTAAATCCTGGACCTTATGCTTTAAGGCCACACAGTTATCTACGGAGTGTCCCGGAGCATTCGAATGATAATTGCATTTTTCGTTTGGCTTATACCATTCTGGATATGGTGGCTCTATTTTCTTGGGAGGGATGTGCACGAGGAGTTTGGCATCCAACAATTTTAAAAGCAGACTTCCATAGGAGGTGGGTATTGGAGTGAATTTCCTTTCCGGTCTGCGTGACTTGGTCTGCTGCAAGGAGGAAGAAGGAGTGGCAAAGTTGATTGCATTTACGGTTCCTTTCTTCTTTTTTCCAAAGCTCTTTTTAACATTTGGGGTGGAGGAATTAGGGGAGGTATGTTGTGCAATTCTTCCGCTTTTCAAACCTTGCTCCACTCTTTCTCCTATAATTACCACATCTGCAAAAAGTGTTGATGTGTTCCCTATCATTTTGTCATAGTAGGGACCAGTTAGAGAATTGATGAACATGGATGTGGTTTCTTTGTCAGATAGAGGAGGTTCTACTTGTGCTGCTAATTCCCTCCATCATTGGGCATATGCCTTAAAAGATTCGTCATCTTTCTTGCTTAGTAATTGTAAATCTGCTCTTTCTGGGGTCAGATCAATATTGTATTTATAACGACGAAGAAAAGCATCCGCCAGATGTCTCCAGGTTTGGACTTTCCCTCCTTCTAGTTGCATATACCAATATTTACTTCTTTCTTATTATCTTCTTGTCCCAAATTGATGGCCTCAGTTTTCTTTCCGATGGGGCTGTATTGATTGAGCTTTTTTTTCCAACAGTCTTTGCATGTCCGGGGAAATGGTCCCCTCCTCACTGTCTGACTCAATCCATTCGTCTTCGGCTTTTGGATCTTCTAAAGAGTTTTCAATCGTAGACATGACTCGTATGGTTATGCTTTGTTTTAGATTTCTTTATTAAGTGTGTGAGAGATAAAAGAATGAAAGAGAATACGAATATTATGAAAAATGTCTCGTTGTATTGATAGAAAGAAATATTTACAAAGCTCACTTTAATAAAAAATCTCGTGATCATGAGCAAGGATCACGAGAGATACATCTGAAGCTTTTATTATTTTTATTATTATTATTTTTTATATTTATTATTTTCTAGAAATGACAAAAAATGATGAACCCTAATTTGCTAATCTTCCTTATCCCATCTTCTATTCGGGCTTAGATAGAGGCTGGTCATCCACTTTTGGAGTAGATGCGTCAAAGGTAATCCACCTGCATCTACTAAATCCTGGACCTTATGCTTTAAGGCCACACAGTTATCTACGGAGTGTCCCGGAGCATCCGAATGATAATTGCATTTTTCATTTGGCTTATACCATTCTGGATATGGTGGCTCTATTTTCTTGGGAGGGATGCGCACGAGGAGTTTGGCATCCAACAATTTTAAAAGCAGACTTCCATAGGAGGTGGGTATTGGAGTGAATTTCCTTTCCAGTTTGCGTGACTTGGTCTGCTGCAAGGAGGAAGAAGGAGTGGCAAAGTTGATTGCATTTACGGTTCCTTTCTTCTTTTTTCCAAAGCTCTTTTTAACATTTGGGGTGGAGGAATTAGGGGAGGTATGTTGTGCAATTCTTCCGCTTTTCAAACCTTGCTCCAATCTTTCTCCTATAATTACCACATCTGCAAAAAGTGTTGATGTGTTCCCTATCATTTTGTCATAGTAAGGACCAGTCAGAGAATTGATGAACATGGATGTGGTTTCTTTGTCGGATAGAGGAGGTTCTACTTGTGCTGCTAATTCCCTCCATCGTTGGGCATATGCCTTAAAAGATTCGTCATCTTTCTTGCTTAGTAATTGTAAATCTGCTCTTTCTGGGGTCAGATCAATATTGTATTTATAACGATGAAGAAAAGCATCCGCCAGATGTCTCCAGGTTTGGACTTTCCCTCCTTCCAGTTGCATATACCAATTTAAGGCTGACTCAGCCAGGCTCTCCTGAAAGCAATGGATCATGAGTTTCTCATTGTCAGCATATGCAGCCATCTTACGGAAGTACATTGTGAGATGGCTTTTGGGGCAAGTTATTCCCATGTACTTTGGGAAATCTGGAGTTTTAAATTTGTTGGGGAAATGGATGTTTTTAACGAGGCACATATCAGCCGCCTCTTTAACATCAAAGTTATGCCCTTCCATGGCTCTCAACCTCTCCTCCAGGGCAGTAATTTGTTGTTTCGATATTTCCAGAGTATGAATATGTACTGCCCTTGTATCAGATTGGGCGTGTTCGACGTTGGGTTCCTCTTCTTCTTCTTGGTGAGAGGCTCTTCCACTCTGAGGACCCTCCTTGTGGAGATCTTGTTGACGCATCATTTCCATCATTTGAGCCATTTGCTCTTTCAGCGTATTAAGCTCAGTGGTGAGTTTTTGGTTTTGTTCCTCTAATTGCTCCATCTTTTTAGATTTTTGGGCACGAGTGAAGACAGGCGGAAGACCAGCCACTTTCTCCGTAGCAAGCTTTTTTATTATAATAAATTTTTTTTGTACACGTAGGCTTTTTGAAATGTAAACAGAAATAACAACTTTTTATTTATTTCTTCCCCTTTTTCTTTTTTCGGGTGATACATTCAAGCATTCTTAGACTAATAGAAAATATCTAAAAACATCCTAATCATCTGCTTCTGGGCTGGAGTGGGAGGATGGTGTTGGCGAAGGGATGCAGCGGAGCATGCGGCGCTGGAACCTTGCCTGAGTCTGGACCATATTTTCTATTTGGCGGTTCGTCCTTTCTTGCCTCATGGTCAGTTGACTGAACTCCTGTCGCATGAACTGGAATTGCCCTTCCATGTAGGTGTGCTCGTCATCCATACGTCGGTATAAGCCGGCGAAGTCTGGATCATATGATTGCTGCTGGGACTCCGAAGTCACGGGAAAATCCTGTGGTACATCGAAATCGCACATATCTAGTGAAATTGAGATTATGGGGTTTAAAATAAACCCTGATCCTTGTCGACTAAGGATGTTCATGTGGACCAATATTCCCCCATTAATCGATTCTGGTTGGAGGCTAGCTGGCATGTCTTCTCCGTCAGTACATCCCCAATATTCAGCTAAAGGGGTGAGAAAAGGAGCCATCATGATAGCTCCTGTTGAGCCACGAGTTCCATAATCCTTTAAGGCTTTCAAGAAGGCATACCCTGAGTTACATCGATGCCCCTGACGCATACAATAGACAATAAAGAGATCAGCCAGCGTCACCTTTCCTTGACTTTCCTTCCGGCTGTGTATGGTCCCGACTAGCAATTTGTGGCATATGCGGAGCGGAGGAGAAAAAGCTGCACCCTTTAGATGTGACGGCAGGCTTTGTGCTCCGGTGAGTTCTTTCCACATGCTGGTGGTAGTGAGAGCAGTGGGTTTCTCATAGTATGCAGACTTATATTCTGGTGTTCTCGTATTCGTTCGTTGACAGAAACCCATTATAACATTGAAGTCATCCAGAAAGGTGGTCTGATATGCTCCATCCATCCAATAGGAGATAGCTTCAGTAGGTGGCACTCCGGGGGTCATGGACAGCATCTCCACTAGATTGACAGAGGCAAGGAACTCCAACGTGGCAGTACGGTGGATTCAAGAGGGTGGCTCACGAAGCAGCAAAATCCCATCATATGTTTTGGATGAACCGTCTAACATCTTGATCACAGCCGAATGTAGTTAGGATTTCAAAATCTAGACGTAGCATGGGATGCCAGGAATATTGTTGGATATTTGCCAACCTCTGTTGATGTGATTCTGCCAGCAGGGCATTGGTGATGGGAGTTCCTCTGGTGGAGGTCCGGGTGCGTTTCCTCCTAGATGAAGTCTCTCCACGCTCCATTTTGTGCCTTACTTACTCAAGAATGCAAGAAGTGTGTGGAAAGGGACAAGAAGCAAGATAGAATACTTGGAATGGGGTGCAAATGCAAGGATCCGCACCTAGAATTTATAGGAGAAGTCAGGAAGGTTGGGACGGCCGTTTGGAGGTTGGGACGAGCGTCTCGACCCAACGGTCACCTTGGTACGGCCGTCTGGGAAGTGGGACGACCGTCTGGCTCAAATTTTTGCCCTGAGACGGGCGTCTCAAATATGGGACGGGCGTCCCACTTGAAATTTGTTGTTTGGGACGGTCGTCTCGACCCTTGGGACGACCGTCTCGACCCTTGGGACGGCCGTCTTGACCCTTGGGACGGCTGTCCCGAGCTTTTTGAGTTGGTTTTCATGTGTTTTTTTATGAGAAGAAAGATAGGACTCCATTCATTGATGTTTTAATGCATGTAATGTTTCATGATATGCGTCCTATGATCTATTTCAGTTAATATTTCAAAAGTTTTAACTGATGTGCTTTGACTTCGGGCACATTCTTGGTGTAGTACCTTTCTGTCATCATGTTTCTTGATCAACAAGCTTAACTGTACTTATTTGTCGTATCAGACTTTTCTTGCTATAGCCGAAGAGCAATCTTTTGTGTGTAGGGCAACTGCCATGTCAATGCCCCTCTTCCTTTCCTTAGGGATTTCAACCTTCCTATTGATCACTATGTTTCCACATTCCCCTTTATTACTTGAATGCTTTGTGGTGAAGGGTCAAGAGAAGAGAAAGAAAAGGATTTATAACAAGGGCTTGTGTTTTAGAGGGATATATATTTTTTATAGAGGTTTCTGTAAGAATGGCTAGCCAAGGTTGGTTAGTGTTTAGGCTAGTTTAGACAAACATTTTGTTCTTATGATGTGGCGTCTTTATTTACTGCTTTATGGCGCCTTTTTGTGATTGATTAACTTTCTTAGCCCGCCCTTTCGGGTTTTCAGTCCAGGATGTTGTGCTATGTCCTAACTTTTGTCTAGGTTTCCTTTTTGTATTATTTTTAGGAATACCTAGCGGACTTTTCGTAACCCTAACTTTTGCCTATGCTATCCTTTATTATTGTTCGGGTCTCCTGCCGGGTTTACCCTAACTTTTGCGCAGCCCCCTTTGTGGGTTTCCTACCGGGTATTTTGCCCTTTTATTTTTTTTTGTCTTGGCCTTTGGCCTTGACGGGCGTTGTTTAACAATAAAAAATTTATTTATCATATTTATATTTTTTTGCACAACATTGTCGAAACTTAGTTTTATCGAGATAGATCTTATTCGTGTTTCTAGTTAATCAATCGTATTTGACTTTGTTTTTGTGATGCTTTGATTGTTTTGACGCATTTAGAACAAAATGTCTATCTAAACATTGTTTATTTAAAATGGGGTATATACATATTTAGCAAGAAGAGAAGCAGATAGTAAGAATAACATTCTTTTGTAATTTTGGGGAAATGTGTGCCCTAGAGATGCTCGGGGGTCGGGCCTACCCCGAGGAGTGATCTCTAATAGTCATTAGGTTTACATCCCTTAGAATTGGAAGAAGGACATCTAATGACTAATGCTACCCTTTGCGCTAATACCCCTCCTTTTCGGAATATCGTCATTGAGGGGTAAGACTTCCCTGTTTTTCGTATAGTTTGATCTTTTGTAGGGTCATACCCTAAACCATACTTTAAAGGATTATCTGAAGCACTTGGTGGATTTGATGAAGACATAGATATAACTTAGGTTGTGGGTGTGTAGATGATTGGGTTTTTAAGTTTAAGCACTTAATCTCTTGATAGGCCATTATATTTTGTGATAAGCACCTTAAAATGATGCATCTCATTGAAAATCATTTTTCTGCATGAAAAACTTATGTTTAAGTATTAAAAGAATAAACTAAGTTTTTTTTCAATCTGTTGAAAAGGATTTTCAATCTGTTAAAATCACTTAACATAATAAAAGGTCTTACATAATCAAAAATTCAATTGATTGATTCGCAGAATCAACAAGTTAAAATAACTCAATGAATTTTCAATATCAAGGTTCGCATTTTCAATCTGTTGAAATGATTTTAAATATGTTGAAACAGAAAGACCTTTTTCAGTCTAAGAGTTTTTAGAAAATCAATCTGTTGAAATATTTTTCAATCTGTTGAAACAGAGAGACTAGTTTTTTTTTAACTAAGTGTTTGCAGGAATTTAATCTGTTGAAATGATTTTTAATCGATTGAAACAGAGAGCTGTCATTTTTCATTAAGTTGTTTTAATCTATTAAAACTCGAATCAATCGATTAAATGGAACTTCAAATGAAATCAATCGATTAAATCGATGTCTTAATCGATTAAATAGAACTTTAAATGAAATCAATCGATTGAAACGATCTTTTAATCGATTGAAATAATTATCTGATCGATCATAGTTTTGTTCTAATCGATCATAACTCATTCTGATCGATCATAGTTTTATTCTGATCGATCATAACTCAGTCTAATCGATCATAGTTTTATTCTGATCGATCATAACTCAGTCTAATCGATCATACTTCTGTTTTAATCGATCAGAGTCTCTTCTAAACCTGTTTTACTGCTAACCAACTTATCTTTTGACTCTCTAAAACAGTTTTTAACAGATGAAATGTTCTGTTTTTCTGATTTACTCTATATATACAGATTTGATCTATCTTTTGTAAAAACAATACAACACACTACTTGAGAAAACTTGTGAAATCAATCTGTGAAACTTTCATACGTGACTTTCTCTGCATTCAAGAATCTTTTTCATATCATAAGGTGTTGTGATCAGAATTGTGGTTATTCAAAGAGAGAAAGTGCTGATAGAATTGGTTCTGGACAATTAGAAACTTCAAGTCCAGGTTTTTTCTTTCCATATTCTTTTGTAAAAGTTGATTGTGCAGGTTGGATTGTAATCTGCACTTGGTACTGTGAATCGGGTTTGGTTACTCGGGTGGTTTTCAAGATTCTGTCTTGTGGGTTTGCAAGATAGTTCTTGGGGTAGATTGGTGAGTATCTACCTGGTTGTAAATTTTCACTTGGTATTAGTGAAACTTGACTGGTTTGTCAAGAACTGGATGTAGCTCTGGATTAGAGTGAACCAGTATAAATTTGTGTGTTAATATTCTTCTTTCATCTCTTTTATTTTCTGTCAATAAACTTGTTGTGTTTAAACCAAACTACCTTCGCAAAGATTAAATAAAGATAACTCATTCTTCCAAAAGAAAGTAAGTTTTGCGAAAAACTTTTAGAAGTTCAATTCACCCCCCCTCTTGAACTCAACCATTAATTCTTTCAATTGGTATCAGAGCTGGTTCTTGTAAGTTACTCAAGGAATCGGTCCAATGGCTGAGGGAAAGATGAATTTTTTAGAAGGAGCCTCCATAAACAGGCCTCCACTTTTTTCTGGTGTGAATTATTCTTTCTGGAAGGTTAGAATGAAAATCTTTATTGAATCTCTTGATAGAGGCATTTGGGAAACAATTGTTAATGGTCCTTACAAACCAACTCATACTGTAGATGGTAAAGTAGTCGAAAAAGATTGGGCTGAATTAACTGATGTAGAAAATAGGAAAGTCCAATATGATTATACTGCAAAAAATATTATTACCTCTGCTTTAAATCTTGATGAGTTTTTCAGGGTGTCTCAGTGTGCCTCTGCCAAAGAGATGTGGGAAATTTTAGAGGTTACACATGAAGGAACGTCTGATGTGAAAAGGGCAAGAAAGCATGAGTTAATCAGGGACTATGAGTTGTTTAAAATGCAGCAAGGAGAAACAATTGCAGATGTGCAGAAAAGGTTCACGCACATAGTCAATCATCTAATTAGGTTAGGAAAGACTTTTGACAAAGAAGAGTTGAACATCAAAATTTTAAAGTGTTTGGACAGAACATGGCAACCAAAGGTGACAGCAATATCAGAATCAAGAGACTTGACTGAAATGACTACCGCTTCACTTTTTGGTAAGTTGAGGGAACATGAGTTGGAAATCAATCGGTTCAAAGAACAAGAGAATGCAGAAAAGAAAACTAGAAATATTGTTCTCAAGACAATTGAAGAAAACAGTGGATCTGAAGAAGATGAATCAGAGAACCTGACTTTATTGGTTAAGAAATTTGGAAAATTTCTTAGAAGAAAGAACAGAATTGGCCAAGTAAAAAGGTACAATGATAAAAAGATTGAATCTGTTCAAAATAATATTACTTGTTATTCTTGTGGTAAACAGAGTCACATAAAGAGTGATTGTCCGGAAAAGATCAAGAATCAGAACAAGAAAGAATCAAGATACAAAGGGAAAAAGGCTTATATAGCCTGGCAAGACAATGATTCATCTTCCAGCTCTGAATCCGAAAGTGAGGAAGTGAACCTGTGCTTGATGGCTGGCTGTGAATCCTCTTCATCACATGTAAGTTCAACTCCTATAGAGAATGAAATGAATTACAGCACATTACTGAATGCTTTTAATGAAATGCATAGTGAAGCCAGAAATTTATCTCATACAAATAATCGGTTAAAAGGATTAAATAACTGGTTAGAAAATAGAGTTAAAGTTCTGGAAAATGAACTATTAGAAAGCAAAACAGATTTAGAACATTTAGATATAATCTATGCATCTGCGATAATGTTGCTGCTAATAAGAAGTGTGAAAAGTGTATTATTCTGCAAGATAAGGTTGATTACTTGATTAAAACTTTGTCTAAATTTACTCAAGGCAAAGAGAATTTAGATGCACTTCTTGGGTCTCAAAATCGTGTGTTTGAACATTCTGGAATCGGTACAAACCTAAGAATGGGGTAAAAACTAAAAAATATTTGAACTTCTTTTCATACGGAAAAATAACAACATCCCCTTTCTCATATTGTCATTACTGCATGAAGAAAGGACATACTATAAAATTCTGTCATGCTAGAAAATATTTTGTGCCGCAAGGTAGGAAAAGATGGGTTCCAAAACATGTTAAACAGAAAAATTGACTCCTAAGGACCCAAAATACGTAAGGGTACCAGAAAAATTCTTAACTTGTTTTGCAGGAACAAAGTCTGGGAATCCCTTGAAGTTCAGAGCTACGAATCAGGTTCTGTTTGTCTAAACTGATTGTTTTAATTGATATAAACCAGTATTAATCGATTAAAATAACTTACAGAAGATATTAGTAAATCTGTCCGTACAGTTTTAATCGATTGAAATGCGAATCAATCGATTAAAATATTCTCATGATTTGAGTTTTAGCTGTTTTAATCGATTAGAATGAATTTATATCAACAAAAATCACTAAGGTATCAAATTTAATCGACTCATTTTCGTTTTAATCGATTTAAATTCTGGTATCATCTTCTAGATCTCTTCCAATACGAAAACAATCGATTCTTTCAAGTATTAATCGATCATTTTACTATTGCATTTTCAAAACGAATATTAAAGACCAAATTAGTAAAATAATTTGTGTAATCAATTTGTTCCTGAAAATCATTTTCAAAACATCCAAATGAAATTTGGTCATGCATAGAGAGTCTACAATTTAAGACTTAAATCTGTTGAAGAAACAGTACATGTTGTGTTTAATGAGTCTCCTCGAGTGGTGCAGAATAGAACAACAGGTACTACAGATGAAGAAGATTTAACTGATAATTCTTATCAGTTGAAACATGCCAGTAACACAGATCAGTGTACTGTTGAAGAAGATGATCCATCAGTGGACTCTGCAAAAGTTGATTCACCAAAAATTACTAAAGAACAGGAAGAAGATATTCTGGAAGAGCTTCCTAAAGAGTGGATTGTCCCAAGAAATCTCTCTCTAGACAATGTCATCGGGCAAATTAATAGGGGAGTATCTACTAGACATTCTCTTAATCAATTCTGTAATCATATGGCATTCATTTCACAAATAGAGCCTAAGACAGTTAAAGAAGCATTAAATGATGAATACTGGGTTAGTGCCATGCATGATGAGCTTAATCAATTTGAAAGAAATAAAGTGTGGGAATTAGTTCCTAAAATCAAAGATATCAATATAATTGGTACTAAGTGGGTATTCAAAAACAAGCTAGATGAACACGACATTATTACTAGAAATAAAGCTAGGTTGGTAGCCAAAGGGTATAACCAACAAGAGGGTATCGATTTTGATGAAACCTTTGCACCTGTAGCTAGACTTGAAGCTGTTAGATTATTATTAGCTTATGCCTGTATAAGTGGTTTCAGATTACTACAGATGGATGTAAAGAGTGCCTTTTTGAATGGACTCATCAATGAAGAAGTATATGTTTCTCAACCTCCTGGGTTTGAAGATCACAAGCATCCTGACCATGTCTACAAATTGAAAAAGGCCCTTTATGGTTTAAAGCAAGCACCTAGACAATGGTATGAGAGGTTAAGTAACTTCCTAATTGATCAAGGGTACAAGCGAGGTGAGGTTGATAAAACTCTGTTCATTAAGAAATCTGGAACTGACATTATTCTCGTGCAGGTGTATGTGGATGATATCATTTTCGGTTCCACTAATAATGTCATGTGTAATAAGTTTGTAAAAGAAATGCAAAGTGAATTTGAAATGTCCATGATGGGAGAATTGAATTTCTTTCTTGGTCTCCAGGTTAAACAATTAAGAAATGGCATTTTTCTTAGTCAATCTAAATACTGCAATGAATTGTTAAAGAAATTTGATATGCAAAACTGCAAGGTGTCCTCTACACCCATGTCTACTAACTCGTTGTCTAGACTTAGATGAAAAAGGAAAACCTGTTGATCAAACTAAATATAGAGGTTTGATTGGTTCACTACTATATCTAACTGCTAGTAGACCTGACATTATGTTTAGTGTGTGTCTTTGTGCAAGATTTCAGGCAAATCCAAAGGAATCTCATCTTACCGCTGCCAAAAGGATTCTGAAATACCTTAAGGGAACAGGTTAATGTTGGACTATGGTATCCCGATGGTGCATCCCTTAAACTTGTTGGATTTTCTGATTCTGACTTTGCAGGATGTAGATTGGACAGAAAAAGTACCTCTGGTACTTGTCATTTACTGGGAGCATTCTTATATCGTGGCACGAGCAAAAAGCAAGCGTGTGTTGCTCCATCAACCTGCAGAAGCTGAATACATTGCAGCTGGAGCTGTTGTGCTCAAAGCATTTATCTCAAGCAACAACTAACAGATTATGGAGTGACTCTAAACAAGGTACCTCTGGTTTGTGACAATACTAGTGCAATAAACTTAACTAAGAATCCTATTCAACACTCTAGAACTAAGCATATTGAAATTAGACATCACTTTATTAGAGAACACGTATCTAGGGGTGATTGTGAGATATTATTCGTTGAATCTGAAAAACAGTTAGCTGATTTATTCACTAAACCACTTCCTAGAGACAGACTTAATATGCTTAGGACTGAATTAGGAATTCTAGATATATCTAGTATTGCATAACTGATTCTTTACAGTAAGTGTATATTTTTTTTAACAGGTTGATAACAAGTTCAATCGATTAATAATTGCATGAATAACTGAATATTATTTGTTTCAATCGATTGAAATTGTGAAATAATCTGTTGATTTCCTGATTCTTACTCTTTGATATTGATATGTTATTAGTTCAATCGATTAGATAAACTTTTAATCGATTTATTTCATTAATCTTGTAGCTCTGCACACCTTCTTTTATAAATCAATCGATTCAATCTTCGATTCAATCGATTGAATTCACTAATGGTACTCTGAATAATTTTCTTTTACAAAATAATCGATTTAATTTTTGATTCAATCGGTGTATTTCACTTATAAGTATCTACGAGTACAAAATCAGTTGGTTTCACGAAATATCAACTGATTATTTTTCTTCTAGGGCTATTTGTCTCTAACCAATTTCTGCAGAGTAAACTGAAAGCATTTATAACAAGATAAACTTCAACTACTCTCTTCAATATCCAAGATATTCAATAAAAGCTAATTGATACTGATTGGATATCTACTGAGAAGGTAATTAAGTTGTACAGTAGCAATTTCTTCTCTCTCCACCTTTATCATCACTGCGCAGTAGCAGTAATATAGTAAAGACAAAAACCTTGAAGCTGAAAAAGATTGTGTATTCTCATTCCTATAGTATTATTTTCTTCTTTGAGCTTCTCTTTTCTCGGTTCTTCTCTGTTCTGCTCATCCCAAAAATCAAATATGTTCAAGCGCACAAAGTCTGGTAGGAAGAAGTCCAACAGAGGCGAGTCCTCTACTGCAAGGCAAGAACAGAATGTTGGAGGAAGGATTGAAACTTGGTTCAATGGGGACCAAGAGAAAATGGATTTGTTTATCCATGAATTGAGCAGGAAGCAAGTCAACATTCCAAAGATGTTAAAGTTCTCCTGGTTTGATGCCGAAGGTTTCAGAGGCATTAGAAAGTTACTGCAGCACCAAAAGCTTCAGAAGTTTCTGGAGTTGGACGGTAGGATTTATCCTGATTTAATTAAAGTTTTCTTCACAAATTTGTCCTTTGAAGGTTCCACTTTGAAAACCCAAGTTAAAGGTATGGACATTGAGATTACACCTAACATCTGGAAGGAGGTTGCTGGAATAAAGGATGTAGGAGTGAAAGTCACCAAAGGGTGCACTTCTGATGTGGAAGAATTTAATAAGGTTCAGTATTTCCGCTCTTGCTTGAAGAATAGGCATGATTCTGTAAGTTCATTCAACACTGGAAAGTTGAAACTGGAAGAAAGGATTCTCGCTTTCATCGTTTCCTGGCAGCTTACACCTAGGGGGAGCAATCATGCGGTGCTAAATGAAGGAGATTTAGTTCTGATGTACTGCATTCATCACAGAATACGTGTGAACTCGGGTCTTTGTCATCAAGGATCACATGATCAAAGCCAAGAGACTTAGTGACTTCAGGTATCCCTATGCTATTCTGATTTCTAAATTCTTAACACATTTTGGTGTCGATGTTGAAGGAGAACTTGTTGAAACCGTCCGATCAACAAATGAAATAAATAACTCTGTGCTTCACAAAATGGGATTTATTAAAGTTGATAGTGAATGGATCTCGAAAGAAGATGCTCGGGAGAAGTGAAGAAAGTGAAGAAGAAGAGCAAGAGGAAGGAATCAACACCGATATTCCTGGAACTTCGCAGAGACGTCCTTCCGATCCAATGGAAGAAGAAGTAAACCCAATGGAGATGATTCCATACAATCCACCGCCTGACCGTGGCACGCCTCGTCTCGACTCGAAAGAACAATGTTGCATCAAATGAGCGAACCGCAAACCGACCAAAGGAGGCATATGGAGATGACTGCCGCTCGAGGGCTCTAGCAGCATTATTTGGATGAAAATTTCATTGCAAGGTTCCAAGCATATTGATAATCAACTAGAAGACATCTACAACGGGATTGTGGAACCGCAATTCAACCAAGGCCCCGGGACGAATGAAGATTTTCTATGTTTCGTTATTCTATTTTTTTTCTTCTTAGTTTTTAATGTTCTGTTTTATATTCTGGGGTATCCACGTGGCCCCATTGGACTCGTAACTACAACAATCTATTTGATGCGATCAAATAGGGGAGAAGTATTTTGCTTAAAACCGTCACTACACACACACCACAAAATATATGTCTCTCGGTCTCGTTATTCTTGTTTTGCAGGTGCAGTGGTTATTTGTCTCCATCAAATAGGGGGAGATTGAAGCACTTGGTGGATTTGATGAAGACATAGATATAACTTAGGTTGTGGGTGTGTAGATGATTGGGTTTTTAAGTTTAAGCACTTAATCTCTTGATAGGCCATTATATTTTGTGATAAGCACCTTAAAATGATGCATCTCATTGAAAATCATTTTTCTGCATGAAAAACTTACGTTTAAGTATTAAAAGAATAAACTAAGTTTTTTTTCAATCTGTTGAAAAGGATTTTCAATCTGTTAAAATCACTTAACATAATAAAAGGTCTTACATAATCGAAAATTCAATTGATTGATTCGCAGAATCAACAAGTTAAAATAACTCAATGAATTTTCAATATCAAGGTTCGCATTTTCAATCTGTTGAAATGATTTTAAATATGTTGAAACAGAAAGACCTTTTTCAGTCTAAGAGTTTTTAGAAAATCAATCTGTTGAAATATTTTTCAATCTGTTGAAACAGAGAGACTAGTTTTTTTTTAACTAAGTGTTTGCAGGAATTTAATCTGTTGAAATGATTTTTAATCGATTGAAACAGAGAGCTGTCATTTTTCATTAAGTTGTTTTAATCTATTAAAACTCGAATCAATCGATTAAATGGAACTTCAAATGAAATCAATCGATTAAATCGATGTCTTAATCGATTAAATAGAACTTTAAATGAAATCAATCGATTGAAACGATCTTTTAATCGATTGAAATAATTCTCTGATCGATCATTGTTTTGTTCTAATCGAGCATAACTCATTCTGATCGATCATAGTTTTATTTTGATCGATCATAACTCAGTCTAATCGATCATAGTTTTATTCTGATCGATCATAACTCAGCCTAATCGATCATACTTCGCTTTAATCGATCGAGTCTCTTCTAAACCTGTTTTATCGCTAACCAACTTATCTTTTGACTCTCTAAAACAGCTTTTAACAGATGAAACGTTCTGCTTTTTCTGATTTACTCTATATATACATATTTGATCTATCTTTTGTAAAAACAATACAACACACTACTTGAGAAAACTTGTGAAATCAATCTGTGAAACTTTCATACGTGACTTTCTCTGCATTCAAGAATCTTTTTCATATCATAAGGTGTTGTGATCAGAATTGTGGTTATTCAAAGAGAGAAAGTGCTGATAGAATTGGTTCTGGACAATTAGAAACTTCAAGTCCAGGTTTTTTCTTTCCATATTCTTTTGTAAAAGTTGATTGTGCAGGTTGGATTGTAATCTGCACTTGGTACCAGAATCGGGTTTGGTTACTCGGGTGGTTTTCAAGATTCTGTCTTGTGGGTTTGCAAGATAGTTCTTGGGGTAGATTGGTGAGTATCTACTGGTTGTAAATTTTCACTTGGTATTAGTGAAACTTGACTGGTTTGTCAAGAACTGGATGTAGCTCTGGATTAGAGTGAACCAGTATAAATTTGTGTGTTAATATTCTTCTTTCATCTCTTTTATTTTTTGTCAATAAACTTGTTGTGTTTAAACCAAACTACCTTCGCAAAGATTAAATAAAGATAACTCATTCTTCCAAAAGAAAGTAAGTTTTGCGAAAAACTTTTAGAAGTTCAATTCACCCCCCCTCTTGAACTCAACCATTAATTCTTTCATTATCTTTGAAATCTGGTGGCTCTTTTATTCCTTGAGTACTCTTTCCAAGCCCCTGTCCTGGGCGATATCCATATCTTTTCATCATATGGGCCACCTTTGTATTACTAGGAAGTCTTTCTATGTTGGCAATTTCGAGCGCTTGAAAAGATGTTTCAAGAGCCTCTTCAGCTACATCCACATATGATTGGACAGACGGTTTGCTAATCAAAATATCTTCTTCAGCTTGAACCGTGACAAGTTTATCATTTGTCACAAACTTGACTTTCTGGTGGAGCGTTGAAGGTATTGCCTTAGCGCTATGAATCTAAGGTCTACTAAGGAGACAACTATATGTCGGAGTGATATCCATCACATGGAAGTCTATGTTAAAAATAGTAGGGCCAATTTGGATTGGTAGACTAATCTCCCCCACTACTTCACGTCTTGATCCATCAAAGGCTCTAACAATTGTACTACTCGGGCGCATGTGGGTTCCTTGTACTGTTATCTTGTCAAGTGTGCATTTAGGCATAACATTTAAGAATGACCCATTATCCACAAGAACTTTGGAAATGAGATATTTCTTGCATTTGACAGAAATATGCAAGGGCTTGTTATGATTTGACCCTTCTCAAGGGAGTTCTTCATTTGTGAAGGTAAGATGATCATTGGTTGTAATGTTACCAATGATTCCTTCCAACTTGTCTTGGGATATTGCATGCGGGACGAATGATTCATTCAAAATCTTTAACAGTGCATTTCGATGCGGCTCTGAACTCATTATAAGTGATAACAAAGTTATCTTTGCAGGAGTGCGATTGAGTTGGTCGATGATGGAGTACTCACTTTGTCTTATGTACTGGAGTAACTCATCTGTCTCCTCCTTGGATTTTTTTTCCTCTTCGGCCTTAATTTTTTACCTTATCTTTAGGAATATTATCTTGTAATTCCTTGGGGGAATATATTCTTCCGCTTCTAGTCATGCCCTCAATACCGGCTATGTTGGAGATATCTTGATCGACTAGTGATTCTTCTGCGTATCTCCAAGGTATAGCTTTATTTGATGAATAAGGGAAAGGAAGAGGCATGAATAAACGTAAAAGTGTTATTGCCTCTTCCCTTTTATCGATTGGAATGACCAACGGTGCTTGTTTGTTATTATCTTTGGGTTTATCGACCATTGCAGAGATTTTGATGACGAAAGGCTTCTTTTCCATTTATTCTGATTTGTGGAAAGCACATCAATTCATCCTTTCTTTTTATTATCTTTTATTTAAAATGAGGAGGGATGTATGAATGTATGCAACTTATGAATGCAATAGACAGTTTAAGGATAATCCTTTTTTATTTTATCTAGAAAGTGTTCATCCCTCTATACAATGCTTTGAAGTAAGTGTTGACAAAAACGAAGAAGCTTGAAGATCCTATAGGTAAATTAGGCTTTCTTCGTAATTCATCTTCAGCTACTCTCACATGATTTTTTAGCGTCTTAACTTGCTCATGTACCGCCTAGCTCATATTTTCACTATATCGTCGAGCCTCTTTTATCTTTTCTTCCTAATGAACGATCAAGGCTTGTTGTTGGTTAGACCTCTCTATTACTTGGTCTCTTTCACGAAGTAATTGACCATACTGAGCTAATCCATCTCTTTCTTTATCATGTAGCTCATCCAGGCTTTCTTTATATCTTTCAGCGGTTTCCCACCACTTTTGTGCTTCTGAGCGAGTTTCTGCTAGGTCATCTTGTATTAACTTGATCATTTTTTCCTGTTCTGCAAGCGCACTCTCAAGATGTGCTATTTCATCATTCATGTCCCGGAATAGACTATCTTGTTCAAGCCTCGGAATTTTCAATGCTTGTTTAGTCTCTTCTTGATAATTAGCACAATCATTCTTAAGACGCTCTATCTCATTATCCTTCTTTTTACATTGCCTTTTTAAACCATCTATTATAAGGGTTGATTCTTGCTCTTTTTCTTCAAAAGCCCTTAACTGAGCTTCCATTACTTATACCCTTTTATTTAAGGCATTGACCTGCAATTGTAGCTCTTCATTAACTAATGTTGTAGTGAATGTAGCAAATGGTTGGGGTATCCTTCTACTTTTTCTCCACTCCTCGTATTCATGGGACGTAGACACCTGAACTTTTCCGAGTTCTTTATCTCCTATATAGACTGGTCTTTCCCATGCTTTTCGAACAACAGATTCTTCTTCAAAGTTATGGGAGTAATGACATAAACTCATCCCTCTGAGCTCTTCTTGAGTTGGCACATTCTGGGTTCTCATGAGTTGTCTCATAGCTATCTTGGGAGAGTAAGCTATGAAACCCCTGAGGCCTAGTAGTGGTATGCTTAGGTAATCTCTGCATCGTATAAGAATATAACCGGGTCGGAACCAAGGGCAAACCCATGATACATGCTCTATTTTCCAGTTTTCTAACTCGGTTTTCCATTCTAAAGCTTGATGATGTTGAAGAGGGATTTTCGACAAACTCCTTAAAGGATCAGGGAATATGCCCATGTAGCTTGAAGCGAAGAAGTGAGTAATGCCCCATACATATAGTAATGAAGTACAAAGTTTCTGTCGGCAAAAATCTACTAAAAGCAGGGTATCGGCGAGAATTGCAGGTATAGGACTCTTAGAGTATACATCCCAGGCAAAGAATGCATCTATTGCAGCATGATCCATAACATTCACATCCGAACATTGCTAATGCTAGAGTTTTATTGAAGGTAGACCAATCTTTCTTTTTAGCCAAAGAGATTAAGTGGTCTTCTATTATTGACATTTTCCAACCTCGGATGTTCCCTTTTCCCTCTAGGATGGATTGATGAGGAGGCAATCGTATAATAGTAGCAACCTTATTCACAGAAACATATACTCCTGAGCAGACATAGACCCCGACTGACTGAGGCCATCTAACCATGAGTTCATATTCTTCTAAGGTTGGTACTTAATCAAATTGCGAAAATTCAAAGTAGTGCAGGTCGGGATTCCAGAAGTGGACCAATGCTCTAACAAAGATAGGATCAATGCTGATTTTCAAGAGGTCAAGAATCCTTCCATAAGATTTCTCAAAATTAGCACTGACCTCCGGCGGCATATATGTACACAACTGCCTTAGCTTCTCTACACGGCATAGAAGGATTTCCACTTTCTTTAACTGTCTATTACTGGATCCCTCCATTATCTAAAAGAAATGAAAAATGCATGATATGAGGATGAGTCTTTGTAAATGCATGCATGCAAGTGTTTGTTCTTTCTAAGTATTATCATGTTTTATTCTTAGTATGATACATGATAGTGCTTGGTTTTTCTTGAAAAGGAAACTATCTATATGAATGTTTATGGATTTTGATGAAGAGAGTCCTATTTTCTTCTCTTATGATTTTTATGAACAAATATTGTATGAATAATAATCCTTTGTCAAAAAAAATCTTTTTATCGTAAGAGGTATTTTTATTGGTTTAAATTGTTTTTTATATTTTGTATAACCCTTTATCTCTTCTGTTGGTCAATGTGGCTACTTAGCTTACAAAGAAGCTGAAACCAGGCTAGCTTAAATGAAGACTGTCCGAGATAAAGTTGGTTTATTCTTATCACTTTTATGCTTTTTAGGATTTTTATTATTTTTTCCTATTGTATGATTACCCTATGCTAATGCATCAATACAAATGCAGCAAACGAATGCACACACAATTCATTCATCCACGAGCAAAGTCATGCTAATTTCGAGGTAGGGTTTTCCTGCAGAAACGTGCTTTGTTTAGGCGGTTCTAAACTGTTCTCACCAAGGCCAAAGGTCCCCAAGGTGCCCCCATTATAGGGACCTCTCAATCTCTCAGTCTTCAGATCGTGCACGGAACTCCGTGTCGACATCCTGGGACCAAAAGAAGAGAGTTATCACCTTGAGTTGGTGGTTTTCCGACAACGGTTGTAGCCCCGTGTACCAACAAGCCGGTCGTATCTGCCACCTACTCCCTATAGGTATTCACTCTTGCCCCCGGGTATAGAGGGATTGTTGTGTGCAAGGGTTTTTGTGTACAGTTTATATTTCAGACAATTTGCAGAAAATAATCACACAGTAGTTATTAAAGCCATACAATAAAACATACAACGGAGGGTAAAGGCGTAATTTCAAACCTTTACTTAGTTTGAATTTATCCGTCACTAAATGGAATCAACTCTCTAGCTTCCCCAGTGGAGTCGCCATCTATCGTCGTCGTCCATTCCGACGTCTAGGGACATCTCGAACGTTTATGTGAACTGTCGCGAAAAGATGGTTTAGACTTGCGTTTTATTCTAAAAATGTGTTCATTGCTTCCGAGGTGCTCAACAACTAAACTATCCTCTAATAAAAGCAAGGTTTTCGCAAAAGGGTTCTTATGGAGTCGCCACCAATGTTTTGACCATAAACATTGGAAAAGGATAAAAAGGCGTTGATTTTAAGAAAAACTAAACTTGGCCATTATAACCAGAGTTAGGTAAGGGAGTTAGTTACGCGTGGGGAATGTGTTAGCACCCCCACGACGCCCCTTTCGGGTTCCCTATGACTGATTGATTCATAAAGTAAAGATTAAGAGAAATTACGCTATTACCCTATTTTATTATATAATATTAAAAAATGATTATCTACATGATTCTATTTTCTATTCCATACATAAAGAAATAAATAAAGCAACAAAAGAGAAGAGAAGTGAAAAGAACCTCTATAACAAGCTTTTTTATTATAACTCTTCAACTGTGAGGATGCGTTTTGGAAATCCCCCGCACTACAAGGACTCTCCTCCCCGAATACAAGACTGACTCTACTAAAATTCTAAGAAGAATCGAATGCCGGAAGAAACTTCCTTAACCGATTGTTACCTTATAAGCAATCGGAGAGTTCATTCGAAAGAGGGAAAGAAGAGAAGAGTGAGGTGTGTCTAAAAACGCTCAAATGAGCTCCTATATATAGTTTTTCAGCCTGGCAGCTCAGGACGGTCGTCTGGGGTGCAGAAAACAGGGACCGCCGTCTGTAGAGGTCGGGACGGCCGCCCCAGATCCCAGACGGTCGTCCCAAGTGTCAAAATTGGGTGAGACGGCCGTCTGGCATGTGGGACGGCCATCTGGACTATCTGGGACGGCTGTCCTGGCTTCTGGGATGGTTGTCTCGAGTGTTTTGGCCAGATTTTGTGTTCTGGGACTCCCGAGAAGCTTTCCTTTCCTCAGACGAAAGTCGATTGATGCCGATAGACATCCATCGAAGCTTCATCCTTAGATAGAAAGTCTTCTTAGCCTTTATTGAGCGACCGGGCAAAATTAGGGGTCTACATGGCCCACCCTATCCTTGCCCATTCTTGGTCTCATCTTCCAACTGCTCATACAATTATCCCTTCATCCACCACACGGACCCCGTCACCACTTTCCCTTCACGTGGCAATCCCTTACTCGCATCCTCCACCTCCCGCACCTGCTCCTCACCTTCACTTCCTAATTACATTTCTAGTCATTCATCTGCAGGGCCCACACAAGTTTCCCCATTTATCATTTCCTCCTTCCCCATCCTTCACTCAGAGAGTTATGCTAATCTTTGTAGACCCATGGCAGCAAAATACTCTTTTCTCTTCTCCTTTGGCAGACCCTGTCACCCTCACCGTTAACCTCCTCCTCTCCTCTGGCCCAGATCTTTCCCAAATCCACTTTTCCTCTGCTCCATTCGCTTCTCTTTTCATCACCTCCACACAATTTTTTTCTCCACCCGCACTCAACCAACAAATACCCATTTCTCACTCACAGACATCTCCTTCCAAATCTACCGGAGTCCGCCTATCACCATATTCACCTCTTTCCCCATTTTTCTCTGCATCTCACACTCCTCCAATCAACCACCGGAATCACTGTGCCTCAACAACCCAAACCCGTTGCCACCGTCACCGCGGGAGCCACCCCCCCACGCATCTTCTCCTTGCAGCCCCATTCACGTCCCCTAATCAAAAGCCCCAAACACCCGCTCCTATTTGACCCTAGCCACCTTCCACAACCACCGTCTTCACTGCGCACCACCAATCGCCTTCCATCTGGACCCTCCCCCCCAACCCCCAATCACAACCACCGTGAGCCACCACTACCAACCACCGGGATGAGCCCCTGCGGGAGTCCCTCCTCATCGCACCGCCAGCGATCCATGTGCTTCCCGTGAGCGGCGCGCCTCCAATGCAGTGTCAACCAGCGAAACCCTAGGTCACATTCACACCAATCTCGTTCATCTTCCTCCTTGGTTCGGATCCCTTTCACTTGATGATTTTTATCTAGTCCTTATTCTTCTTTCCAGATTGAGTTAATCTTGATTGATCGGATATGTTGTTTTGCTTTGGGTTAATCTTGATTGATCAGATATATTGTTTTGCTTGTTTGCTGATGTTGGATCTGACCTTGTTTGGCTTGGATTAATGCTCTTTGAGAGTTGGGAAGTTAATAGGATTTTATCTGAGTTTGGTATGTATTGTGGCTGCCTGGTTTTGTTGCATTTAGTGTATATATTTGCCTTGGTTTGTTTGATTGTGTTCCCCCGCGTCCCTAATTATGGATTTAAGTGGCATTTAATTATAGGTTCTCATGCGTTGTTATAATTTTAGATGGCTTTGCTTGGGTGGTGATTATATAGTCTAAGATCCGATTATGGGATGGTTGTTCTGTTGTGGTTCCATTTGGATTATCATCGGATTGTGTTTGGACTATTTAGGCTAAACTGCACACAATTTGTGCGATTCAGATTATGTGACAACTTAATCAGATTAACCTTTAATATTATTTATGTCAATGTTGTAAGTACTACATCAAATAACTAGATAAGTACTGCATAATTACTGGATAAATACCTTGGAAAAAAATGTATTAGAAAAACATAAGTACTGCATCAAATAAAGTGAATAATGTAGTTTCATTTATACTAATTGTTGTAGTTAATTTGCAAGAATGGAGATCCCCGTTAGTAGAATGTGGATGTATCAAAGAATGGATGGTAACAAACATTTAACAGATGAATTTAGAGAAGGAGTGTATCATTTCCTACAATATGTTATTGCTCAACCTATGTTTCAAGAACAAGGTGAAATGTTAAGATGTCCTTGTGTTAAATATAAGTGTAAAGTTTTCAAGTTTGTTGATCAAGTTGCATGGGATCTTTATCAAGAGGGATTCATGCCTAATTATTATTGGTGGACAAACCATGGTGAAGAGTCGCTGGAATTTCCCGCAGTGGTTGTTGAGAGATCACATGGAACTTTTCAACAAAGGGAAGAATTAGGTCCTTTCCATCAAATGATTATGGATCATGTCGGACCCTCACTTGGACACTAACTTCAAACCGAGAGTGAAATTAGAGAAGAGGACACTGCAAAAAATCCTAATCTTGATACTAAAAATTCTTTGACATGCTTGTTGCTGCGCAAGCACCGTTGTGGGAAGGATGTACACATCACTCTAAGTTGTCAGCATTTTTGGAAGCTCTAAGCTTGAAATTTGATTATAATATGGTTGAAGGATGTTTTAATAGAATGGTCCAATTTATGGGAGAGACTATGCCAGAAGATCATCGAATGGCTGCGAATCTTGACCAAGCTAAGAAGTCGGTGATAAAATTGGATTTGGGTTGTGTCAAAATTGATTGTTGTCCAAACGGATGCATATTGTATTATAATGAAAATTCATTCGAAAGTATAACTAATTGTTTTATATGCGGAATGGATCGATACAAGATTGTCACAAGGAGGGGAGTTAAGAAAAAGATTTCTATTAAAAAAATGTGATACTTTCCAATTATTCCTAGACTTAAAAGGTTATACTCTTCAATGGCCACTGTACCTCACATGAGATGACATAGCGAGAATGAAAAGGACCCCAGTATTATGTGTCATCCATCGGATGGGGAAGCTTGGAACCAATTTGACATTGTTCACCCAGAGTTTAGTCAAGACCCAAGAAATGTCAAATTAGGGTTATGTGCAAATGAGTTTAATCCTTTTGGTTAGTATGACAAAATTTATTCTTGTTGGCCGATTATCCTAACTCCATACAATCTTCCACCTACCATGTGCATGAAGAGAGAATTTATGTTTTTGACAATTTTAATTTCAGGTCCTTCAAATCCAAAGCATAAGATTGATGTATTCTTGCAACCACTTATAGATGATTTGTGCACATTATGGGATGAAGGGATATTGACTTATGCTATGTCATTGAGGCAAAATTTTATGATGAAAGCTGCTTTGATGTGGATAATTAATGACTTTCCAGCTTATGGCATGTTATCGGGTTGGACGACTGCTGGTGGACTTGCTTGTCCTATATGTATGGAAAGAACAAAGGAATTTTCTCTTAGTCATAGCTACAAGATCTCCTATTTTAATTGTCACTGTCAATTTCTTTCACAAGATCATCCATTTAGGAGGAATAAAAAGGCATTCAAAAAGAAGGTTGTTGAGACTGGTCCCCCTCCTCCACGTTTATCTAGTCTTGATGTCTGGAATAGGGTGGCACACTTACCAGTTTGCTATGAATTACAACAAGTAGACAATATTGCAGGATATGGTATTACACATAATTGGAAGAAACAAAGTATTTTTTGGAGGTTGCCTTATTGGAAAACCCAACTTTTATGTCATAATATTGATGTTATGCACACAGAGAGAAATGTGTTCATGAATGTGTTTGACATTATCATGGATATAAAAGGCAAAACTAAGGATACAGACAAGGCTCGATTTGATGTAGCTGAAATATGTAATAAAAAAGAGCTAGAGTTGAAAGACATTGAACGTGGAAAACTTATCAAACCAAAGGCAGCATATGCTTTCACCAAATCCCAAAGACTCTCTATTTGTAAGTGTGTTAAAGAACTTAAGTTGCCATATGGATATGCTTCCAATTTGGGTAGATGTGTCGACATGAATCAAGGGAAGTTACATGGTATGAAAAGTCATGACTGTCATGTGTTCATGCAACTATTGCTTCCAATTGCATTTGATTCATTTCAAAAATCAATTTGGAAAGTACTCGTTGAACTTAGTCTTTTCTTTAGAGAATTGACTTCCACAACACTAAATGTTGAACACTTACGAGTTATGGAAGAAAACATACATGTCTTATTGTGTAAATTGGAGCAAATATTTCCACCAAGCTTCTTTGATTCAATGGAACATCTTCCAATTCATCTACCTTATGAGGCAAATGTTGGTGGTCCAGTTCAATATCGTTGGACATATCCTTTTGAGAGATATGTTTACACTAACTACTCACCCTCCATTTCTAAAGTATTTTATATGTTCTTGAAAGACTCCATTTTTGTATTTTTTTTTTTTAGATTCTTACACTCCCTAAAAAAGAAAGTGAAGACTAAAGTTAGGGTGTAGGGCTCTATTTGTGAAGCTTACTTGGTGGAAGAAACATCTACATTTGCCTCATTTTATTATCCTGATCATGTTGAAATAAGAAGGACTAGGATTCCTAGAAATGTTGATGTAGGTGAAGGTTCTTCATCCCCTCCTCCTATTTCAATTTTCAACTACCCATGAAGATCACTTGGAAAATCCCAAATATATTTTCTGCACCAAAGAGACTATGATGCTGCCCGATTATATGTTCTTCAAAATTGTGAAGAGGTTCAACCATACTTTGAGTAAGATGTTTTCACTCCTCTCACATCAAAATTACTCATGTTACTTTGTGTGGTTTGAGTAATTTGTTACTTGTTTGCAGCATTTATATTGAATATTTAAGAGAGTTCAATCCTACTATTTCTGGTGCCCAAATTGACCAAGACATTTCATCCCCTTTTCCTAAATGGTTTAAAAAATATGTAAGTTTTTTAATTATATGTCTTACAAATATGTATTCTTACTTACATAGTCTAATGTGTAAAGGACTTTGTTGTCTTTAGGTTCTAAATCCAGAAAATAATATTGAAGATCCATTATTGGTTAATTTGGCATGGGATCCCAAGAGAAAAGTTGAATCATGGCCTATGTATGTTATCAATGGATACAAATTCCATACTATTGTTTGGAGTGAAGGCATGAATTCCTGTAACTATGGTATTTACGTACGAGGAACCAATGGTCAATTAGAGTCATATTTTTATGGATTATTGCCTAATATTATTCAATTAGAGTATATTGGCTTGCCATTGATGAATTTAGTTCTCTTTCAGTGTGAATGGTTCGACAATACTCTTAATATAGGAACCAAAGTAGATAATAAGTATGGAATCGTGGAACTAAAGCAATCACGAAAGATATAATAAAGCATATGATCCTTTCATATTTGCATAACAAGCAGAACAAGTTTATTACACAAGTTATCCAGAGGGACACCAAGGTTGGATGGGTGTAATAAAGACAAAATCTCGTAGTAGAATCATTGATAATATAGTAAGTCAAGTTGAGCATGAGACTCCATACCAAGATGATGAGCTTGTAGGACTTCAAGTAGTGCTTCATGTTGATCCTAACATCATTGATGATTCCCTTGCTAATGTTAATGGTGGGGAAGAAGAAATATAGATGAAGATGAGGAGAAATATATTTCAAGTGAGGATGAGATTGAGAGTAATTTTGATGATACAAATGCTTCAGTAATTCATGCATTAAAATTATTTTTACAATTATTAAATTTGATTGTACACCTTTATTTAATGTTGCATATATATATATATATATATATATATATATATATATATATATATATATTGATATGATTATGATTTAATTATTTGTAGTGAATGAGTGGTAAGTTAACTAACACGTTTGGGTGTAGAAAACAAAATCAGGTAATTCATTGTCTCAATTGTTTAATTTTATGCATGTAACATATGTAATAAGATCCACTTGTAGATGTCATAAAAGGGTAGAAGTGGTGATCGTACACCACCTCATCATGGTGGTCGAGGTGTACTTGTTGATGATAGAGGTTTACCCAACACCAACTCTCCTAGTTCTGTTCGACCAAGATCCATGGAGTCTACTAATCCTATATTTGTAGAATGCACACCTCCCTCAACTTAGCAGGAATCTCCCGTAGATATAGTAGGATAAACAATTCCTACTACCTTCTCTACTGAGGCGATATTTGGTCAACCTACACAGGTACCTGGGTCAGCCGCAACTGAGGTTGAGTTTGTCAATATAGTTGATCAAAGACTATGGTTACAAATAGACAAAGGAGAGTAAGTATGTTTTAATTTAATTATTATTCTTTAATATGCAATTTCTTAATAATATCAATCCCAATCCCACAATATGTTTGAACACAGGTTTATACCAGCAAATGGTCCTCCTGCTATAATCTCTAGAATCATCAAACAAAAATTTGATGAACCAAGTCCCACTTGGAGAAAGGTTTCACTTGAGCTTCAAGATAGATGGTTTGGAGAGTTCAATGTAATTTGAATTATAGTTACATTAAACAATTTCATTTCATTCTTATAAATTGAATGTTTGTTGTGTATTTTTTTATGCAAAAAGAGTATATATGGGATGTGGAACAAGAGCAAGCCATAAGATCTGTTTTTGATAAGAAAGGTTCTCGAATTTTAAAAAACTCAATGAACAAAGTTAGGAATGGTAAGGATAAGGGGATCTGGATACCGCCAGTTGGTCGAGCATCGTTGGACCTACATTGGAGTTCTACAGATTTCCAAAAAAGAGCGCCATTGCCAAGGAAAATCGGGTTGTTGATAAGGGTGCCTCAGCTTACAATGGGGGTTCCATATCTACTACAGCTCACTTTGAGAAGATGGTAATTTTATTATATTTTTATATAATTAATTTCATACAATATATTAGACTTCAGGTAGTGAATTTTGTCTCATTTTTAATGTGTAAACTACGGAGTTTCAACGGAAACCAACCGTTTGGGAGGTGTTGAGAGGACAAAGAAATTAAAGACTGGACAATGGACCAATGAAAAGACTCGTGATCTTGTCATATGTTTAACATCTAAGTTATAGTTTATTATTCGGTATATGTTTTCTTCATAATAATTATGTTTCACTTCATTTTTAAGAGCAATATATGTAGCGTAGAGAAGAAGTCCATCAACATAACTTGCATGAAGGTTCATCTTCACAAGAATCTCCTATTGTCTTCATTGATGATAATGAAATATACTTTTCAGTTATTGGAGGTGAAAATAAAAAAGGAAACGTGTATGGACTTGGTATAGCAAAAAGTTTATTACTACATCAGGTTCTCAATCTTCTATTAGTCAAACTCCAGTACTTCATCAAATTGAACAAATGCGTGAGACTATTGAAAAGTTAAATGTTGAATTGGTGGCAAAGCATGATAAGGAGAAGACACTTCAAGAAGAGACACAAGAGTTGAGGATGGAGTTAAGGAACAATCAACGCCAACAAGATGAAGAAGATGCAACTTATTTTACAATATATTTAGATGAATAGTCCTCCTATGCCTGACCCTAGTAATCCTACTACAAGTCAACATGATACTAACAATATACCTAAGGATTAATTTCCAGTTTTATCATATTAAGACTTTGAATTTTGAGTGGTTGTTTAGAAACATTTTATTTCTGTTATGACTTTGAATCTTGAGTGTTTGCATGACTTTGAAATGTTCCTATTATGATTTGAATAATTTGACTTTAGTTCTTAAATTTTCACTTGTGTTTTGTTTGATGACATTCATTCATAAATTGAAATTTTTTAAGGTTGATTAGAATATTATATTGGATGATTAATATTCAGGGATGATGACATTTATTATTTATGATGATTAAAATTTTGGATCAATTAAGCAAGTACAAATTCTGCAAAATTGGATAAACAATATTTAAAAAAAAAAATTCCAGGTTTTGCTTAGATAAGGGATCGAATTTTCGGTCGCTATAAATATATTATAATATACAGTTGAAATTTAGCGATTGAAACTATTTCGTGGCTATTTTTACGACCGATTTAAATTATTATTTAAATAATTCAATTAATGTATTAGAGACCGATATTTTTTAAATTTGTCACCAATTTAGCGATCGATTTAATATATTAATTTCACGATCGATTTAGCGACCGATTTAAATTATTATGTACATAATTCAATTAATATATCGGTCGCTATTTTTTTAACTTTGTCACTGATTTAGCGATCGATTGAATATATTAATTTCGGTCGCTATTTTGATCTCTCGAGGAATAAGTGGTCGAATTATTTAGCGACCACCATATCGGTCGCTATTTTGCGATCGAAATAAAAAGCGATCGCTCATGCATTAGCGGCTTGGCATTTTGCGATGACACATTTCGGTCGCTAATTTCGATCGCTAACTGATTAACGACCGATTTTTTTACATTAGCAATCGAATTTGTCGGTTGCTAAAATTGTTTTTTCTTGTAGTGAATGAAAGTGTGAAATATATAAGATGCAAAGATATAATAAATATGAAAATGGTAAAAGAAAAAAATAGAAATTTTTTTAGAATTTTCTAACATGTGTAACTATGAAATCTAAATTTCTAAAAATTAAGAAAATGACTAAAAAAACTAGATAAAAAAATAGAACGAAATAGTGGATTTTTTTAAAAAAACCCACAATAATAAAAGTGTGAGATATAAAAGATGCAAAATTATTATTAATTTGAAAGTCATAAAAGAAAACAACACATAAATTTTTAGAATTTTCTAACAGGTGTAACTATGAAAACTAAATTCTTAAAATTAAAAAATATCTCAAAAATACCAGAACAATAAAAAGCAACTATGAAACAGTGGAAAATTGAAAAAAAAAAATCCTCAAATAATGACAGTGTGAAATATATAATATGCAAATGTATGATAAATTGGAAAGTGGTAAAAGAAAAGAACATAAAAAGTTTTAGAATTTATGACAAGTGTGATAATGAAAACTAAATTCCTAAACTATAAGAAAATGACAAAAAATTAGAAAAAAATTAAAATGAAGTAGTGGAATTTTAAAAAAAATTCCCCCAATAATTAAAGTTTGCAATATGTAAGATGCAAAGTTATGATTAATTTAAAAGTAGTAAAAGAATATTCGAGTTGTTATGGATGAGAAGATCTGAGTTATAGAACACAACGACACGGTGAAAACCAAATTGTCGAGTTTTGACCGAGCTGTTGGTGTGAAGCAAGTATTTAAGAAAGATGATATACTTTTAGGTTGGCCTTTAACCGAAATTAATCAAAAGAAAATAAGTGAAAATTTGTTAGGCATAGCATCGTGGAGTGTGTGTCATGCAATATGGCTCAAGAATTTGTTGAACTCGATGACGGAGAGACAACTCAGTGCAACAGTGATTTGAGTTTATAAAAAGTTGACCATTGAACTGGTGAAGAATTAGATCAATCATGCGAGGAGTAAGCACATTGATGTGTGTTTTCACTTCATCTGAGAACATGTGAGGGAAGGTAATGTGAAGCTCATACATGTGGCAAACCGAGATCAAGTTACTAATATCTTCATGAAGCCACTTCCTATTATGTTATTCGAGAATCGCAAGAGGTTGATCGGGATGAAGGATGGAAGGTACTTTGGTGCTCAAGAAGATGACAAGTCCACTAGTTGGGAGCTCAAAAGTTTGAAGGTCGAGATGTTTTGAAGCTAGACAAGTTGGGAGGTCGGGAAATCGATGTCAATCTCAATTTTTATTATAGAGAGATTTACGGGGGAGTTTCTTTTGGATAAAATTAAATAAAAGCAATAATAAAAAGATAATTAGTTTAAGTGTCTATTTGGATATTTTGGCTGTATCAAAGAAATTTCACATCCTTTGTGAGTTGTCTCCCTTGGGAAGAGTGATTATTTCCTTCGACCTTTGACATTCATCTCTTGTACTTTCTTCACCAGAACCCAGAAAACTCAATTTTGCCCAGATTTATTTTATGGTCATACCTTTCGTTCTACTCGTCCAAATTGAGTGTTTTTTTAGCCTAAATTGAAATTCAGAACAAGAATTTTCACCTCGTTTTTTAATCACATCAATTGGAGTTTTATAGGTTGAGATATTGATGTTTCTAAAATTTTGTCCAACGTTGAAACTTTTGCCACTTTCTAATCCACCTTCTCACTAATTTCCTAAATTTCCTATAAGGTTCTAACCCTAAAGATCCTAAGTTAGCCCTTGTGCAATTGAGGTTCATATCAAATTGTGTATAAATGAAGCTTGGTTTGAATGCTAGAAATTTTACTTTTATATATGACTTTTTCTTTAAAAAGTTAGATATTATGTGTCTTTTCCTGACATTGAATGTAACATGATTCAATTATGTAATGCTTTGGGTCAACTTCATTCTTACTTAAAAGCTTTTCAAAATTTATGTGATATTATGTATTTGTCTCCTACCCTAAAAATATTTATGTATTTTTATCAATTCAAACATGAACAAGAGGTGTGATGAGTATCCCTTCATGGTTCCCAACCTAATGACTTGTTTACTATCTATTGCTCTTCCTTAAAAAGCTTTTAAGAGTCATTTTTTTTCAAAATAAATGTGTATGGAGGATCATATTCGAAGGTTTTTCCTAAACTTTGATCATACATCTTGTCTTCCACTACATTAGCATACTCCTCAAAAATTCAAATCCCGAGTTGAGTACTTATTGACTTTTTTGAGGATAATACTAATATTAAAATTTTGACAAGTCTTTCTGGTTTCATAAATTGCAAGGCTCTTTTGTTTGTTTCCTATATAGAGGACCAAAAGCTCATTTCTTGGGTATGATATGTTTGATTTATACTTTTATAGAAAAACATTTATTTCCTTTGTTTGGTTAATTAATTAACTATTCATTCTTTTTAGCAAAAATTATGGCTTTAAAGTTTGATAATGTTCTGATTAAGGATCGAGAGTGTCCCGGTGTCATGTCCACTATGATAACATCGTTAGGATCAAATCCCACGTTTGAGATATTATCCGCTTTTGAGGTTTCATCCGTCACGATGTTGTCCTTAAAAAGGCGCATTGGTGGGTTAAGGGAGGAATGTGTATTTAAATTATCCTTAACCTCGACTCCTAAGCGATGTGAGACTTCATAAGTGTATCGGAACAAATTATAATAAGACTTGAGCTAAACTTGTCACTATTAACAGTGGTCCCACCATCTAGGCTATTAATGTGGGAGACTGCACTTTAATAGGCTAAAGATAATAAACATTAATGACCCAACTCCCCCTTTAGATACAAAGCTACCAACCCGAGGTAATGAGTGAGACTCTTTTCTTGCTCTTATTGTCTTTACTCCCACTCATGCAACTTCACCTTAGTCCTGGATATCCTATGAAGCTCCTTCACCACCCACATCATACCTTCTTCAAGGAGTGAGGGTCTCCTACCCTGCTTGGATCATGTCACATCAATATGACATGGAGGGAGTAAGTTAGGGTGTGTTAGAATCGCGCAGCGGAATGATCGCGTGGTCGGACAAAAACCAAGAGGGGGGGTGAATTGGTTTTTTAATAAAAATTAGGTTTTCAAAATTTTCCCCAAATTTTGCCGATTAAAAAACTGTGTAAATGTAAATAGAGAAAGGGATAGAGTCTTACACAGGAAATTTATACTGGTTCGGATCAAAAGACCCTACGTCCAGTTGTTAATCACTCAACAGAGGATTAACGCTGTCACTATAAACAAATTGTTACAATACAAATTACAATGGAAGAGATAAAGTAAAGATAACACCTCTCTTGAAACCCACAAGAGATGAAGAACAGCTTTCCCCGGAGACTGACAAGACACAATCCACTAAGAACTCCACTTAGTGATTCTTATCGCTTCTAGCCCACACCAGGTTCGAAAGCCCCCTTTCCTTGCAACAAACAGTTCTCCGGCACTCACAGACACTTAACTTTTGTATGAAAAAGGTTGTTCTTCTTTCTCGAGTGCCAAAGGAGAGTTTAAGTAGGGAAATTAGGGTTTAGGATTTGGGGATTTCGAAACTAGGGTTCTTGGTAATTGGGTTTTCGAAAATAGGGTTTGTTTGAAGTTTAAAATCGAAAGCAGACTGGAATAATCGATTATTTGGAGTAATAATCAATTAAAACAGAGCCAAATACGTCAGAACCCAATACTCTCGGTTTAATCAATTATTTGGTGAAATAATCGATTATTCAGTACGAAGCATGACTGAATAATCGATTATTTTGTCGTTTAATCGATTAAAGCAGTGAGTTTGTACGTAAAATGGTTTTCTCAACTGCTTTAATCGATTATTTACCTATTTAATCGATTAAAGCCGAGCCTGAATGATAAATTTGAGCTTTTTGAAGCTTCTAAGTTACAGACTATGTACCAGCTATCTTAGATTCTATAATTACAGACTCAATCAAACTAAAACAGAGTTATTACAATACAAAAATCATCAATCTTCAATCTTCAATACTCTAAGTCTTTAAGCTCTTGGATCATCATCAAAATCAACATTCTTCATGATCATTATTTGCAACATCAAGTCCTTGAATGTTCAACAATCTCCCCTTTTGATGATGATCAAAATTATCTTTTAAAGCCCTCGTAATAACCTCGTTTTATCCGTCATACTAACAAACACATTAAACATACCAGATAAAATTTAAAATTGAATATAGGCTTTAAATTTTTCTCCCCTATTTTGATTATAATCAAAAAGAACTCGAAAGAACAAACATTAGATCTCCCCCTCAAAATATGCATAATTTAGAGAAAGCTCCCCCTTAATCATAGCATGAAAGAAGCATCATATTTTATTTCATAATCATTCATCCATTACAACATCAAGACAATAACAAAAGAAAATACATAACGAATTTAAAATTCTTCACTATCATGATCATTAAAGTGTGCATCAAATCTATTCTCTAAACTACACACTTTATCATCTACATCCGATATACTGGGAATTAACTCCTCATGTCGTACACCGTAAAGAGTGAAGAACGATTGCATCCTTTGATTCATGTCAGATAACATATCTTTCATGGATTGTCTTGTTTCTTGATGCGAAGAGGATGTTCCAACACTTTGGATTTGGGTAGAGGAAACTCGATTGCTGGAGGAATATCTTCATCGAGTCTTCAATTGCATCACCTTGATTTTGGACGTCATCTTTGTGAACATAGATGTCATTTACCCGCACCATTTGGAGATGAATCAATGTGTCTGTCTAGCATGCGGTTCAAGTTATTAGTTCGGACAACTTGTTCACCTTCGACATTGACTCCTTTATATTCAAGAATTCGGGATACAAGTAGAGCATATGGAATTTTGAATGTTGGATGACGTTTGGCCTTTAACATTGTCATTGTGACAAGAACACCCCAATCTAAAGGTTCATTATTCATTATGGCATGAATAATGCGAAGATCAATAGAAGAGCATTGGGCATGATTTGTGGCCCGGGGACATAAAATCCGAGACAAGCAAATGAAGAATCATGCGTTCTTCCTTCTTCAAAGGTCCAAGCATGAAGAATACGCCCAATCTCCATAGAGGGATTCCGCGAAAAGATCGATAAGCTAAGAACCTATCAAAGTCATCTAGCTCACCATAAACGTTAATAGCATCTTCTCTAATGGGGAAGTGGGCAACGTTTTCCCAAATATCATCATCTAGAATTATGGTAACTCCTTTTACACGGGATGTAGCAATTTGATCCCTAAACTTAAATCTAGAATAGAATACCCTAACTAAGTCGGGATAGTATGTACCTTGCATTTGGATAAATGGGAGAACTCCTTGAATTTCAAGAAGATTAGGAAAGTTAAATCCTCTATGAATGAATTGCTCACCAATTAGGAATTTAGGAGAAATGACGGCACGTTCCTTCCAGTACATCAGAAATTCCTGTTGACCTTCCGTATCAGAAATCCATCCTTCAACAGAATTAGGACGGGAATGAGAAGAAGGTGCAGATCTTCTTCTTGTAGGAATCTTAGGGCGAGAGGATGAGGTCATTTGAAAGAATAGATGAAGTATGAAGAAGATTTGGAGACAAGTGAGGGAATAATGAGGCAAAGAGAGTATAGATTGCAAGAGTTAGAAGTGAGTATAATTGAACTAGAGGTCTCTATATATATAGGGAAAATACTTCCAACGGTCATATAGAAGAGATTCCATGGCAAAATATCCGTTGACAACGGCTAGGAGGCAAGATCGAGTCGCATTTAATCGATTATATCTCAAAATAATCGATTATCTTTATATCATACAACTTTAATCGATTATTTCTAGCAAATAATCGATTATCTGAGGCATTTAATCGATTATTTCACGAAATAATCGATTATTCCGAGGAGAATACCCTGTTTTGGACGTTTTGAGGGAAAATAATCGATTATCACTTCCAAGAATCGATTATTCCGGAGGCTATATCAAGTTTTTGAGATTTATATGCATAATAACCTATGAACATGCTACACCACGAATTTTAACATAACAATCATCCAGAAACAGATCAAATTAAGCAGATTTTAAGCTATTTCTAATATCCCTAAGTCTCTTATAAGATTATAGAATCTATCCTTGGGTAGAGGCTTAGTAAATATATCTGCTAATTGACGTTTAGTGTCTACATACTCTATTTTGCGTTTCCTTTGCTGATATGATCTCTTAAAAAGTGATGTCTAATCTCAATATGTTTAGTCCTAGAGTGCATTACTTGGATTCTTAGTTAGATTGATTGCACTCGTATTATCACACATTAATGGAATGTCATTTAAATATATGCTATAATCCTCTAATTGTTGTTTCATCCATAGAATTTGAGCACAACAACTACCAACTGCAATATATTCAAACTTCAGTGGTAGATAAAGCAATACATGCCTGTTTCTTGGAATGCCAAGATATTAAGGATGAACCTAACAAATGACATGTCCCACTAGTGCTTTTCCTATCAATTTTACATCCACCATAATCAGCATCGAATATCCTAATAAACTAATACAAGCATAAGACTGGATACCACAAGCCAAACTCAGTAGTTCCTTTTAAGTATTTTAAAATATGTTTTACCTGCAATTAGGTGAGATTCTTTAGGACAAGCTCGAAATCTAGCACACACACGACAGTAATGCATAATATCAGTGTCTACTAGTAGTTAAGTATAATAGTGATCCTATCATACCTCTATACATAGTTTGATTAACTTCCAAACCTGATTCATCCTTGTCTAAATAGCATGAAGTTCCCATGGGTGTGTTGGCTTCTTTTGAGGTGTTCATACCAAAATTTTTGAGAATCTCCTTGCAGTATTTGGTTTGAGAGATGAAAATGTCATCTTTAAGTTGCTTGATTTGTAGTCCAAGGAAGAATGTCAATTCTCCCATCATAGACATTTCAAACTCTCCCTGCATAATCTTAGCAAATTCTGGCAACAGGAGCATAAGTTTCATCATAATCTATACCTTCCTCCTGACAATACCCTTTTGCAACAAGTCTGGCTTTATTCTTTGTTATGTTTCCATCTTCATCAAGCTTATTTCTGAATACCCATTTAGTTCCAATAACTTGATGTGACTCTTCTCTTGGGATTAATTCCCAAACTTGGTTCTCTTGGGACAAAAACCAAGAGGGGGGGTGAATTGGTTTCTTAATAAAAATTAGGTTTTCAAAATTTTCCCCAAATTTTGCCGATTAAAAAACTGTGTAAATGTAAATAGAGAAAGGGATAGAGTCTTACACAGGAAATTTATACTGGTTCGGATCAAAAGACCCTACCTCCAGTTGCTAATCACTCAACAGAGGATTAACGCTGTCACTATAAACAAATTGTTACAATACAAATTACAATGGAAGAGATAAAGTAAAGATAACACCTCTCTTGAAACCCACAAGAGATGAAGAACAACTTTCCCCAGAGACAGACAACGACACAATCCACTAAGAACTCCACTTAGTGATTCTTATCGCTTCTAGCCCACACCAGGTTCGAAAGCCCCCTTTCCTTGCAACAAACAGCTTCTCGACACTCACAAGCACTTAACTTTTGTATGGAAAAGGTTGTTCTTCTTTCTCGAGTGCCAAAGGAGAGTTTAAGTAGGGAAATTAGGGTTTAGGATTTGGGGATTTCGAAACTAGGGTTCTTGGTAATTGGGTTTTCGAAAATAGGGTTTGTTTGAAGTTTAAAATCGAAACAGACTAGAATAATCGATTATTTGGAGTAATAATCGATTAAAATAGAAGCCAAATACGTCGAACCCAATACTCTCCGGTTTAATCAATTATTTGGTGAAATAATCGATTATCTCGATCTGAATCATACGGAATAATCGATTATTTTGTCGTTTAATCGATTAAAGCAGTGAGTTTGTACAGAAAATGGTTTTCTCACTGTTTTAATCGATTATTTACCTATTTAATCGATTAAAGCCGAGCCTGAATGATAAATTTGAGCTTTTTGAAGCTTCTAAGTTACAGACTATGTACCGGCTATCTTAGATTCTATAATTACAGACTCAATCAAACTAAAACAGAGTTATTACAATACAAAAATCATCAATCTTCAATCTTCAATACTCTAAGTCTTTAAGCTCTTGGATCATCATCAAAATCAACATTCTTCATGATCATTATTTGCAACATCAAGTCCTTGAATGTTCAACAGGGTGTAACTTCTTTTACCGCAGAACATCAAGTTGTTCAAGATAATGGGTCTCATGGATTGTTTAGATTATATTGAGGTGCTCTTGAGTCAATATATGTCAATAGTCCATTATTGAAATAGCATAGTTTCAGATATTCATCATGGCGAGGGTCAAAGGGCTAAGGTTTTGAAGAAATAGAGGATTAACTTTAAACAACCTTATTTGATTATGAGGTGACCCTCTTTGTTAAGGTCAAGGAGAATTAAGTATTGGTACATTAAGTTTTCGATAATAAAAATCAAATTTTATCTTTGACAAAGATGAATGAGGAGGCAAAGAAAATTGTGATAAGATCAAGATTAAGGTTAAGATGTTACAAAGCAAAACCTTGTTGCTAAGACTAAGGTTGTTGAGCCACAAACCGAGATGTCAAGTTTCAAACTATAAAGGAACAACTTAGGGTTGCAAAATAGCACTTAATCGAGGTTTTTAAGGAAGACTTTTGAAAAGTTGTGAAACAAGTCTCATGATAGTCATAATACTAATATGAAATATAAATAAATAATACTTATAACTAATATAAATATCAATAAATTATAATAATTCTTATATAATCATACATAATCAATGAATGTATTCAATTAAAATAAAATTATAATAAGTATATTCAATTTCATGGATAAAAAATAAATTTAATGATAATATAAATAAAAATAGATTTTGAAATAACAATTTTATGAAATATCATTATTATGGAATAATGTATGATATTTTATCTTTTACAAAAGAAATGGTTTTGGGGAAAAAATTTGTCATTTATTTGATTTGATCTAATTAGTTTTAATAATTAATAACATCTATTTATTTAAATATGATTAATATTACATTTTGTTTTATAAAAACTAAATGAGTTATTTTAAATAATTGAAAACAGGAGAACTCTAGGTTCAATCTTTTTCCAAATAAAGTTTACAAGTAATTATTTTTTTCTTTATTTTAAAATAATAATGGGGATTCTACCATTATAGATTAAATAATTTTTGTAGTTTTTAAATAACTCTTTTGTCAAATTCTTTTTAGTGTTTGATGAGTAAAAGCCACCATTTTATTTAAAAGGAATCAAAATGAAATATACTTATTTTATTTAATTAATAAAATAAAATTACAAATAACATATTAATATTAACTAATAAGACTAAAATGTTTAGGGGACGATGATCCGTACATTATTTCCTCCCTCGTTACTGACCATATGATACAGAATAATAATAATTTAGCATGTAAACATGAACCTTACATTTTTCAAGTAATAGTTTTCTAAAAAATAAATAACATTATTATAAATATAATTTTATATTAGCCTCTTAGTGTCATGTAAGAAAGAAGATTTAGCTCATTGGATTAATGGTAGCTGAGATTTTGATAACTTTAAAAGTTAGGACATGAAGTTTAATCAATACAATTTCTTTATTTTTTTTATTATTATTATTATTATTTTTTAAATATTGAGACTTCTTGTATAATAACTCGATGAAGATCTTAATACTTCTTTTAATGCAAAATCTTGAAAATAATATATTATATACTAAAGATTCATTCTCTAAATTTCAACAATATTTTCACTTGTCAGGATGAATCAATAAACAATATGTAACTAATTTATTTTCAGTGATGACGAGTGAATCTTTCATCTTTCAAAAATCTAAAATCATACTTTATGATATAAATTGGTTCGATTTGCTTAATTATTTTTAGATATATTACTTTATTTTAAGATTAATCAATATTTTAAGATGAATCAGTTTAGTAGGTTCTTTTATTTAGATTAATAAGTAAAAAAAAATTAATTTAAAAAAGTTTTCCAATTAAATTTTGTCCACAATCACTTAGTTCTTTATTATAAATTATGATTTTTGGATTTGAAATGTAAATGTATAGGAAGAGTAAATGTAATTTATTGTCGTGCAAAAAAAAAGTAAATTGCAAGAAAAGTATTTGTGCACAAAGAGTAAATTATTAGAAAAGTGAATTTAATTCATTATTAAGGATAAAAAAGAAATTAATAAATAAATTTAATGAAAATGGTGACTCAAATTATCAAAAACTCTATTAAAATAATATCTTCTCAAAATGGAAGTATCTTAATACAATTTGTCACCCTTAATTACACTTATTCGATCTTATTTATATTTTATTTTGTGTAAGTGTTAAGAAAATTAAATAAAATAAAATATAAAATAGTTTCTTTTTCTATAACCATTTTTTTCTTTTCTTAAGTAGTTTCATTATTATGTAACACTTGTAATTATCTATATCAGATGGTGGGTTATAATTATTTATGCATATATCTCAATTGTATTATTTCTTATAATCCTTATCTTTCTCAATTGCATAATTATTTCTCGATCTTTGTTTTTCTAGATTGATTTATGATGGTCTCTTCAATTCCCTTTTACTTTCTCCAATAATATTTTATCAATAGATATATTATCTTTATTGATTTCTCAACAACTATATATCTTCATAAGTTATTTTCAATATTTTCTTTATTTCTTCTCGATTTCTCTATGTAACAGCAAAAAATACTCTATCACTCTTAATGTTATAAAACCATATTTACTGTTAATTTTCTTATCTCTACATGAGAGTTCACGTCTTATTTATACTACCGTGTTTGAATCTTGTTAGTAGATTTCTATTTCTACGGGTCTAGGCTATAATAAGCGTGTTCGGTAACTGTATGGATATTGTCCGTGGCTAACTATATGAATACATTATACTGTTTTTTTTATGCGTTATTTTAACTGTTTTGACACGTGTAGTTAACTATGGATCCATATGAATCCATATTTATGATAATATCATGAGTGGTAGCCTAATGGTATATATTAGCTCCCATGATCGATAATAGATTGGAGGATTATTATGCCAAATTGTGTTATACATGCTTTCTAAGCTAGGAATACGACAACCACAATCCATGAATTAATTATTTTGAAACTATAAACACTAAAAATAAGTTGAAAAAAATATATATATTAAAAATATACTTATCCCTATTTTAATTCAAGTTAATGATCATTCATTAATCATTAATGCTTCTGAAATCATTATTTTATAAATATAATAATAATAATAATAAATTATTTATTTTTTAAAATAAATATAATTTGAAATACATATTTTTTATTACATTTTCAACCAAATAATATTTTCTTTTATATATATTTCTCTTCCGCCAAATAATTTTTATATCCACCTATTTCTTATTTATTTTTTAAAATTTTAATAAAAAAAGTACTCTATTTTTTCACTTTCATTGTCAAACATAATATAAGCTATTATAAATTTATTAATAAAGTTAACAAATTTTATAAAAATAAATATGCTGAAGTTTTCTAAAATTAACTAGATCAAATTGAAACTTTAGATATTAAGTAGGACATTGAAAAAATAATAATCAATGAAAAATAATAATCAATGAAAAAAATAATAATCAGTGAGACGAAATTAAGAATTAATCCAATTAATTTATATATTAATAACATTAAGTATAACATGGAACGAAAATTGAATATTTGAAATGAAGGTTTGAATAATTTTGAAGTTATTGTGTGGGCGGGTGGAGAAGGTCGTAAGTGTTTTTCTTTCTGCACATTCGGACTTGGCAACGGTCACTGAATCACTTAGCCACTTTGAAATGGAAGAAGAAGAAGCTCCAATTCTGCGATTGGAAATCCTGCAAGGCCCTCGCCAAGGCGAAACCCTAGATTTCAAACCAGGATCCGCTGTTCGAATCGGACGCGTTGTGAAGGGCAACACCCTCCCCATCAAGGACCCCGGCATCTCCTCGAAACACCTCTCCATTCTCAACGAATCCGCCAAATGGATCCTCCGCGACCTAGACTCTTCAAACGGCACCGCTTTGGACGCCTCCCGGATTCCCCCGAACACTCCTTTCCCCCTTCACCACGACTCCTCCATCAAAATCGGAGAATTCACCTCCATCCACGTCATCTTTCTCCCTCCCCAACAACAGCAACACACTCTCCCACCTCGACGAAACCCCTCGCGCCGCGGTCGAACCGCTCCGGTTCCGGCCTCGGTTCCAGTGGCTCCTTCTGAACCGGCTAGGCCACGCGGCCGCCCTAGAGGTAGAAGAGTGATGGGTATGGATAAGGTTCAGGTTCAGGTTCAGAGTGTTGATGAAAAGGACGCTAGTGTAGTGAACGTAGAATATGAGCGCGTGGATCCTCCCGCGAGGGTTAAGCGGAAGTCGAACAGAGAACGGAGCGTGGTTAAGGAATCGAGTGTTGAAAATTTGATTCGTGCGGAGGAGAAGGTGGAGGAGCCAAAGATAACGGGGAATCCAAATTTGTTTGAGATTTCTGATTCTAATGATGAGAATTTAGATGCTTCGGTGGTGAAGGAGCCGAAGAACGCGCGCGGGATACGGCATAGGAAGAACACGCGTGGGGTAACTGCGAATATTGAGAATGTTGAGAAAAAGACAAAGAGGGGTGTTGCTGGAAAGAGGGAATTGGATAAAGAGGGTGAAGATAGGAATGGTGTGAAAGAGGCTTGTGATGGGAAAGAAAAGGGGAATTTGAATGAAGATGATGGGAATTGGCTTGATTTGAATAAGATGACGCTTGGTGAGTGGTTTGATTTTTTGGAATTTCACTTGCCCAAACAGATAATAGATGAAACTGAAGAGATGATTGGTTCAATGACTCAAAAGGCTGAGAGACTCCGCGAGTACATCGCAGTGATGCAACAACATAATGTCAAGGGTAAAATGCCAATTGAGAAATAGGCCAAAATGTTAGTTCCTTATTGATTTTACTAGTTTATTTCACTTGTTTTGTTTGTAAGTATGCTTACATAGGGCATGATCTTCATAAATTTAGAGTTCTTACTGCACTGGCTGAATTGTGTCACAGCGACATATCTATCACTTTGCAAATTGCTTAATGGAATGTTGTATCTATTCTTAGATGAGGTTTGAGGACTGCTACTGCATAATCTGCACTGTACTGAAGATCTAGCTTGTGGGTAGGGTTTTAGTTAGTAAGTAGCTTTTCTTGAACCATCTTCACTAAAAAAGGATTATAAGGTAGAAGTACTATTTGTTGGCACAAGTGAGATGCCTATATTAATTTGTATCAGTAGTTATGTATATTATGTTATTAGAAATATGCAAATTGTATCTGGACCTCACAACAGATTGAATAGACTTGCTTAAGTACCTTGCGATATTTATATTTATGTGGAAATTAAGTGAATTTTATGTTTTGCATAATATATTGACACTCTACAACTTCACATATTACTTTCTGTATATATTTGATGAATAGTACGATTTACTATTGTATGCAAAATGACTAAAATAGTAACAACTGTATGTATCAAGGAGAATTTTTACTGAATACACCTTTTCTATGTTATTGTAGTTTACTTGAATGTCACCGTTGACAGAACATTCTATGTGCTTTCCACTTGAAATTGTATGAAACAAGATGTCTCTGACAATAATTTCAAGCTCAGGCCCATTATAGCTCCACTACAAGGAACAAAAAAACACTTTGTTTTTCGGGCCAAATAGATCAACTCTGTTTGGCACCATGGTTCATTTTCAATCAGTAGTATCATTCAGCGAAAGTTAAAAAGTTAAGAGATCTATGTATAGGAAATAACATTTAGACTGGTAAGCCAAAATGGAAAAATCAAAGCAACTAGAAATTGATGAACTAAGTGTCAGTAAAATGAAATGCCAGCTTGACAAGTAGTATAAGATGGTATCAACATACCCTTCCATCTGTTAGTAGAATAGAAACCTTCCTCATGCGGAATTTGAAGGTAAAGCCATCGGTTGAATGTTGAGAAGATCCTGATTCTGGAACATAAAATTTTACAGCTCCAAATAAATGAATGGCAGGATGCGAAATTCATACATGTGAATTATCACATAGAATCTCCACATTCAGTTTGATGGCATTCGTATGATTCTTACATAGTACAACATACACATCAACCTCAATTACATCAAAAAGTGGCATAGATTTATGCCTTCCATTCTCAACTATCAATATTACACCACTTAGTTTATCTATCATGGACTTCAATTGGATACCCATGCTTCTTATGATTAATTCAAAACCATTCATGTTGAAAGAAACAGTAAGAAATTTTGCATCTTTGAATTCTACTATATCAGAGGATACACTTGAAGGTGTCACGTTGAGACCTTCAGCATGCTGTAATTCCACACAAGCTTCTTCGCCAATCCAAACAGGGATATGAAATGTAATACAGACATTTTCTGACTTAATTATTAAGAGATCATCCTTAATCTCTTGTGAGGTATAAGGTACTGAGGTGCTTTCAGAAGCATTCATGGACAAACTATTTGTCATAGATTTCTCAGGGGCTTTTTCCGAATGTACATGGAAATTATTAAGGAATTTAACAACCTTGGTCCACTCAGCCAAATGAAGCCAAATATCAAAAGAAGAAGGACAAATACTAACTTCATTTCTCCCATCAATAGATTGAGAAAAAGAGACAGGAAGTACTGAAATGGAAAAGGAGGACGGGTTGCATTTTGCTAAAACAGAATCATGTGGAGAGTAAAACACTAAGGTAGAGAAACGCAGATCTAAATATACCAAGGACTCATTTATTATGCATGCAGAACAAATAAACCCCAGATCACCCTTGGCTATTAATTCCACATAATCTTCTTTTCTTTCACAGAAGCTTATAACTAAAGATTCTGTGCAACATTTAACTTTTGTTAATATAGTTGAGGCCATCAGTGTCGGAGAAATAGTTTGAGTTGCCTCTAAGCTTCTCTTTGAGTGAAGGAATTGCAGAACATCTGACTTGAAATATTTGGTTTGATCATCAACCAAGGAAAACTACTCAACAACATCACATATGGCCATACATCCATCAAAAAAATATCAATCTGTTATTGAAGGAAAATTCATTATTACAATTACATGACCAATCCAACAAATATTGAAGTAGTGAAGTACATGAATAAGATTATTGGGTTCTGCAACAATATGACAACTCTTGATGCTTGTCATGAAACATATTCATGAAGTGCTTTTGCAATCAGATTTGCTTTCATATGGAATTCTAACCCAATATCTGCATTTATGGGTGCAATTAAAGCACTGGTTAGAAATTCTGTATTCCATCCAATTGTTGCTAAGCCCCAAGTAAATCGTTCTTGTAAAGAAGGAAAGATACGAACAAGTCTCGCTCAAACACATTTAGACAATCGTTTCTTTTGGCGAGCTTATCAATAGGAACTGCACATTCAGGAGGGATATTCTTTAATACATCATCAACACCAGAATTATCAATGAAACTACAATAAAGCTATGACATTTCAATCTTTATAAACTGATGTCGATTACTTTCCACTGGAAACATAAGATTAGAGTCCAAGATTTCAAATTTATATGTAATTTTCATTTCACTTTTAACATCTATATCACTCTGCTCTTCAGATGAACATTGATCACCAGAGGCACCATTCCAATCAGATAATGAGAAGTAACCAATGATAATGGAAAGATATTCAGATGGTAACATGCAGTTGACATGCTGAATGCCAATGCTTATTTCTAAATCAGCAGTTGCAGACATATTGTGTCCTCTCCTGACCCGTACATTTAAAATAGGAGACAAATTTGGTGAAGGGGGACCCCATAGATAATCTTGAAAATTTTGCGGGGCCCAAGATGATGTAAGAGCCAATCCTTCAGAAGAAGACAATATATCCATACTGTCTTCACAGAATAATAGAGAAGAGTTGGATGTAGGCACCACGATTGGCCCAACAATGCATGATGAGTCATGAAAATGTGCTCTTATTCCAAATGTTAGAAAAGTAGTTTTAAATCAAGAGGGGGGGTGAATTGATTTTTGAAAGTTTTTCGCAATACACAGATTATCTAATCCGAAAATTAAGTTTACTTATCAATTCACAAATCACAAAGCAATCAAACAGTTTAAGTGCAGCAGCAGAAATTAAAGAGAGAAAGGTTAGGAAAGATTTCACCGGTAATTTTATACTGGTTCACCCACAACCAGGGCTACGTCCAGTCTCCAGCCAAATTCCAGCTGGGTTCCACTAGAATAGATGTTTTACGAGACTCACACTCTTACACCTATTCTAACTCTCCACCAAGAACCAAATTCCAGCTCTTGGAAACCTCTGCAACCAAATTCCAGCCGCAGAGAAACCAGTGCCCAAATTCCAGGCACCACACACAAGAACCAAATTCCAGCTCTTGCTTTAACCTTTCCACCAAGAACCAAATTCCAGTTCTTGGAAACCTCTGCAACCAAATTCCAGCCGCAGAGAAACCAGTGCCCAAATTCCAGGCACCAAACGAGTACAAGAACCAAATTCCAGTTCCTGTACTCAACCACCAAGAACCAAATTCCAGTTCTTGGAAACTTCTACAACCACCTACCAGTTGCAGAAAAAACTTGTACCCAAATTCCAGTGTACAACACAATACAAAGTAATGAAAAAGAATTTACAAAGAAGAGACTTAGAAAGCTCAAACCGGATTACACCAATCCACAGTAAGTTTCTTCTTCAAGGATGCAAAGTGCCTCAAGAAAGATTTCAAAAGAAGTTCACAAAAACAGTTGTGTATCTTTCTTGAAAAATGCTAATAGTTGTTTGTATTGATTGCTTGAATTGTGTAAAAACTGATATTTTAAAAGTTCCAAGCAATTCTGTTTATAAAAGAGTATTTTCAAATCTGCTGCATTAATTAATCTGTTGAAAGTTTGTTTTAATCTGTTGAAATAGCCGTTACAATCTGTTAAAAGTCCTTTCAACCCATTAATGCATTCTTGATCTTTAACAGAAAATGTTTTAGTTGATACGACCACGTTTTTATCAGTTAAAACGTTTTACAAACATTTTCAAAGTATAAAACAATCGATTGAATCGCGTATTAATCGATTGTTTTGTTTAAAAACCTTCTTATAAAACTTTCCAAGTTATTTTAGCTGATATAAAGTCGTTTTAATCGATTGAAAATCTGCACATATATTTTCAAGTCATTTTAATCGATTGAAAGTTCGTTTTAATCGATTGAAAAGATTTTCTAAGTTATTTTAATCGATTGAAATACCAATTGGCATCAGAGCGAGGTGCTTGAAAGTTACTCAAGTTACTTCGATCCATGGCATTTTATGAGGGAGCGTACCTTGATAGACCTCCACTGTTGTGTGGAACAGATTATCTATTCTGGAAACTAAGGATGAAAATCTTCATTGAATCTGTTAGTATAAATGCTTGGAATGTTATTGAACAGGAAACTGATATTGCTAACGAATTCAAGATGATTGTATTGCCAAAAATATCATCTCTTACGCTCTTAACGAAATGATTTTTTTAGGATTGCACATTGTCAAACTGCTTGCACAAATGTGGAAAATCCTTGAAAAGACCTATGAAGAAGCACCAGAGATATGCTTAATGGTCAACTCGAGAATCACCAAATACCAGTGGCCATGTCAAGATAGAATGCCCAGAAAATTCCAGCCAGGTAAGTTCTAGCTCCTCTTCAAATATAGTTAATTATGATGCATTACAAGAATCATTTAATGAAATGCATGAAGAGGCTAAGAAACTTCAAAAAGAAAATAGTAGAGTCGAAAGGGCTAAATAACTGGCTAATAAATAAAGTTGATTCTCTGGAAAAACAAATTTTTGAAAATGAAACTGACCGTGAATTCTTGAAACTAATTCATGATAATTCTGATTGTAAATGCAATAAACCATGCAATAACTGTTCTGAATTGCAAAAGAAAGTTAACTTTCTATCTCAAACTATTTCAAGATTCACACAAGGGCAAGCCAATCTAGATGTATTACTTGGATCTCAAAAATTAATTTTTGACAAATCTGGAATAGGATTTAAATCTAGATCCAATAAAACAAAAACAAATAGGAATTCATACTCGTAATTAAATGCTTTTACTTGTATGAAAAAAGGGCACTCTGTTAAAAATTGCAGAATCAAAAAGTATGTCATTCCTAAAGGGAGAATGAAATGGGTTCCAAAGATTAATTCTTTTCAAATAACATGATCAGGACCCAATAATTATAAAGGGTACCAGAAAAATACTTAATTGTTTTGCAGGAACAAGTCCGGGAATCCCTTGAAGATCGAAGCTGCGAAACCAGGTTCTGTGTTTTTAAATTAATTGTTTTAATTGATATAAACCAATATTAATCGATTGAAATAACTTACCGTACCATTTTAATCGATTGAAATATCGAAATAATCGATTAAATTGTTCTCACAATGTTGGTTTAGTCGTTTTAATCGATTAGAATAAATTTATATCAACTAAAAACACTTAGGATCAAAATTAATCGATTCATTTATGTTTTTAATCGATTTAAATACTGGTGATATTTTTTTTATTACATTCTGTACCATACAAATCGATTCTTTCATAAAACAATCGATTAATTCACTGTAGATGTTTACATTTCTCTTAATACTTTACATGGAATGATGCATGGTAATACACTGAAAATCAAAGAAATTATCAAAGAATTGACTGTAACTTTTCTTATAGACACTAGTTACAAACGAGTCAAAGCTGTTAGGACTCGAAAACATAGTTTATCAAAGATTTTTTCAATGATAGTTGATTACGGTAATAAATTGTTGATTACTAGGAAGTTCAATGAACAAATGTTTACATTAGATTTCTTGATATTACCTAGCAATATTTCGAAATAATCTTGAGCATGCATTGGTTTAAAACTCTTGGTGAAATTCATTGAACTGTGCAACCACGATAATTTGCGTTAATCATCAATGTCACGAGGTGACACTATAAGGGAACCAATCTGGAACGACAATTCAAAAATTGAATAACGTGGTACAGGGAATGTATGTTTTATGGTCGATACAGGGATAAATTTTATATTGTTTTAGAATTCGGATTGATTGTCATCACCTGTCCTCATTACTAATCATTGCCCACTCTACCGGAATAAGTTTTTTTGTTAATCACTTGTGCATATGATACCACTTGGAAACAACAAAGTTAAAAATGACTCATTCTTCAAAAGATAATGATGACTGGTTCACTATAAGTGAGAATAACACCCATCATACTACATTAATAAAAATACGGTTATTTGCTTGGATGATGATAACTGCAGGGTTCAAAATGGGTTGGCTATTTTGAAAGGAAATTCCTATCTCGAGTACATCATTAATCTGTGATTCATGCAATTTATGGTATCGTGCACTCTGTGTGGAATCCGATAGTGAATGTACGTCCGTCGAGTACATGATTACGCCTCGGATGTGTAATAGTTGATGTTCCTAAAGAAACATTTAATTCCATTGAGTGTCAACCATGGACTGTAATGCAGTCAATAGTAACGATGAACTGCTAAAAGATTTCTTTTCAGGAAAAGTTTACGTGATGCTGTTGCTGATACAGGAGTGACAACGAGTTGTTGACTCAAATAGTTGATAGAGCAAAATTGGTTCCAGCAAAAAGGAAAGTCTATTATCTTTTGATATTGGTGGGAATCAAAATGATCACCAAGCTGGTGGATAAGCAGTTCAATCAGGGAAATTGGGATGACTAGTTCCCCTCATCATCTTTATCTTCTGCTTATTTCTATCTTTATATTTTTTGCATGGACTCGTAATATTAAGCTGGTGTTATAGCGGGGACTCTTGATCTAGCTTTGGTTAAATATGGTTTAGGATCTAATCTAGATCAGATCGGCGTAAATAGAATTTAAATAGATCCCCGAGAGCTTTAGCTAAATAAGATTTTATTCCGATGGATCTATTAGCTAAGATTTAATCAATATAGTCGTTAGTATTGTTAAAACATCCTTCTAAATGATCAGTTTTACAAAATATGCATTAAACATTACTTCATTTTCAAAACTGATTGTTTTAATCAATACAACATCTTGTTAATCGATTAAATGAACTTATACAACATGTTTTAATCGATTCAAAATTGAAATAATCGATTATTTTTACTAAAGTTTCATGTTTTCAAAATCTTAAATGTTTTAATCGATTAAACTTTTCTTTCAATCGATTAAAATCTTTTACCAAGAACATTTTAACCGATTATGCTCTGTTTTTAATCGATTTTTATTCGGGAAGAAAGATTAAAGGCTTTAGTTAATGGTCAGTTTACGTAAACATGCTACTAAAGCATGATTCCCTTATCTTTACACGTGTTAATTGTATTCATTACAAACGTGTTAATGGAGATAAGTTTGAATCAACTTTAATTGATTCTTTTCATGAGTGAAATATTGATTCACTTTGTTTTTTCAAAAACTTGAGCATATTTTTCGAAACCTTACATTTTATTCTTTTCTCTTCTGTTTCCCTATTTTTGATGAAGTCAAAAGGGGAGAAATAGTTGCATCACTTTAAGATAAATTTAAGTGCAACATTTTAGGGGGAGAAATAAGTTTTAGGGGAGAAACAAAACTTTATTACATTCTTATATTTCTCACCTAACTGCATTATCAAGTGACTTATTTTGCAGAGATTGTTTTTTCAAAATGGTGTTTGTCTTCATCAAATAGGGGAGACTGAAAGTGATCCTAGCAAAGATCTCAGTGATTTGATGAAGTCAAAGATAAAGTCAAAGGTCAACTCTGCAACGGTCAAACAAGTCACTCGAGAAGAATGGAGTCGAAGACTTAGTGTGTCTAAACGAAAGCTTAGGTAAAACCACTTTACCTTTTCCACTGCATAAAGCTTCTTCACTCAATTTGCAAAATGCCTCAAAAATAGTTTTAAACAAATCAAACAAAAGCATTTTGTCAAAGAACCTTCTTAACAATGGTTTTAACTGATATAGTTTTTTTAAGAAACGATTAAAATCACTAAGAATGCGTAAAGAATTGTTTTTACAGTATTTTAATCGATACAAACTTCTTTTAATCGATTAAAACCCTTTAGAAATCATTATGACCGATTAGATTTGATATATAAGCAATCAGAACTTGTTTAAATCGATTAAAACACGTTTCAATCGATTAAAATCATTTAAAGGGTCAGGATGATCGATCAGAATGAAATTATGACCGATCAGAGTGGTTATGATCGATCAGAATTGAATTATGACCGATCAGAGTTGGTTATGATCGATCAGAATTGAATTATGACCGATCAGACTTATTTCAATCGATTAAAACGTATTTCAATCGATTAAAATAACTTAGAAAATTTTTTCAATCGATTAAAACGAACTTTCAATCGATTAAAATGACTTGAAAATATATGTGCAGATTTTCAATCGATTAAAACGACTTTATATCAGCTAAAATAACTTGGAAAGTTTTATAAGAAGGTTTTTTGACAAAATGCTTTTGTTTGATTTGTTTAAAACTATTTTTGAGGCATTTTGCAAATTGAGTGAAGAAGCTTTATGCAGTGGAAAAGGTAAAGTGGTTTTACCTAAGCTTTCTGTTTAGACACACTAAGTCTTCAGCTCCATTCTTCTGAGTGACTTGTTTGACTGTTGCAGAGTTGACCTTTGACTTTATCTTTGACTTCATCAAATCACTGAGATCTTTGCTAGGATCACTTTCACCAAAAAGGTGCAACTCAGTATAGAAAATATCACAGTTGCCCCCAGTCCCCGATTCTTGGAAACATCCAAAATCAGATTTGGATTTTGGGGGAGAGACTAGGAAAATTTTGGGCCCTCTTCTCAGATTTATGCTGAAATTTTCTATTTGTCTGTCCCTCTCACAATAAAATATTTTCTCCAGTCAGCAATGCCAGGTATGAGTGTGCTCTCTAGATTACCAAGAGAACCAGAATTGTGAATTGTAACAAATGGAAGTCAGTCAATTGGAATGCAAGCAGAGTCAATGGAAACAATTCAAAATAATTTGAGAAGCCAAATTTTTGTCACTCCAACCTTGAGAATATTTTTGAAAAGTCCACAGTATTACTGGCAGAGGATTTATTAAAACGGCTAGTATAGGCAGACAACCTATGAAAGAAGTCAATGAGCACTCCAGTAATATGAGGGTAGCAGTGGATATCAATGTTACTTAAGCACATAAAAATCCTATGACAAACCAAATCAGTTCTGGAAGATTCATAATGCATAATTAAACATGAATCAGCTAGCATAGCCGTATCAGAATATTGATCAAATTCAATATTTGGTCCAGGAACACAGTCTTCTCCAACTGTAGCACCAGGAGAAGATAAATTCCCAGATAAAAGCACATGTCTGCTTTCATTTTATTAGCACAGATGATTAAAGACTTCATACTGACCAAAAACTCCTCAAATTCTGTAGAAACATACCTGCAAACAGTGAAGCAAATGTCAAGAATTGTAATTAGGCAAAATATATAATTTGCTTCGTGGAGGGTGTAAGAGGTAAGATAAATTTCCATTAGTACTCAAATATCTTAAATATACATAAACCAATCTAAAGCCACTAGAAAATAAAACATGGGATCATGGAACTCAAACATTCTTAGGGCTGATTTACTAATCCAAGAACGTGATTAGGGGTTCAACTCTGCTTTCAGAGAGGATGAATTCATACAGCAGGCATTTTTCCACAAATATTTTCTCCAGTATTATAAAGTCTATTAATGAGTCACTCACTCATTTCCCACCCAAGTGGGTACGTTCATTGGGCTATTAATAATATAAGACACCTATTGGTTGAAAAAATTATTCTTTGAATACTAGTGTCATTATATATAACAACTAAAATCATTTAGTGCTAAGTATTTTTTTAAAAACTATTAATACATTTTTTAATAAAATCAACTGATATTTTTATTGGTTTTGATTAAGTATTTTCTTACTTACATATAGGACCAGAGGTACTGTAAAACTGTGGTGATGAGATCTCTTCAATACTGATAGCTTCCTAAACCATTCCAGTATTTTACTGTAATGAAAGTCAATTTAAAATTACATTGAATTTGCATTTATAAATATAATGATTTTCCTCTGTGCAAAAGTTAGTCAATTGAAGCAAATTATTTCTTTCGTAATGTCTCCAATATGAGTTGTAACATTCATTACCAAGTTCCAACTCCTTGATAAGGATCTCTCAAATTATGGTAACACATTGAAACTTTGACTTTTGGTTCCACATAGTTTCCTCCCATCAAGGGCCTTTTCAAACTTATTCCTCAACCATATAATGAAGGTACATATAACCCCTAGTACCAAAACTACATAGCATTAACAGCTGTCAAGAAAGATCTATGCAGTCTCAGCAGTAAACACATGAAAAGATGGATGGTGAGTTCTTGGAAGCAAAAATGAAAAACGTAGACCATGACAGAGCCCTAACCAATTAAGTAGATTTCACATAAAATAAGCACAATAATGACAGATACAAGAATAGCCTCAGCTTACACAATGTACTAAATAAAAAAGTAAAAGTTTCAAAGACCACAATTTAATATAAAAGTGAGAAGAAATTAGCAACTGATTTTTCAAATTGCAAGTTGAAGTCAAATTGTAAACAATAGTCCCCATGAAAGGCAGCCAAATACATAATGTTGAACCTACCTTAAGACCATTTTTTGTAAGGAAACCATGAGTTTTGAGCTGCTATCTCCACAATATTCAAGGTCAACTTCAAGATCAACCAAATCAATTTTTGAAACAATGGATATGCCAAAAGTAGAATATGTTGGCACAACCCAATCAATATTGGGAGGATGAGAGGAGTTTAAGACCCCCAATTTACCCATTACAAGCAATGTGCCCATATGGTTCAACAATTCTATGAGTGAACCATTTATCGAAGGCGAGAAGTGTGCTTTAAGTGATTCAATAAGTACATAAACCTGACATTAAGAAGTATAAAGAATCAAGAAAGCAGGGGTGCAGGGGAAGAAAAAGAACAGAAAATTACTGCATGGGAGACAAATTTGTGTTAAATGCATGTTCAAGTTATTTTAGTTCATATCTGAAAGTAATCACCTCTAACTGCTTCGGAATGGACTCATCTGGGATCATGCAAAATGCCAGGAAGAGAGAAACACTAAATTTCTCAACAATAGAAATTCTTTTTGACTGGTCAGAATTTATCATGGTGATCTGAAGTAACAAGAAGCAATCAAATAGTTAACACAATAAAAAGGATGGATAACTATGTTATCTCTTGATTACTATGTTGTCAGGAGATCAAGGTTGGAGAATGTTTCTCGTCCAATTTTTGCACTCAGCTGTGGTCTTTTTCATAAAGAATGGGTTTGCTTGCCACAAGGATCTTAAGAATTTTTATCTGTAGTTCTAGAGGATTTGCAACAATATAAATACTAAAACACTTCAATGTTGTTGCGAGATGGAAGTTCTTTGGTGCATATGGTTGGAAAGAAATGCTATAGTTTTATTTGTTGTGTGCTGCCTCAAGAGTTCATTTGGGACAAGCAGTAAAACTTAGCTTTTGGGAGTCTTAGGTTGATCCACAGAATGATTGGCATATTCTGTTACATGTTTCATTTCGTAATTTACCTGCTTTTTTGTTTCAAAGATGCCATAGTTATACAAAGCTCTTGTATTTTAACCACTTTCAATCTTAAATTCTTGCTTTGAATACAAAAAGGAGATGATTAAGGAACCTACCAGGAGTGTTTAGGGAAATGATATGACAACTGAATAAGAACTCGTGAAGAGCAACAACTTCTATATTTTAAGATTCAGAATATGTAGCTTTGAATTAATGAAATATAAGAACTGATATGAAAACAAAGAAAACAGAGGAGGAAGAAGAACGGTCTATGGGATAGTCCGTATTTAATATCTGCATGCTACATGTGGTCAACCATCTCCCGGTTGAAATTGTTAAAATCATTGCAAATCTTTGTTTTAGTAGTCGCTCTCAACATAAATGATCCTTTCATTAGCTACCAACAGGGAATAAATACTGAACTACTAATCTAATAATTTTTTTTGCAATTATATGATTGCTAATGATAACAAGGATACACTAATATGTCATAAATAGAGAAAGGAATTAGATATTTAAGCAATATCAGTGAAAGCATTTCACTCCAACAAAATACACTACATGACAGCATAAAAACCAAAAATACAATGAGTCACTCTTTTATGACAAACTGTACTAACAAACCAATAGAAGTGTAAAATACGTGGTTTGGATAATTTTTCAGTTAAGTTAAGGAGGCTAGGTGGACAAAGAATAAACCATTAATCCAATATCTTGACGTAATGACTTAAACAACATGATGCAGGGTTCTTAAGAAATAGATATTGGAGTAAAGTTTTACTCTCCACTTTTCCTTTACTTGTACAACAGTGGTTCAGTAGGATCTCTAATATCTGTAATCACTAAAATAGAGTTACTTACAGTGTGTTAGAAGCTAGTGTTTCTAATCTCTGAAACTATATATACCTGACGTAACTCAGTGTACATGGGTTGAATTCATTTTACACTACTTTCAGACACTTATCTCAAAAGATCTTTCTCTCTCTCGGTCTGAAACTCAATAATAAATCATCTAGAAATATTTGTTGATCCAATCTATTAAACGTTTTATTTTAATGATTTGGTAGATTGGTTGGAAGGTTAGTGAATAAATGGATTCAATTGGCACTGCTACTCAGTGCAAGAAAATATTGCATACCTTTTATATTTCAATTAAACTAATTAGTACATTGATGTCATCAGATAATATTGGACACTATATTTAGTTTGGTAACATAGAGAAGTTACCAAGTTGCTATATTCTGATGCTGAATTTCTCCAAGGAAAAATGACAGAAACATTAACAATAGTAACATTCCACATAACGTTTTTATTGTTTCCAGAAATATATCTGCAGAACGAAAGAACCCCAGAAGTTACCATCATTGTTTGAGAGATGATTTCAGATAAAAGAGATGTCATGAGTAATTGTGAAAGCACGGCTTACTTTGCTTTAGATAAGAGTCGAATATTGTCATTTTCAATTCCATTCAGTGACAACAACACCTGCAGTTCGACAGAAACAACAGAAATTTATAACCAAAATCAAACAAAAATATAAATCATCCTCAAAGAGAACAACCATGAGATAGAGAAAACATTAGCATGTATTCCATAAATTACAACCCTCCATGTTGCTTTAACTACCACATAGAGCCCAATATTGTCATTTAGAAATTGAAGCTGATTCCACCTAGTGGGATAAAGTTAGTTTGCTTATAATGTAGATTAAAAAATAAAAAATAAATAAATAAATAAAATTATATAGGTGGTAGTGTACTGCATCACATATTCAAAGTTAGCATCATGCTAGAGAGCTGCCTTAATTGTGGTCACCCCGAAGCCTACCTTAATTGCAGGCTCTTTGGAGCACCTTAATTGTACAGGGTATGAAGGGTTGTGCTTTTGTCCCACATTAACTAAAGATAAGGCCTAATATGTGCTTATAAAACTTGAACAACCCTCATCTTACAAACCAATTATGTAAGGCTAGGCTAGCCATTTGGGGAAACTCAAAAAGATTGTATCGGCCTCAATCCTAAATCTATTGTATTAACAGTCCAAGTTATAAATTTTGGATACTGTCAGAATATGTAGAAATTATTATTCCATAAATACCAATGTATTACTCCACTGATAAATACAAGAATATTGATTCCATGAATACCAATGTATTACTCCACTGATAAATACAAGAATATTGATTCCATAATTACTGCCTACCTCTTTTTCTAACAATCACTACTCAATCCTCCCCAGCTGTTAAGGAGAGAAGGAATAGACTAGGGCAGGATAAGATTACATATCAATGAAGAAATTGAAATTCCTTCACTGGCTTCAGAACCTAAGCTTAATAAAAGCCCTTAAAAAAGATTCCTAGCTAATATATGTTGGAATTGAGAAGCAAACATACCATGGCTGTTAGGACTTCTGAATCAACAAGAGAAGAAAGGGCTTCATTCGTCCCTCAATTTTATTGAATGCGTAAGAAAACAAGTACACAAAGGAGACTACTCTTATGACACTGGAATCAGTCCAGTTTTTTATCTAACAAAAAGTGACTCCCTTCTCCTATCCTTCTAACCCCATTTATATCTAAATAACACCTCAAGCAAATCTAAATAACACTTCAAGCAACTACCTAACTCATTAGTATGCTAACTATCTAACTAACTTTTTCTTCACTTTATACCCTAGCAATGGCACAATGGAAGAGGAGGTAATTGTTAATAGTTATCTATGAAGTAAAGAATAAAAATTAAAACCAATGCACAGGGCTCCTGTTAGTAAGGGTTGAGGATGGTAGACGTACATAACTTGACCTTACCCCAAGAAGCAGAAAAGCTGTTTCCTGGGCTTGAACCCGTGAACCATGAGTAAGGTCACAAGGCAGCAACCTTACTGTTGCACCAAGGTCTGCCCTAATTTATGTTAAGTAATGAATATGAAAATATTTTTTCACAACAGACAAAAATCAAGGCTTCAATTCGACAAAGCAGTGTAGCCACAGGTAGAGGGAGAGGTAGCTTTATCAAGGAGTTGGAGCTTAAGGATTGATATCATAAAAATGAAAAATTCAATTTGTACTTCTTCAAATAAAGAGCTAAACTCCTCCTGAGGCCTTCTATTGAGCTTATAAATAAATTCCCTATCTCTGAAATCAAGTCAAACTTAGTGTGACTAGGATGGTATATGTATTTAACTTTTTCTTGATTAATAAAAACATCATAAGCAAATGTTTTTACAGTTGTTCGTCTTTCATAAATCAAAGAATTCCACCTCTGACTTGAAATACAAATGCTCCTGACTATCCCTGTCCCTGTTAATCATTACTTTGATCCCGAAAGCCAGGAGGCACGACCCAACTAGTTAAGGTCAGGAGCACAACCCCGATAGAAGGGACGAGTCGACTAGTGCACACTAGAAATGGACCGATCGACTCAATCCAAGGTCCTATTATGAGCTTTTTAACTGCAATAACTTAACTATACGCTATTGGAGTTGGAATTATCGTGGCTATTGGAACTAGACTTGTCCTCCAATAGATTCTCGTTAAGAGATTTAGATTGTACTCATTCCAATAACCAAACTCAATGAGCCCAGTATTGTTATTTATTGTCACCTCCTCCTCGTGTCAGAATTGGGTAATTTGCGCACCTACTGCCTTCCTTGTATGTGGTAGCCATTTCTGAGGCTCTCTCTCCAGAATCGAACCCAAATTCTCCGTCACCTGTCACCACCATGGTAGGTCACTATCCTACCATCAAAAGTTGCGTAGAAATTTGAATGATGCATTGCTAGCACAAGGGTCATGCAATTCGACGAGTTATCAGGAATCATCAAAGCAACAAGCAGAGCCTACGTCGACCTTTATCTAAAAAATGTATCTCTTCCAGACGTCAAGGTTTGTCGTATGTATTAGCTCTAGAATTACTACGGTTATCATAGTAGTAGATACCATCAAATAAACTATAACTGATTTAATGAGTTATTCACAGTTCATGATCTGAATTAGTTCATACTTACACATGCATGACTTAATCTTCGAGACAAGCATATGACTACTGGCAGGATCAACCAGGTAACATTCATCATTGACCGTGCCGCATGACATCGAACACGACAAAGATCGTGATCACTGGTCGTGATCAACACCAGGGCAACCGTCATTCATTGTTGATAACCAAGAATAGCATGGGACAATCACCTATCTCCATTCCACCATACCCAAAAGAACGATCTCAACACGTATGCCACCAAGAAGGAGCTACTAAGGTGGTGGCTCACATGTGAGACCTTAGGATCTTCCCCGAGTCCAAGAAAGCATCCTAGACGGAAATATTTAGGACTAACCACAAGTATACCATTTGGTAGGTAGGCAACACAAGGACCGACTGAGCATAATCACCCAAGGCAAACAAAGGTCAAAGGGTGATCATAAATGATGAGAATGCATGTCAGAAGTTCGATGCACAAGCATGGATCCAACCAACAAAAAACATCCTTATAACCACTCACACACTCTCATGGTCGCCAAACAAAATACCAATAAGCGAACCACCCCCCCACTTGCCAATGACAAGCAAGCAAATGGAAACATCGCATGGTGCCAAGTTTGGCATCGCTAGGTATGAATCGGGCAAATAAAAAATGGGGCCAAACACGGCATGGCAAAGAAAGTTTGGGTAGGTGTAATGTGAGGGGAGGTGCAAACAAAAAATGGGGTGCAAGCATGACAACATGTGCAGCCACGGTAAGGTGTGCAAGCACGGCAAGGGAGAGGGAAGTGCAAGCACAAGATGGTGAAGAAAATTTGGGGGAAGCACGGGGAGTAGCTCCAATAACCACCTGCTCAAGCTAATAATGACTCAAGACTTCACACAAAGTGCGTTGGGTTGGGATAAAAAATCACAATTATCAAGAGAGGTTTTATCATACTCGTGATCTATATCATAAAGAAATAAAAAACTTCTTATACCATTGCATTAGAGCTTATTTAAGTCCATACAAGCTCCTCTTCATTTTGCAAACAAGTTTCTCTTTACCTTTGATTATGAAACTTTCAGTTTGCTCCATATAAATCTCTTCCTCCAATGGATAAAAATATAGAGAGTATATGTTTAACTCAGAAAGGGGACCTTGTTTCACATTAGTAGATGTGAATCCTTATTTAAAATGTTATTCCATTAAATAATTATTATCATAAAATTGATTCTATTTTATGCATTTATCATTTAGTCCTTTATTATTTATTTATTTATTTCTCTCTTAACATGTAACATCCCTATCATATGAGACATAAACTTACATTCTCTCAATTGGTTCATGTGACATTATATACATTATAAATAAATAAAACATAAGACGTATTAAATAACTATATCATTCTTTAAGTTGGATACAACATAACTTCATAATTAAAAATAAGAATTGATTTGAGTAATAGTGATTATACATCACTCAATTGACATAGTCCCTTCATATATCAAAAATTAGACTTATTCTCGTTATAAACATAATTAAGAACTCATAACATAACATAATGTCTTTATTCAAAAAATATATGTTTACATTACTCTAACAAAATTAGTCATGCAATCATAGAGAACATGTAATGTGAAACATATCATAATTGAACTTAAAGTGTCAATAGTCTAATAATAATACTTATATTTTCAACATGTTCAATAAATGTTTTGGACGGTAATCTTTTTGTTAAAGGATTAGCTATCAAAATATTTGTGCTAATATGTTATATTGACGCTCTTTGTTTTGTTAACTTCTTCCTTTATTATAAGGTCCTTTCACTACAAAAAAAAGCCTATTACCTACGGAATATTACCTACGGATACAAATCCGTAGGTAAATTTTACATTACCTACGGATATTACCCACGGATAAAAATCCGTAGGTAAATTTTACATTACCTACGGATATTACCCACGGATGAAAATCCGTAGGTAAATTGTACATTACCTACGGATATTACCTACGGAATTCTATCCGTAGGTAATTATCCATTACCTACGGATATTACCCACGGATGAAAATCCGTAGGTAAATTGTACATTACCTACGGATATTACCTACGGAATTCTATCTGTAGGTAATTATCCATTACCTACGGATATTATCTGTAGGTAATGTAATCCGTGGATAATTCCGTAGGTAAATTATATTAAACTAAAAAAATTGTCACTAGCAAGAATCGAACCCAGTACCTTAAAATTGAAAACTGATACTTTAACCACTAAACTATTAGGATATTCTAATAATAATTTACAACTAAATTATACTTATATTAATTCGTGTAAATATATAAATATATAAATATATAAATATAAAATATATAAATATAAAATATATAAATATAAAATATATAAATATAAAATATAAAATATATAAATATATAAATATATAAATATATAAATATAAATATATAAATATCTAAATATATAAATATGTAAATATGTAAATATGTAAATATATAAATATATAAATATATAAATATATAAATATACAAATATACAAATATACAAATATACAAATATACAAATATATAAATATAAAAATATATAAATACACAAATATATAAATACATAAATACATAAATACATAAATATATAAATATTTAAATATTTAAATATATAAATATTTAAATATATAAATATTTAAATATATAAATACATAAATATATAAATGCATAAATATATAAATGCATAAATATATAAATGCATAAATATATAAATACATAAATACATAAATACATAAATATATAAATACATAAATACATAAATATATAAATATATAAATACATAAATATATAAATACATAAATATATAAATACATAAATATATAAATATAAATATATAAATATATAAATACAAATATATAAATGTATAAATATATAAATATATAAATATATAAATATATAAATATATCAAAATATAAATATATTTTATATTTATATATATTTTATATTTATATATATTTTATATTTATATATATTTTATATTTATATATATTTTATATTTATATATATTTTATATTTATATATATTTTATATTTATATATATTTTATATTTATATATATTTTATATTTATATATATTTTATATTTATATATATTTTATATTTATATATTTTATATTTATATATTTACACGGATAAATATAAATATAATTTATTTGTAAATTATTTTCAAAATAACCTAATAGCTTAGTGGTTGGAGTATCAGCCTCCAACTCGAAGTGCTTGGGTTCGAATCCTGCCAATGACAATTCCCTTAATCTAATAATAATTCAAAGTTTCGAAAATATAATAAATAATTAAAATATAATATAAAGGGGAGGGGGTTCTAGGTAATAATAAAAAATAAGGGAGGGGGTTGTAATAAATAAAAATATTTTGTTAAGGTAAGTGCATTACCTACGGATTATAATCCGTAGGTAATTCCAGCGAGTGCATTACCTACGGATTTTTGTCATTACCTACGGATTTTACCCGTAGATAATAAGCGTTTTTTTTTGTAGTGTTTAACTCCATGTATTTGACAATTTTAGAACACTAGTCAATTTTAGAGAAATACTTTATTATGGAGTTATCACAATATATTTTTAGTGGTCTAACAATATTATTGACAATTTTAAGCCTTGAAATAAAGTTTTGTAGTCAATTAGCCTCAAAATATACTACAAATTTAGTTTCCATTATTGATGCAACAACAATAAATTGTTTTGCACTTTTCTATGATATTCTTCTTTTAGCTAAAAAAAATACATAATCAAGAGTGAATTTTCTTATATCCACACATCCAACAAAATCAAATATCCAATCATTTCAAGATGATAAGATCTCCTGTACATAAATTTGTAAGTATCTCAAAACTTTTCTTTCGAGATTTCAAATGTTGCATTTGTAGATCACTTTGATATATTTTTAACATTCCCGTTGCAAAGCTTTTGTCTTATTGAATAAAAATTTGAGCATACATAATACTCCCAACCACAAATACATATAAAATTGTTTCTATTTGTTTTAGTTCTAAATCATTCTAAATTAGTTTGAGTTAACCCTCCCACTAAATCCATAAACTCTTTATCATTTTCAATTTTTGGAAAATTTGTATTAATACTATCGGTATTAGTTGTCCTCATAAACATTAAACGGAATGAGTTAAATCTTTATCAAACTTTGTAACGAGTTTAGAATTAGTAATAGAAAGAATTAGTAATAGAAAGATAATTCACTTCCAATATAATAAAATCAAGATCATAAGGTGAAATTAAACTTTCTCGTTTTTGTTAGATTAATTCATTAAAAATATTTATAAGATTTTCGCTTTACCATTTACCAATCCTAATGTGCTAGTAACCCATTCATGATTAATGTGCAGTAATAAATTTGCAATGAAAGCATATATGACTCATTACATTATTAGTGATAAAGAAAATATATAAAATTTAATTCAATAATCCTATGACACTGCAACCGACATTCTCCTATCAAAATTATAGCAGCAAACTTTCATAAGATATTTCTCTCCATTAACTATAGGCAACAAAAAACAAAATTTGCATTCAGAAACAACGAAAGCAATCATGATTGATTAATCAAAAGAAATACATAAATTTCAATTAAATAATCAATAATCAATGAAATTGATAAAACAATGTGTCAACCATGCTTCCCTTCCCCCATCAAATATTCAATTTCACTGTGAAGAGAAAATGCAATTAATAAAATATTTTTCAATTGAAATTGATTATTCACTGTATTAAAATATTAGAAAAATAAAAAATAAAATCCTTAAATTCTATATGTTTTTTTATAAATAAAATCCTTAAATTTATTATTATCAAATAATTGTTATTGTTACAAACTGTTTCTATATTACTCATCGATCGGTTAGTGTTTTATTATTGATTTATTTTCTCATTTAACAAGTTATATGTCTACAAATATATTTTTTAGAAATTTCTTATAAGAGAAACTTTATATGTTGAAAACTTCATTTCTTCTTACATATTTTATTATAATATTGTTATTTATTATTTTATTATTATTCATGTTGCAGAACGGGAGTGTTGAATGCGAAAAAGCACCCTTTCTATAAGCACCATGTTTGGTATGTTAGTGTTGTATATTTCTATATTTGTTTGTAATTTTATTTGTGGTATGTTAGTGTAAGTATGTTTCTATATAGTTTTATTTTGTGACAGGTTTCCAAGAAAGAGTAAATTCATGTGCAGTGTATGTAATTTGAAATTTAAGAATTTAGTGAATCATTAGTTATCTGAATTGTAGATAGATTCTCGTAGATTTGAACCGTTATAAAAGTTTTATTAGCTCTTTATTATGTTTTATAGTTTTTTATTTGCATTTTATATTTAGTACAAAAATCATATTATCTAAACTTATTTAGTATTTTAAAATTTGCCATATGTAAAATTTGGATATTCGATCATTTTAGACTTATAATATAATTTTAAGTTTTAAATTAAACAATATATAAGTTTCGAATTAAACAACTGTCATATAACAAATATTTTATAAAACTAAAAATAGGTGAATCCGAAAATGTTTAGATTGGTAAATTTAGAAATTTATTAAAAAAAATTCAAATTTTTCTGAAATTTTTTCGGTTACAAGTATTCAAAGTATTAAGTAAAAAACATATTTCAGATTTGTGCACTTGAATATGCACTTCAATTCAATTTGTAATTATTTCAATTGTAATTCATTCCAATCATAATAATAATTTTTTTTATAAAAATACTAAATAATATTAATAATATTTAATATTAATTTTATTTTTAATAATAATAATAAAAATAAATAATATAAAACTAATAAAAATCATAAAATTTTATTTTTATTTATTTATTATTATTATTATCATTATTCAATTTCTTTGCAGTTGAAGCAATTCAAATTGAACTACAAAGTTAATTGAAACAGTATTGTGTCTCGTCCGAAATTTTACAGTATTGTGTAATTGAATATTCGGATCTTTTTATCCAAAAAAATTTTAAGATAAAAAAGTTTATAGATTACTTTAAAATTATTTTATTCCTCAATCAATCTTGAAAATCATTTTATATACTGTAAATTGTTTAATCCAGTTCCTAATTCATCACTTTGAAGTTTTTTTTTATATATACATTTCAAAATATTAAAACGGACAAGAATGCTATTGTTTTTCTAAGTAAATATGAGGATTTAAAAAGAAACTATGAGGTGCGGAGGAAAGAGACTTATTATTTTGGATTTGATTTTTGGAGATGTACGTTTTACCTTTTAAAAGTCCAAAAGATTTTATTTTTTGTTCAGTGGTTGTACTTTTAATGGTTGCACTATGGACAAATAACTCTTGGTGTGAAGCTAAAAAATATGAAACCAAACGTAAAATGGGTCCATTGTTGGATTAACGAGGGATCACTCCAAAATAATTTAGTACAATTTGAAGGACAGTTTAATTTGAAATAGTTCAAAACAATTTAGAGAATTAAACAACATTTCAGTTATTTTTTAAAATAAATTACTTAGTTCATTTTAATTTTTAATAATTTCCTTTAGTGCAATTCGTTTTTTGCTAGAAGTCTTATATTAAGTAAAAATGAGAAAGTTGAATAACTTATAAATTAGAAAGACCCATAACATAATATCTTAAGATTTTTTGTTAAAGGTAGTGTCATATTTTCTTATATAATTGATTCATGATCCATTTGTGAGAATCTTCCTATTATTAGCCCCTCAGAAATACCCACTAGTGGTATCAGAATCGATGATTCATCTAGTAATTTGTGTCGAAAGTATTTTTGACAAGGATTTCAGGTAAGTGAGTCTCATTAAGTTGAACAGCGGTACAAGCAAGATTATCAATGTAAAAGGGAATCACACTTGAGAGGAATAATTTAAATGTGAGTTTGAAGTCTCACATTGGCTAGAAATGAAAAAGTTGAGTAATATATAAGTGAGAAAGACTCATAATCTAATGTCAAATGTGAGTTTGAAGTCCCACATCAAAAGTACTCTTGAAAAGTCTTTCAGACAAGTGAGTCCCGTTAAATTGAACCGTGAGAAGAAGATGTTGAGAATTCAAATGTGAGTTTGAAGTCACATATTAGATAAAAATAAAAAAGATGAGTAACTTATAAGTGAGAAAGACTCAACACTTTTTCTTATTTATCAACATATTTTTCAATGAAAAGTTTACAACCTGCTTTATATTTCAATATAAATTCAAAAATTCTAAGAAAAAAAAAGGGAAAGTGCTTTTGAACTCTTTCAATTAGTATCCAATGCAATAAACCATTACAAGATACACCTTTTCGTAATAATAAAAACTATTTACGTTTTGATCATCATAATGTATCACAAAGCTTCAATTCTAACTCTCCCAATAAACTCTTGTTAATCATCTCCCATTAGCTTAAAAACTAACCAAACTCTCTCAAGACTTTGGTTTTCTTTAGGCTTCTTCATGCCCTAGTTTTTAACAACCAAGTAGAGCCTCTCTATTTATTTAAAGAAAAAAGTGCACACTAGTTCTCTCCATTTATTTTAACCATTCCCATCGTTTGGTAGAGAAAGCCATAACAATGTTTGGTAGTGATTGTAAGTATATGGTAATCAACTAACTTTGTCATGGTAGAGCCAAGAGGCACCACATGCTAGGAAATTAAGAACCCAAATAATCCAAACCCAATACGACAAAAAGTGCCAAATCCTATGATTTTGCCACTCATGCCCCCAAAACAAACCCACCAGCGTGACCCAATGAAATTTGGGTGATGATCCACTTCATGAATAATATAAATGAACAAAGCATTTTTCTCAAAGATATTCCCCATTTGGGTACTTTCACAATTGCCAAACTCCCATATATCTCTACTTTAATTAATACTCACGAATGCACACTTTTTCTATTCCATGGACGATTCTTAGTAGATTCCAAGGAATCATCCTTTCCCCCCACAACCCACATGCACCTTTTTCCACTATTTCAACCTTTTCATTCTTGACAAATATGCAAGGCAATCTCTTCCTTCGCAATCACGGTTACAACTTCTGCTTTTTTTATTTAATTCACAACATGATTTCTCTTAAATTACTAAATTTTTCAATCACATGATATGCGAAAAATATTTATCTTTATATCACAAATCTTGAATCTTATTTCATAGGGTAATGTTTTTAGGGACTATTTTTTTTTTCTTTTTAAACCACCTGACTTCTTATATTGACTATCTAATTTAGTTTTATTCCATTTAAATATTATATTTATTTAAATTAATTAAACTTGATTTCTAACTTAAAATTACCTTACATTTAAAAATTATACATTATATCAAATTAAAAATATATTTTATCATTGTCTTCGTAAATCTTGATTTGAACTGGTTAAATTGAAAGTTTAGTCTCCTTAAATTCTTGATTTGTGATTTTAATCCACAACCTCCGTCCAATTTCAAATTTCACATGTCTCTGCTTATTTTATTTTTCTCTTATAAATAGTAGACCAATACATTCATGCATTATCAATAATTAATATAATTAATTAAGTTATAAAAATAAAATAGTATACATGTATACAAATTGAATATTACATCAAAATATTGGATTTTCTAAATGATATGATTTAAACTGTGAAAAAAAGAAAGAATTAAAAGAGGGACATATATTGCAATTTACTTTTTTTAATTTTAATTGTAAATACTATATGAATAAAAATAATATATTTTAATTTAAAAAAACTTTCATACCCCTTAGTCAACACTATTAATATACAATAAAGATAAATTATTACCAATAAAATATAAAAACAAATTAAAGATAAATTTTTTTAAGTTGCAAAATGATGCTATTTTGAGGATATTTTACAAGCACATATTTTCATATTTTTTTTCGTGTTGAATTAGGACTAACATAGTATTTAATTTGTTAAAAAAAATCAATATTGTTTAACATGTTTATAAAACTATATAAAAAAAATAAGAATAGAAAAAGTAAAAGTTTAAGAAACTATGACGTGACAAATCTAATGAAACAATACATGACATAAAATAGTTTTATAAAAAGTAGAGGACCCACCTGGGAAAGGGTACACCCTATTGTTCCCTGGTTACTAAACTCAACCACATTTTGCCACCACCAAGGAAAGAAGGAAAGAAGCAGGCAAGTTTTAATTTTTCAAAGTCTTGGTCCTAATTACGACCAGGAAGTAGTAATATAGTAACCGAATATGCTTCCGTGAATTCTCATGCTCCCTCCAGCGACCCTTTTTATACACTTTTCTAACCGCCACTTCATCACCCCAAGCATATGCTTTCTAATATTCTAGCAAACCTTCGCCAATAAATTCCCCTCTTAACCCTTTTTCTTTCTACCCTCATCACATTTCATATCACACCAACCCATTTTTGCATTTCATCTTCTTCACACTATTTATATATTCTTTTCCTTAAAAAAGTTTGCTTTCGACGACGTTATGAAGTTTGGAAAGAGACTGAAGCAACAGATTCAGGAGTCGTTGCCGGAGTGGAGGGATAAGTACTTGTCGTACAAGGAATTGAAGAAGCTCGTGCGTCTCATATCGGAGGCTCCAACGTTGTTGAATGGGTCCTTCGAATATGGCAAAACCGAGGCTGAGTTTATGTGCTTGTTGAACACTGAAATAGACAAGTTCAATGGCTTCTTCATGGAGAAAGAGGAGGATTTCATCATTCGCCACATGGTAATGTTCTTCCTCAAAACACACCAATGATCTAATTTCACTTTGGAGCTTTATTTTTTAGTTAGATATCTGTTTGGGTTCTTTAGGTTTCATTTCATTCTGTTACTACAGAGACTCTTTAACTCTTCCACTTTTGAACTTAAATATTCTTAAGTTATCAAAGCATCAATATAAGTCTATATGTTATAGAATTAGAGTCTTGTTTTTTGTTTTTTTAATATTAATAGATAGTTAAATTTAAAAATATTGACATACTTTGAACATTATTATAATAGTGAAGATCTTGTTATATATATATATAATACATGCATAGAATTTTAACATTATTCGAAAATGTTGTTATTTTGTATAAGCAATATTTGAATCGTAATTTATATCTCCAAATGACATTATATAATATATATTTTTTTCTATATACAAAGCATGTTTTGATAATTCTTATTTGTGTCTATTTATCTCTTATCATTTACTTTTTTATTAATTTATTATGTATATTTACTGTTCTTTTTATTTTCCTTTAAAATGGTGTGAAATATTAGGGAGTGTCTACATGTCTTATCCTTGTTTTAAGCAGTCACATGTCACAGTTGAGTGGGTAAAAACCATTCTTTTTAGAGGGGATTAACCCCATCGTTCTTCATCATAATTTCGTGGTTTATTCCTAAGAATATTCTTTTGAACGATTAGTTGAAAGCTTTGCATTACCTCTATTGGAAATTATGATTAAAGTGGAGATAGTGTTAGCTAGCTGTGAAAACGTAAATAAAACCAAATGATTTATATAATTCGTAGGTATGATTTGATGATGTTCTTTTTCATAAAAACTCAATAAATAAAATAAGAAGATAAGTTGAAATTATTTTGTATAAATTAAAAGTAGTTTAAATATAAATTAATTTGTAAAATATCCTTTATATAAGTTTCTTAAATTTTTATTTTATATTCGTGTATAAATTCATTTTAAAACTACTTTTTAAAATAAAATTGATTATATATAAATGAAAAGTAAAATTAACATTATAATATATAATTCGATAAATTTATATAAATATAAAGTGAAATTATTTGTAAGATTTTACGGTTTTTTACATAAGAGGGACTAGAGTGAAAATGACACTATCACAGTTTTTAATTAAGGTAAAGAGCGAATTTAATCGCTGATTTTTTTTTTTATTTTTTATTTTTTTAAGGTGGAGGCATCAGTGTTTAATATATTCAAAATTTATTTTGTCCCTTTAATATATTCAATGTTTTGTAGGCATGGGAACGGGCGGGCGGGGCGGGTTTTGCCTCCCGTCCCCGCCCCGACTTTTTAACCATCCCCGTCCCGCTCCCGACTTTTTAACCATCCCCGTCCCGCCTCGATCCCACGGGTTAGGAATTAAGTCCCCATCCCCGTCCCGCTGGGTTTCGGGTTCCCGCCCCGCCCCGTCCCCACTTTATATTATTTTTAAAAAGATTATTATATTTATAATAAATTAATTTTACTATGTATTTTTATATATAAATAAATATTTATAATTTATAGTTATTATTAATTAAATATACATTTTAATTTATTATATTTATATTAAAATATATATGTAAAAGAAATATTTAATTATTTTTTATTTATATATATATATATATATATATAATATTTATAACATTATTATTATTATTATTATAACATCTGTATTCAAATATTTGAATATTTATAACATTATTATTATAATACTGTATTCAAATATTTAATTATACATATAAGTTAATTCATTTTTAAGTTGTCAATATATAGTTTATAAGAAAATATTTAATAAGTTAATTCTTATTTAATTAGTTTGAAGTAATAAAAGTTTAAATTATTAATTTCTTTTAATCCTTTAAAATGCAATTATTTTATTAAGATAAAATTTGATATATGATAAATAAGCATAATAAGATAAAAAAATATGGCATAATAAATATAAATTATAAATAAACTAATATTAGTTACTACTAAGATTGATGTAAAATATTTAGAAAAAGATAAAGAAAAAAGATTAACTTTGTGTTCATCAAATTGGTTGAAAAGATTGAAAAAAAAAACAAATTGATGGGAGAGACTAAGAAAATGTGAAAAACTGAAAGATAAGGGAGAGAATAATATAATAAATTAATTGATATAAAAGATTGAGAAAGATAAAAAAAATTAAAAAGTGGGTAGAAGAAAAATAAAAATTGGTGAAATATAAAAAAATAACCTTATATATAATAGAAAAAGAAAATGAAATACTTTTAAAATATTAATATTTTAAAATTTAAATTTAAATATAAAGTCGGGGCGGGGATGGGGCGGGGTCGGGTGGGGATTGCATTACCATCCCGCCTCGCCTCGACTTTTAAAGCGGAAAACTCAACCCGACCTCGCCCCGTCAACTCTGGGTTTACAGTCAAACTCGGGCGGGGACGGTCGTCCTCACGGATACGGGTTTAATTGCCATGCCTTATATCAGTAAAGTATGTGTATGCATGGATATTAAATTTTTTATCCCTAAAATTATAAACACGTCATTTTAGTTTTTTTTTTTATTTTCCATTTTTATGGGCCAGAAGAAGAAAATGGGAATATGATTAGTTTTCACGTGAAACAGCGTGAACCGTGTTTGGCGGAGCCTTTAAATTTCTCGAACTTCTCTATCAACTTTGAAAGCTATAGATTTTATATCTCTTTGAAAGCGTATCTGATTAGCTGATATTTAGATCCCAAATCTTAAACTCTAAATGGAAATGAACATGTTGCTTTTAAATAATTAAATTTTAATTAAATTAGTATAAAATTAGTAAAATTAACACAAAATTAATAAAATTGAGAAAATCAATTAAATTTTATATCGAATTAATTTATTAAAAATACAAATTTAAAAATATTTTTTTAAATATAATTTTTTTATTTATCTTATATCAATCTTATCAATTTTAAATAATATTTATTTTATTATATTTTTATTTTATAATCTTAATTATTAATATAATAATCATGATAATAAATTTTGTTATTGTTATAATTATTTTTTATAATAAAATTATTATTATTATTAACAAAAATATTATATATTATAATAAACATAATTATTTTAAAAACATTCCTTTATATTAAAAGATGTACCTCCATTTTTCAAAGAATTTCAGTATTATAACCACGTTTTGCCCCCACTTACGCTTTTGGTTAGGTGCATGCAACAATTTTCTGCTTTTTAACGCGTTTCAATGTAGTTGTAGCAAATCGTTTTTATTATTAATATTATTTTTGAATTAGATGTGCATATCATAGAGGTGTTTTGTTGTTATTTATTAACTGTTATCACAGCTTAAAATGTTAATTATTTTTTAGTAGTGATATTCTTATTTTTATTTACTCTTTAATTAATGTATACTTAATCGTTTATTAAAAAGTATAAATAAAAAAAAATGCTCACAATTATTTAAAAAATGTAATGGTACATTTCGTTTTCAAGATGATAAGTTGTTAAAATTAAATTATTTGAATTTCTGAATTAATATTTTTGAAGATATGGGTCGGGAAAAGTGCTTTGTATATAATTAGACATTTAGTGCAGGAAGTACAACAGAGAATCAAGAGAGTAGTTGATTTATGGGGACCAAATGGAAGTGAACCTTCAGAAGCAGATTATAAGGATGAGATGGAAAAAATCAGAAAAGCTATTGTTGATTTCCATGGTGAAATGGTTCTCTTAGTAAATTACAGCAACATCAATTACACAGGTACCATGTTCTAAACCTGTTGCAGCCTCTTAGGAGTTCCTCACAGGTTTTGAATCCATTATGCTTAAGCTATACACCGCTTCTAAGAACATGCATTAGAAGTTTAGGTTCCTACATATCAATCTTCATTTAATGCGAAGTGAATTGAAAAATTCATACAATGAATATGTTATGTTTCCAGATTATACAATAATTTGTCCATGTGGAAGATAATGTATATGTAATCAACAACAGTTCAAAATAGTGAAACATGAGAGTTCTGTTATTGATTAAAAAAATCACGTCAGATTACATAATCACTTCCATTTGATGCAATCTTGAAAAAGTAACGGCAGTGAAAATTGTAGGATTGGCTAAAATTCTGAAGAAATATGACAAGAGGACTGGGGGGCTTCTGCGTTTGCCATTCATTCAGAAAGTGTTGGAGCAGCCCTTTTTCACAACAGAGCTAATTTCAAAACTTGTGAAGGAATGTGAATGCATAATTGATGCAGTGTTCCCAGCTGAGGAAGAAGCAGAAAGAGCAAAGGAAGCAAAAGAGGCCATCACAGTAGCAGGAGAAGGAATATTCAGAAACACTGTGGCAGCTTTACTTACAATGCAAGAGATGAGAAAAGGTAGCTCCACACAGAGTCCTTTTTCTCTGCCTCCTCTCAACTTGCCAGACTCTGATCTCATCCAATCCATACAGCTCAATGCTGCAGTTCCCATTGTGTAGTGAATCTGATGATGTACTATAGTCACAACACAACACAGTTTGTTTGGTCACAAAATAGATAGTTAGGATGCTATAATGGGATGAAGACAGTTTATTAGTCATTAGTGAGTCAATCTTTATATATATATATATATATATATATATATATATATGCTTTTGATGAAGTAACACGAGTCATTTCAAGGCTTTTTAGTAATTATTGGTTAGGGTATTTACATTTTATTTCAGTGTGATATGGTCAACAGATTGGGTTTTCAAAGTATTACAAAGGAAATAAAAACAGGTATCTTATGTCAGTTCAGTTGACATGTTAACTTCATGTTTCCCCCAAATACTTCAGATAACTTAAGCTTGCTTTTTCTTCAATTTGATTTCCAAGTGGATATTAACAGTATGAACTTAACAAAAAAGTAACATAGGAACTTACTTTTAGTGTATGGATTTGAAAATATATACCAGTTAATTTTGATGTACAAAACTTAGGTATTAAATAACTGAGTTCAAATTTAAGATTTTGTAGATATGACTTATGTAATAAAATTGCTACAGAATAATAAAAAGCTATAAAATAATGTAAGAGTATTATTACTTAAATTCTCTTGTTTGGGTCTTAGATACTATTACTTTTAGTGTCTCTGGTACAAACATTAGTAATACAACCGAGCTAGGTTCTCTTTGGATGCTTTGCATTTGTGCTGCGGCAAAAAAAGAGTATTTATGCATGTTGTCTGTCATCATACATCATTCAACCTTTAACTATGCTTCTTCAAAGTTGCTTTCTTTTCTTTTATATATGTGCTCTTAACGTAAAATATTGTAAGCATCAACAACAAAAAGCATTATATATATGGTCTATAAATAGGAACTTGTGATGGATCCCCGATTCTGAGCCATGACAAATATCTAGCATTATATAAGAACAGAGTTTATCAACCACAACCTTGGTTACTTAGTTTCTTTTGGAGCATACGACATCTTCCGAATAGGAATCAAATCAAGATTTCAACCAATCTCTTTCGCAAGTGGCATCACAAAAGCAAGTGGATGAATGGTGGAATGAGTCTTATTATCCGAGTATATTATCTATATGCTATATTCTTATAAGTTGCATTCTAATTTTGTTGGGTTTTTGCGAGGAGGCTTCTACATGTGGTTGGTCTGAATAACCTGATAAAACCGAAACTCAATTTAATAAAATTAGCTTTTTAAAGTGTTTAATATTTTGACGAAGTAAAAATGGTAGGAAATTGATAAGAGCAGAAAGGTTGACATCGAGAACATGACACCAAGTACCAAGATATAATTAATGTGGTCCCGTGTATCATTTTGTTATGACTTTTGTAGAATGGACCCAACAAGCCTTCTTGAATTTTTATCCAAGAATTTGAAAACATGTATCAACAATTTCTGTCTGAACAATCTCACAGTTCGGTAGATTGTTTAGAGGTAACCTAGATATGCGATGGAGAAAGAATGGAGCAGGTAAGTTCCACATATACTGATTGTGGAAGCTCAATGGTTCTGTTTTTGCAGGAAGAAGTAAAATTTTTGAACTGATCCAACGTCGAAAGATTATCCAACTTGGTGACCTTGATCGGTTACACTGGGGAGAGAGATGTATGATCTATGTCCACTTGATGCTTGGCAGGAAGCGCTCGTGTGAATTGAGAGGTGCTCCAATGTCTTCTATTTTTTAGAATCACGTGTTTGACTTATGTCATGAAATCCTATTCCGTAAATTTCTATTTTTTTAAATATGATATATATATATATATATATATATATATATATATATATATATATATATATATATTGATTATCCGTCTAATTTTAATTAATTTTTTTAAATCTAATATAATATAAGAATTAAGTTAATTGATATCATATTATCTTAATTGCTCTTAACATATCAGAGATATTTTTAAGTAAAATTTAAGTTATTTATTTCAATTAAAATTATATAAATAAATAAATAAATTTAAAATAAAAAGTTTGTATTTGTAAACACAATTTTCTTTTACCTCCATGGGTGTAGAAGCTGAGAAGTGTTTTCTTTCGTTTGGGAGTGTGTGAATTTTTTCCATCAACGTCTGACGGGTGAAAGCGCAACAGAGAGCGAACAACACTCATTTCGTGATGATAAAGCTCTGGTTTTGTAGGCAAAAAAAAAAAAAAAACTTAAATATACAAGTTACAACTTTTACTTCATCGAAGAAAAAACTTCTATGAATGCACCTATCATAAAGTGTGAAAAGATCTACATATACTTGTTGACTAAATTATAAACTTGATCTTGTAGGACGTTCTCGGCCTAATACGAATATTTTGACATCCACCTTAGGATCATAAGACTGTGAAGACTAAATGGTAACTACAAGGAATATGATGAATACTAAAAGATCATAACATAATTATAAAACTTAAAAAAGAAAAACCCGAAGAAGTTGAGGTTTTGTTGAGATTTGCTTTCTTTGTATTCTTTTGTATCGTTGTACAGATTACATATTATTTTATTAGGATTTGATATAATTATAAAATATTTTAGTTTTCTAATAACCTAATTAGCTACACATATCTTGTATTTTATAAATAGGATGTACATATTTTATTATATATCAAATAATGAATATATTTCAGTTTATATTTTTCAAGTTGATATTCCAGTGGTAAGAGTCCTTTAGATCTTGAATCCTTTGTATCATCCAAATGGAGGGAAGAAATTTTGATACATCTCAAATGAAATTAGTTTCTTTTGTTTTTCAAACTCAAGAAGTTTTCAATATTCTTTCAAAAGCATGTTATGATGGTAGGAATGAGATACAAATGTCAGAGTAAAAAAAGAAAGAAAGATGTATTCCTTATCAAACAAGATGAAAAGGTATTTGTATTAGAAGCAATTATACATAATCCTAGAAAGATTGTAAATATTTTTAATGATATATGAATTATTGATACTAGAACTACAAACCATATGATATTCAATCCTAGTAAGGTCACAAGAACTAAATCATCTACACAAAAATATGTTTCTACTGTAAATGGAAATAAAACCCGAATTATTGGAGAAAGATCTTTTAAATCTTACTAGTACTTTAAATATTTATTCTGTCTTGATTGCTCCTTCTTTAAATTTTAACATTTTATCTATTTCTCAAATAACAACTAATTTATCTTGTGTGATAATTTTTTTTATCCCGACTCTTGTGTTCTTAAAGATATAAAAAATAAATAAAAAATCAATTGGTTATCATATTTAGGGATGGCAAAACGGGCTAGGTCCGGCAGCCTGCCTTAATATGGCGGGCGCGGGTTGGTGTTTTCAGCCCACTAGCCCGTTTGGCCTACCCCGCCAAGTCCGTCAACCCGTCGGACCAACTCGTAGGCGGGACGGGCCAGCTCACGCCCGCCTAATTAATAAAAAAATAATTTTTTATTGTAATAAAATTAATTATAAAGATAATATATAAAGTTAAAAATTTTAAGAAGAGAATTAAAAAATTTTCATTCTCACGAGAAAATATTATCCTTCTTGAAACATAACATTCTCTCATGTTTTCCTTGTTTATCCTAAGCACTGATTATTTTTATCCTTATTACTTGAATTAAAGGTGTAAGAATTACTCAACCAAGAATAATATGAAGTTTTATCAAATAAAAAAGATATAGGTATTTGAATTTTTCAATATAAAAAATATAAATTTTATAAGTTTAACGTTATTTATATATATATATATATATATATATATATATATATATATATGTTATTATTTATTATTATGTAAATTTTATTATTGTTCTAAATTATAATTTCTTAAAATAATGTATTGATTTATATTATTAAATTGAAATAATATATATATATATATATATTGAATTATTGACAAACAAATAATAATTTTATTATTAAATTTATTAAAAAAATTATTTAAAAAAATATATATTTTTTCTAAATTATGGCGGGCCAGCCGCTAACTCGCCCCTTGGCGGGCGGACTGACTCGTTTTGCCATCCCTAATCATATTAAGAGAGAAAAAGGTTTATTACCTAGATCTTTCAAAAAATATGATGAGTCACAATAAGCATTAATGGTTGATAATTCTAAGGGAGAAAATAAAAAATCTAAAATTTAGTCGTGGCATCGACACCTTGATCATACCTCATTTGGGTATTTAAGAAAATTATTTCATACTTTATTTCAAAAGTATGAAATTTATAGTTTTCACCATGATGTTAGTAAATTTGCAAAAAGTAATAGAACCTCATTTTCATTAATTTTAAATAAAAGTCTTCAACCTTTTATGGTGATACATTTTGATGTGTAGGGTCCTTCTAAAACCCATATTTTAGGAGAATCTCATTGGTTTGTCACTTTTATTGATGATTGTACAAGAATAACCTGGTTATATACTTAATGAAATTTAAAAATAAGGTAAGTTTATTATTTAAAAAAATTCATAAAATGATAAAAAGTCAATATAATGCTCAAATTCAAGTTTTGTGTCATGATAATGGTCGAGGATATAAAAATTTTGAACTACAACAATATTTAAAAGTTAATAAAATTATTAATCAAATCACTTGTCCTAATACATTCAACAAAATGAGGTTGTTGAAACAAAAAATTGACATTTGTTAGAAGTTGTTCGTGTTTTGTCAATTGAAACATACATGTTATTGTGTTACTAGGGAGAAGCTCTTACCTCAACCATATATTTAATAAATCGGACTCCTTCAAGTTATATTGAGTTTAAGACACCTTTTGAAACTTTACATAATTTAACTGTCGCTCAAATAGTTTCTAATTTACCCCTTGTATATTTGTATGTGTTGCATATATTCATCTTCATAAGCATCAACGCAGCAAGTTGACCTCTATGGACTATTTAATGTGTTTTTTTTATATGTTGTACATAAAAAATATTATAGGTGTTATCATCCTCCTACTTATCATAGGTGTTGGTCAAAAAATAATTTTCAAATCGTCTCACTAGAGGTATTCCTAAACTTAGTAAACTTAAATATCTTATAAGTGATTATGTATCTAATCATGAACTGTCAAAAACAAATAAAATACTTATGAATCAATTATCTACTATAGTTATTCCTAACAATGTGCAAAACACTTTAGCTGACCAAGGAGATGAACTCACTTTCAAAAGAATAAAACTTGAACCTTTAGTGACTATCCACCAGGAAAGAAACCATTAGGATGCAAATGAGTTTACTCTGTCAAACACAAAGCAAATGGTATAATAGAATGATTTAAAACAATATTGGTTGCAAAAGGATATACCCAAACATATGAGGCTGATAACACAAAGACATTTGCTCTTGAAGTAAAAATTAATATTCTTCGAGTATTATTATTTTTAATAGCAAATTTGGATTGGTCATTGAAGTAGTTTGATGTAAAAAATGTCTTTTTAAATGTGGAATTAAATGAAAAGGTATACATGAAACTCCTACTAGGTTGCATAATACTTGAAAAATACAATAGAAAGGTGTGCAAATTGGAAAAATCTTTGTATGGATTGAAACAATCCCCACAAGCATGGTTTGGAAGATTTACAAAATCTATGACAACATTTAGATATCATAAAAGTAATCCATATCACACTTTATTCTTGAAGATACAAGAAGGTTAGATAATTGCACTTATTGTATATGTGGATGATATAAGAGGAGAGTAAAATTTTATAAGAGTAGTTATCAAAGGAGTTTGAAATGAAAGATCTTGGTCTCTTATAATATTTTATTGGGATTGAAGTATCTAGATCCAAGAAATGATTTTTTTTTTCTAAAAAAAAATGACTTAAACTTGTTACAAGAAATAGGTATGTCAATTTGTCATCCAACAAATACATCAATGGAGGAAGGTTTGAAATTATCTATTATATTATATCAAGTCCCAGTTGATAAATTGAGATATCAAAGACTTGTAGACAAATTGATGCACTTAGCACATACAAGATTAGATATCATCTACGCATTAAGTATTGTTAGCCAATTTTATGCATAATCCTATAGAGCAACATATGAACGCAATTATACATATTTTAAGATATATAAAGTCAACCCCTTGAAAAAGATTATTCTTCACCAAAAATACAAATTATCCAACAAATCGATGTATATATTGATGCTAATTGGGGTGGATCATTGGAAGATAGACAATAAACATCATATTATTTTACATTTGTTGGTGGTAATCTTGTTACATGGAGAAGCAAAAAACAAAGTGTGATTTCTTGGTCAAGTTCAGAAGTTAAGTTTAGAGGTTTGACACTTGGAATTTGTGAAGATTTATGGTTAAGATTTTTCTTGCAAGATCTTGGATACCCCTCCACACAACCTATTAAATTATATTGTGAGAATAAAACTACTTGTGATATTTCTTATAATCCAGTACAACATGATCAAACAAAATATGTTGAAGTGGATAAATTATTTATCAAAGTAAAGTTAGAAGAAAAAATTTATAATTACCTACGATTCATTCAAAATATCAATTAACTAATCCTAACAAAGACTGACTCAAATAAAGTATTATCAAATTGTCTTGCCAAGTTGGACATGTGGGATTTATATGCACCAATTTGAGGGAACGTGTTAAGATTTGCTTTCTTTTTATTTTCTTTAGAAGATATCATTGAACAAGTTGTGTATTATTTGACCAGAATTGGTATAATTGTAAAATATTTTAGTTTCCTAATAACTTAATTAGGTACACATATCTTGTATTTTATAAAAAGGATGTACATATTTTATGTTATATCAAAGAATTAATGTAATTCAATTTATATTTTCTAAGTGCTATCAAACACGAGAATGCTCAAATTCGACAAAAGTTGAATGAGCAAGAAGGCACCTCCCACCACACGCCAGAAACATCTCAGATAGAGGGTAACCAAGTGTAATCTCACAATACCTTCATTAGGGCATTTGAAGCTAGAAGCAATCCGCAGATGACCTTCGATACATCCATGCACCTATCTTCACAAGTTAGGGGGGCATCACAGGCACCCATTCATAGATAGAATCATGGAAACCCCCTTACAGTCAACTTGGAAGAACTCAATGCTAGAAAGATGTGACAGATCAACTAATCTGGACGAACACGTTAACATCTATATAACACAACTCGACTTATACACCATAGAGGACGTTATCTTCTGTCGAGTCTTTCAAACCTCGCTTAAAGGGGCAATGCTAAGCTACTTCACAAGACTCCTAACAAATACCATTGATTGTTTCAACATGTTGGTTCACCAAATCATCACACATGTGCTTGTCAATAAGTAACACACGTGTTTGCAATTCCATAAATGCTTTCCCTAACTCAGTTGGCTGAGCGGAAGCGTAGATCTCTCTCTGCGTGGACATAAAGACAATATTCACCTTGGTGGACACTTATAGGTCGCCCCAAAAAATATGTTATAATTAACTTCCCTTCCCTACAAACGCTCTCTAGGAGAATTCCACCTACTATGACGTTTGCTTTCTTGTCAATTATCTTTTCGTTTGTCATCAAGAGGAAGCTTATTAGATGATGTATCCTTCCCTATTAAAGCTTCCCCGACAACACCTTTCCCTTTGTCAGCCAAAGAGCGTTCTTTTGCTTCAATTGTGAAAACATCCCCTTCTTTGTTGGAAAAGTGGTATCCATGATATCTACATTAAAACAAAAAAAAAAATTAGCACTGTCAACAATGAGTCTAACCATGTAACAAATAAAGAACAATACCATACCAAAAATATCACTCCCACATCACGAAGACAAATATGCATTGAGAAGCTCTCGAGTAGGAAGTCGTCAAGGAAGCTTATCAAGAACAACAAGTATCCAGATATTCGCTGAAGATATCTCAATTTGTGACCAATGATGATACCTGATTGGATCACAAATCTAGTAAAAAGGGAACTTGGTCCCCTCACCATCATAAAAATAACGACATTCACTCTCTTCCACTTGCACCTTAAAAAAGTGTCTTAAAGTTCTTGAAAGATGACATGTATGACTTAAACAACATATTGGATAACCTATATGGGATAGCCAACCAACATAGCTACCTGATCGAGTGCTAAAGGTGAATGTTGGCGGAGTGGGTTGTAAATATGAAGTCTCGCACATCAACCTAAACACTTGCAAAACAATTCAACTATTAGTATGTAGTTAGGTTGGCGCCACGTTCAACACTCGTAATACACTCATGGTGAACTCATTAAAAGGAAATTGTACATACAAGTCTTTAACAAGACATGAGTACATATAGAAGAAGTCTTTGAGCTACCCTTCACGTAACACACATTATCAATGTCACTACACCCCACTCAAAGACACCAAGTCTTTGTTATCGTCTCCTTTAACCATACTGATGGAGCACCATCTAGGCCGCAACAACTACAAAGTCACGACCCAACAATGGAAAGGTTATATGAAGAGGAAGCTCACGACCACTTTTTCACTATCCTCACTTGGTTACACATTATGGAAACTCCTTGGTATATAAAACACTTGGAAACGTCTTCACCATAGCAATGTGGGACTTGAAGAACACTTGGAAACATCTTCCCTCACATTTTCGGCCAAGAAACGCCATTTCCAAGCTAGAAGGTCCAAGCTTCAAGTCATGGTTGCAACTATGGAGAACATGAGCATATATAAACTCTTAAAATCAAGTAGATGAAAAAATGTGGGACCTAATTCCTTTGTAATTGAGAAATTTGGTCATCACTTGTGTAAGGCCAAATTAATCCCATATCCCCTAGGTGAATGAGTGAATGAGAGGAGAATAATTATATATATGACTCCTTATGTAGCTTTTTTAGTATAGTTGAATGAAGCCAAAACCAATGTGTGGAACTTGCATAATTTACTTGTTCCCCGAATTAGCTTATCTTCTAGTGTCATTGGAGATTTCTTTCTCCTATTATCCTAACAAGGATCCTTCCTTGGAGGAGTTAGAGTCAAGTTTCTTTTGAAACTTGGAAAGAATTTTGGTTGATTCTTGGGTGCTCATGATGGTGCAGAATTTTCGACGCCATACTTGGTGGAAGGAGGAAGAATATTTTCATCACATACACTTACTCGTGGAAAAAGAGGTTAACACAGTTGGTTATCAGTACTTTGAAAAATAACTTCTCACGTGAGGATCAACCTAAGAATAACCTTCCCTTAAGGTAAATCTAGTTTCAGCCTACTCGACAGCAATTTGAGCATGCTCATCCACCTCCAAGAGGTTATCATCGTCCCCTCAACTCGACCGACACAACCACCGGAAGTCGAACCATTCACAATACTATCCAAGCTATCCCTTTAGCTCCTATTGGAAACCTCTTGAGCAACACTAGCAACCCTATACAAAATCTCCTCGGATGCAACAAAAAAGGAACTATAAGAAGTTCTTACCTAATGACAACTGTTAAGTGGTAAAAAGTTGATATAATTATGCCTTGAATTATTATGAAACCACTTAACTTATGTTAATTCTAATATATTTTTCTCCCAATATAGGATGAATTCGAGAATACCTTGATACAAGAGTAAGGAGCATAATTGTCAGCATAATTGGAGTAAAATTGAAAGAAAGAAGAGCGCTTAAGCGAATGAATGATGCGAGACCCAACCCAAATTCTCTTATAAAAAGATAAGTTGTATTTTGAGAGAAACAAGCAGTTTTTGAGAGGAGGAGACACGACTACTGTTAAGGTTTTGTCTAATCTTCATCAATTCTTCACTTCTTCATCAATTGGAACATTGTAATGGCCAACATGAGTGACTAACTTCATTCTCTTTGGGATTCAGTGCACTTCCTTTGAACTCTTTTGTATCATGGTGATATTTTGAGATATTAATCTATGCTTTGATGTTGTTATTCTTATCATTTATGCTTTAGAATTATTTATTCTTAATTGTTTGAGGTATGATTGGAAAATATATCTTGAACCCTAGATCACGGTAAGAATATTTGTTACGTTAATTGTCAGGAATGGAATGAATGTATCAATTGCTTAACACCCTAACCCTAATGCTAGAAAATCTGTTAATTGTGTGAGGAATCAATATTTATTAGGTTTTCTTATGAATTTCATGTGTGAGGAATCAACATGGATGATTTGAGTAGGTGACATCAACATTGTTAGGTTAATTGACATAGCCATTACAAAAGAGGGATAAGGAAGGAAGTTAATCCTAAGTACCTTTAATTGATATTTTATCAACAATTTACAGTTCTTTGTCATTTAATTTCAATTCAACTCTTATTTGCAAAACCCAATCTGTTTAATATACTTAATAAGCATAATTGGGTATTTCCATTGAAACTGTTCCTCGTAGGATCGACTTTTATTTAATCGAAATACTATACTGCAATTGATAATTTTGGTACGCTTGCCAATAATTCAACAAGTATTTTTGGCACTGTTGTCGGGGAACGATATTCTTTGAGAATTCTTTATTTAGCTTATTGAGTATTTTATTTTTATTTCTGTTTTTTATTATTATTATTATTATTATCATTATTATTATTATCATTATTATCATTATTATCGTTATTATTATTATTATTATCATTATTATTATTATCATTATTATTATCATTATTATTATTATTATCATTATTATCATTATTATCATTATTATTATTATCATTATTATCATTATTATTTTATTATTTAGTTTTTAGTTTGTGCTAATATTTGCTTGAGTTACTCTTTTGATTTGTGCGTTTAAGAGGACAGCTATCTTCAGAGCAATTAGAATTTAATCCAGAGATTGAAAAAATAGTTCGGAGGAACCGGGGTAGAAGAAGAAGGGAAACTCAAGAACAAGCTACAAGAGAATCTGCTAATTCTTCTTTCACACTTGATTTACCAGACCCAATTATAGAATATATGGCGGAAGAAGGAGCAAATCTGAATCCAAATCCAAATCCAAATCAAAACTCAAATTCAAATCCACCTAGAAGAACTCTTAGAAATTGTGCTATGCAGCAAGGTCCAAGACATTTTTCTAGCATTATCATTCCGGATGATCATACAATGCAGATGAATCCAGCTTTCTTAAGCTTGATTAGTGCTCATCAATTCACTAGATTGGATCATGAAGATCCTTATAGTTATTTGTCTACTTTTTATGAGTTGATTGGTACCATGAGATTTAGAGCAGCAAATCTTGAATTTGCATATTTGATATTATTTCCTTTTTCTTTGGCAAGTAGGGCAAATGAATGGCTAAAAGCACATCCTAATCAGAGTCTGACTAATTGGAGTAGTGTAGAAGAGAAGTTTCTGAATCGATTTTTCCTATCATCCCGTTACATCAAAGCAAAATCTGACATCACTTCTTTTAGACAAGGAGCAGATGAACAATTTTATGAAGCATGAGAGAAATTTAAATCACTGTTGAGAAGTTGCCCAAATTCAGTTGAATATTTTCTATACTGGCTTGCGACATGATGCAAAGATGTTATTAGAGGCTGCAGCAGGAGGATCTATGTTGGATGTAGAAATTGATCATGCCACCAAAATTATTGATGCACTAGCCTTTACAGACCAACAGGCCGAACATGATAGACATCCAATTCAAAGGAAGTGAGTACTTGAACTTAATAGCTCAGATGCTATCTTAGCCCAGAATAAACTTATAACGCAACAAATTGAAGCATTGAACCAGAAGATAGAGAAATTACCTCAACAAATGCACACAGTACAATCTATTCTTAATCAACAAATGAGTTGTGATGTGTGTGGAGGTGATCATGCAAATGAACAATGTTCTTATCAAGGCAACATTCAACAAGAAGAAGCTAATTATATGGGGGTCCAAGGTAGTAGACAAAGCAATTTTCCTAATCCTAATAATTATCAGAATAATTTTGCACAAGGATGGAGAGGGAATCAAAATCAGAATCAGAATTTTGGGTGGAACCAAGGTGTTAGCTCATCTACTAGACAACCTGCATTTCAACAACAGTCATATCAGTAACCTCCATATCAACAGCAACAACAACATTATCCTTCAGTGCCTGACAGAGTAAGTAAATTGGAGGATATTTTAGAAAGATTCATGCAAGGTACTATGACTAATCAGAAAAATACTGAGGCTTCATTTAGAAATATAGAGATCCAGATAGGTCAACTAGCCAAGCAATTATCTGAGCAACAACAAGGAGGACATTTTTTAGCTAACACACAAACCAACCCCAGGGAACAATGCAATTCAATAACTACAAGGAGTGGTAAGGTTATAGGAGAAGGTATTGGTGACAATCTGGTTGTAGAGAAGGAAATCCTACAAGAAAAAGAAGATGAGTGTGAAGGAGAAAAAGAGAAAAATAAAAGTGAGAGTATAGAAAAAGAAAAAAATACTGAAAAAGAAAAGAAAAATAAAAAGAGTGAGAAAGAGAGGGAGAAAGATGATAGTCAAATACCACAATTAAAGGATTTACCATATCCTCGTCATCCTTCCAAGAAAGATAAAGAAAGACAGTTTGCAAGATTCATGGATATTTTCAAACATTTACAGATTAATATTCCATTTATAGAAGCTATGGAGCAGATGCCGACTTATGCAAAATTCATGAAAGAGTTGTTAACTAAGAAAAGGAGATTTACTACAGAAACAGTGGAGCTAGAAGCAGGATGTAGTGCTATAATTCAGAAATCATTGCCTCAAAAGTCTAAAGATCCTGGCAGTTTCACTATACCAGTCGCAATTGAGACATTACAAGTAGGTAAGACATTGCTCGATTTGGGTGCTAGTATAAATCTAATGCCTTTGTCTATGCTTAAAAGAATAGGAGACTTGGAAGTAAAGCCTACAAGAATGACACTGCAACTGGCTGACAGATCTCTAAAGATTCCTTACAGAGTAGCAAAAGATGTTTTAGTTAGAGTGGATAAATTCATATTTCCTGTTGATTTTGTGATTATGGACATGGAGGAAAATGAGGAAGTTCCATTGATCTTGGGAAGGTCATTTATGAAGACTGTCAAAGTAATTATAGATGTTGACATGGGCAAGTTGAAAATTAGAAGTGGAGATGATGAAGTTAATTTTAATCTGTTTGAAGTTATACAACAACCGGAAGACAAGAAAGATTGCCTCAGAATAGATAATTTGGAGGAATTACCCATCTTAATTGAAAAACAAGATTACAAACCTGTTGCACAACCCCAAAGACATCTCAATCTGACTATGAAGGAAGTTGTTCAAAGAAAGGTACTGAAACCTCCTGAAGCAGGTATGATTTATCCAATCTCTGACAGTTGTAAGGTTATTCGCAATGAAAATAATAAATTCATTTCCACAAGGACAGTTAAGGGATGGAAAATGCGTATAGATCACCTTGATCATTCACCTGCATGAGCCCTAAAGCAAATAAACGTCAAGCTGAAGACGTTAAACAAGCGCTCATGGGAGGCAACCAAATGTTTTGAATTTGTTTTTTTTTTCTTTTTGCAGTTTAAGTTTTTTTGTGCATTTTTCTTCCTTAGGTTCTTTCTTTGCAAGATTGCCTCAGGTACACAGTACACTTCTTCTCAAGACTTTGAAGTCTTACTTAAATGGCCTGGGGACAATCCAACTTTTCTGGAGGGGGTGAGAAAGTTTGTAGCTGAGGTTGAGGCACAAGATAAGGAGTACATGACAAGTGAAGAAAATGAGGGAGGAAACTTACTTTGCTTTTAATGTTTTTAATTCCTTTGTTTTTAATTTACTGTTTTTAATTGCTTTATTTTAAATTTTAAATTCTCTTGTTGTCCCATAATTTGTTTTAGAGTCATATATGAGATTATTGTTTATTGTCTAATTCAAATCTAGAACGTGAAAAATAATTTTGATTGTTTCCAATAACAAGTGATTTTGGGATATTGAGTATGATAGTGAAAATGAATTGAGGAGGAAAATTAGGAATTAACTGAATTGGAGAAACTAGCCAAAACTCAGGTGAGCAGAGTACCACAAACAGATAAATTGAGTGTCAACACTTTGTGATGATAACTGATATTGGTTGATTCTTTAATATGATTGCATGTTGGCAAGACTTGAAAATGATAAAGGCATTTTTTTTCTTTGTAGTAGATATAACCCAGAGCCAAATAGCTAACCATGCATTAATTATAGGACATCCATTTGAACCCCTTCTGAGCCAAAAATAATATTGTTTCTTAAACAGAACCCTTAAGCCTAAACATTATTTATCTACCTTCCTATATTTGAGAAAAGAAATGAGTATGAATGTCACCATTTTTCTTATTGTTGGGTATTGCTATTGTTGTCCTACATGTATTGTTGGGGTGTTATTGTTAAAAAAAAAAGTGTAAAGAAAAAGGAAAAACAAAGCTTAAAAATTTGCAAAGCCAAAAAAATGATACATGCAAAAGCAAAAAAAAAAAAAAAAAAAAGAGAAGTCAAAAGGGGGTAATAACTTGTGAGATTATTAACTCATTGTCATTGTGTTAGGGACAAAAGCATGAAGTTCGAAACATGACTTGAGGAATTGTTAATCAAGAATCATTCATATGAGTTGAATTTCTCAAATATTTTTGTATATCCCAGAAAAACCAATAATTTTTTCTTAGCCCAGCCCCATTACAAGCCTCAAAAGACCTTTTGATTTAAGTCTTGTTTAACAATTGTTGATTGCTTGAAAATGATTATCAATATTGGATTGTCTAAATGAAGTGATTGAATGAGATAAACACTTACCTGTGAGAATTAGAGATGAGTATATATAACTCTATTTGAGAGATCATGCTTTTCTGAGGATAGTTGAAGACTAATTATTCTTTGTTGGTTTCTATAACTTGAATGCTTATGTGTTCTATTTTCATTTGGAGTTGTGAGCATCACTCCTGAAAATTTTTATGTTGTGGTTCTAGAAGAGAAAGAGATAATAGGTGATGATTTTGTTTTGGAAAAACTACTTTGCTTGGGACAAGCAAGATTCTAGGTTGGGGGAGTTGTTAAGTGGTAAAAAGTTGATATAATTATGCCTTGAATTGTTATGAAACCACTTAAATTATGTTAATTCTAATATATATTTCTCCCAATATAGGATGAATTCGAGAATACCTTGATACAAGAGTAAAGAGCATAATTGTCAGTATAATTGGAGTAAAATTGAAAGAAAGAAGAGCGCTTAAGCGAATGAATGATGCGAGGTCCGACCCAAATTCTCTTATAAAAAGATAAGTTGTGTTTTGAGAGAAACAAACAGTTTTGGAGAGGAGGAGACACGACTACTGTTAAGGTTTTGTCTAATCTTCATCAATTCTTCACTTCTTCATCAATTGGAGCATTGTAATGGCCAACATGAGTGACTAACTTCATTCTCTTTGGGATTCAGTGCACTTCCTTTGAACTCTTTTGTATCATGGTGATATTTTGAGATATTAATCTATGTTTTGATGTTGTTATTCTTATCATTTATGCTTTGGAATGATTTATTCTTAATTGTTTGAGGTATGATTGGAAAATATATCTTTAACCCTAGATCACGGTAAGAATATTTGTTACGTTAATTGCCAGGAATTGAATGAATGTATCAATTGCTTAACACCCTAACCCTAATGCTAGAAAATCTGTTAATTGTGTGAGGAATCAACATTTATTAGATTTTCTTATGAATTTCATGTGTGAGGAATCAACATGGATGATTTGAGTAGGTGACATCAACATTATTAGGTTAATTGACATTCTTAATTGACATAACCATTACAAAAGAGGGATAAGAAAAGAAGTCAATCCTAAGTACCTTTAGTTAATATTTTCTCGACAATTTACAGTTATTTGTCATTTAATTTCAATTCAACTCTTATTTATAAAACCTAATCTGTTTAATATACTTAATAAGCATAATTGGGAATTTCCATTGAAACTGTTCCTCGTGAGATCGACTTTTATTTAATTGAAATACTATACTGCGATTGATAATTTTGGTACGCTTGTCAATAATTCACAACTTAACACTATATTCACTCTCGAAAGTCAGAACAACACAACTTGTTGTCCTAATGAATGAGACCAATTTCTTATTTATAAGATAAACTTATAGGGAAATCGAAGCGTTCAACCATCACAATCCTCCAACACCACCAATCTAATGGGAAATACTACAAGAAATATTAAAATTACCGACGGTCAAAATCCGTCGGTAATAACAAAAATCCGTCGGTAAATGAATATTACTGACGGAATTCCGACGGTCAAAAATCCGTCGGAAATTCGTTTGTAAATATTACCGACGATTTATCCGTCAGTAAATATGTTACGAAATTATCGACGATTTATCCGTCTGTAATAATTTTATTAATTATTAAATATTTTACTTATTTATAACATTATTTTTTTTATAGAACCCCTCCCCCTTATATTCTTATTATTTATTATTAATTATTTCTCCATATTATATTTTTATAACTTTGAATTATTAGTCGATTAAGAGAAATGTCATTGGCAGGATTCAACCCAAGCATCTTAGAATCGAGGTCGATACTCCAACCACTAAGCTACTAGAATTTCTTGATAACAATTTACAAATAAATTATATTTATATACAAATATACAAATACATTTATATATATTTATATATATTTATATATATTTATATACATTTATATATATTTATATATATTTTTTTATATATTTATATATATTTATATATATTTATATATATTTATATATATTTATATATATTTATATACATTTATATATATATTTATATATATATTTTTATATATTTTTATATATTTATATATATTTATATATATTTATATATATTTATATATATTTATATATATTTATATATTTATATATATTTATATACATTTATATATATTTATATACATTTATATATATTTATATATATTTATATACATTTATATATATTTATATATATTTATATATATATATATATATATATATATATATATATATATATTTTTATATATTTATATATATTTATATATTTATATATATTTATATATATTTATATATATTTTTATATTTATATATATATTTATATATTTATATATTTTTATATTTTATATTTTATATTTATATATATTTATATATTTATATATTTTATATTTATATATTTATATATTTTTATATTTTTATATATTTATATATATATATATATATATTTATATATATTTATATATAATTAAATATTTATTTTTAAAATTACTTAATTTAATAAATTATTATAAATTAATCTAATTATGATTAAATTAAATTATTAAATAAAAAATATTTTATTTTTTAATTAGTGAATAATTAAATTATATTATATAATTTTACCGACGGATTTATCCGATTCGGTAAATAATTTTTAATTTACATATGAATTTACCGATCGAATATATCCGTCGATAATTACTTGTTAATTTATCGACGGATTTACCGACGGATATATCCGTCGGTAAATTCATCTATAAATTACCGACGGATTTATCGACGGATATATCCGTGATAAATCCGTCGGTAACTAATTATTATTTTACCGACGGATATATCCGTCGGTAAATTCATCTATAAATTACCGACGGATTTATCGACGGATATATCCGTCGGTAATTAATTATTATTTTACCGACGGATATATCCGTCGGTAACATCAAATTTCACAAATATTTTATATCCATCGGTAATTTCCGTCGGTAATGATTATTTTCTGACGGCTACAATTCCGTCGGTAAATATCCGTCGGTAATACGCGATTTTCTTGTAGTGAAAACTTAACTATGGAAACATCACATCAAAGATATCTCATTATCATCACAACATCCTAAAAACTTGTGCCAAGCCCCATACGCATTTGGTCCATTCTCTTAGCCTGTGTTTGTTTGAACTGATTTACTGTTCACGAAGACAGAAATGAGAGATTCAATTCGTTTGTTGCAAGTGATTTGAGAGGATTTGCAGGCGCGGATTTGAGGGAGAGGGGAGAAAAGCTCACCCTGAAGTTTTGAGAGGATTTGCGAGGATAACAGAGAAAGACACATCATCAAATAAAAAATGACTTATTTACCCTTCTCCATATGATAGCGGTTAAATCTTAACCGCTATCTAATATATATTTTAGATAGCGGTTAAACCAAAACCGCTATCTAATGTATATTTTAGATAGCGGTTAAACCATAACCGCTATCTAATATATATTTTAGATAGCGATTAAACCATAACCGCTATCTAATATATATTTTAGATAGCGGTTAAACCATAACCGCTATCTAATATATTTTACATAGCGGTTACAGAGGAACCGCTATTATATCCTCCAATTATGATCTATCATTTCGAAAATCAAATCGATCAGAATAAAATTTTGCTCGAGCGAGATATAGTCGCTCAAGCGAAACACAACCCGAGACTCAATGGTTGTATATAGGGAGCTTATAATAGCGGTTAAACCTTAACCGCTATCTAATATACACTTTAGATAGCGGTTACTATTAGATAGCGGTTAAGGTTTAACCGCTATTATATCCTCCAATTATGATCGATCATTTCAAATTATGATCGATCAGGATCTTGTTTCGCTTCGAGCGAGTAGTATCGCTCGAGCGAATTACAACCCGAGACTGAATCTTAAAATATTTTTTTGAATATTATGTTTTTTAATTTGCTATTAGAGAAAACCTTTCAGAATTAAAAATGTTAAATACTTTTAAATATTAAAATTAACTTTATCAAAAATGAGGAAAACAAAATTTATCCAAAAGAGTTCAAAAATGTATAAGAGTATTCTCAATTTTGAGTTTAATTATATTGTTCATTCTCAAAGTAGAAATTTATATTGTAATTATTTTAATTTACATTTTGTGATCTTCTTAAAATTAGCATCAATAACATTAGACTTTACATTTGATTCATACCTAACTAATTATAGATTAAAAGGAAAGTGGTATAACCATGCATTTTACTTTTCTATTTACCTTATTCTTTTAATTATTTTATATAATAATAATCAAAATATTCACATTCATATGGGCATTTTCGAAAATAATATTATTGTATTATTGTTAAAATTAGCATCAATAACATTACACTTGATCTTCTTAATTATATTGTTCATTCTCGTAGTAGAAAATTATATTGTAATTATGTTCAATTTATTAAAACTGTAATTAAATCTCTATTTTCTTAATTTTTTTTGTTTCAAACTTCTCAATTCTACATTTTTGTAACTTCTATCATTATATTATCATCCTCATCTCCTCCCATGTTCTACTTTATCTTTACAATAGTTAATATTCTTAAATAATCTATATTTTTAATTATAATTTTTTAATATATATTTTGAAATTAATCAATTCTAAGCTATTATTTGAAAAACTAATCAATTCTAATCAATAATTTAGAAAAATAATCGATTAGAATTAATTATTTGAAAAAATTATCAAATATGATCGATCATTTCGAAAATCTAATCGATCAGAATCAAATTTCGCTCGAGCGAGATATAGTCGCTCAAGCGAAACACAACCCGAGACTCAAGAAACTTCAAATATGGTTGTATATGATAGCGGTCCCACTGGAACCGCTCTTAAAGTGAGCTTATAATAGCGGTTAAACCTTAACCGCTATCTAATATACACTTTAGATAGCGGTTACAGAGGAACCGCTATTATATTCTCCAATTATGATTGATCATTTCAAATTATGATCGATCAGGATCGTATTTCGCTCGAGCGAGAGTATAATCGCTCGAGCGAAATACAACCCGAGACTTGAAAACTTCTTTGTATCAGTTAAAATAACTTGAAAAGTTTTATAAGAAAGTTTTAAAGTAAATCAATCGATTAAAACGTAAATCAATCGATTGAATCACACTTAGAAAATGTTTGTAAAATGTTTTAACTGATATAAACGTGGTTGTATCAACTAAAACAATTTTGATAAAGAAACAAGAACGCATTAATGGGTTGAAAGGACTTTTAACAGATTATAACGGCTATTTCAACAGATTAAAACAAACTTTCAACAGATTAATTAATGCAGTAGTTTTGAAATTACTCTTTAAAATCAGAGTTGCTTAGAACTTTTTAATCATTAAGTTTTTACACATCCTAGGCAATCAAATTCAAGCAACTATTAGCATCATTTTCAAGAAAGATACGCAACTGTTTTGTGAAGCTTTTTGAAAATCTTTCTTGAGGCATATTGCATTCTTTAAAAGAAGAAACTTACAGTGGATTAGCGTAATCCGGTTTGAGCTTTCTAAGTCTCTTCTTTTCAATTATCGTTAATTCTTTTGTATTGTGTTGTACCTGGAATTTGGGTACAAGTTTTCTGCAAGCTTGGTAGGTGGTTGTAGAAGTTTCCAAGAACTCGTAATAGCGGTTATTCTATTTTCACTTGTATTTTATATTTGTTTTAAATAATAATGTACAATTATATTATTAGTTTTCATAATTATTTGTTATTATCAGTCAATATTAATTATTATTTTATATTTTATAATTATTTAATTATTAGTCAAATAATTTATTTAATATGTCAACATTATTTGAATATGGATATGCAATGTACATAATTTTGTAATTGTTTATTTATATAATTTTTAATAACTTTCTAAAAAAAGTTAATTTTTTAAATTTGTTTCCAATTACAAACACTTTTAAATTTGTTTTTTCTTTTAAATATATAATCAATGTTACAATATGGATAATTAATTAAAAAATTATATTTATAATCATTTGAACTTTATTTTATACAAAGGGTAAAATGGTAATTTTTTTAAATAATCAATTAAAATTATAATTTTTATATCTCATATCAATTAAATCATTCACAATTTCCCATAAATTTTCTTTCACTTTCCATTCATCCAAACAACTTTAACTTTATCTCCATTTCTCTTCAAATTCCTCCTTTTCCACTCTCTCATTTCCACTCTCTCAAATCACTCCAACCAAACAAAGTCTTAGGCTCTTTGTCACCTTCTGTCTCTTCTAACATGGGAGGGCGGTAGGTAGGAGGGACGAGCTGGTAAGATCCCGGCTAAAGAACAAAAAAAAATTTTGTCCACATTTTCTCCATCATTAACGGCTCTCTCGAACTTGGGGATCCAGTGTACTATACCATACAACCATGAAGGGTTACAGATATATAGGCATAGCCACATGTACTATAGCCATGCGACTATATGTATAGGGCTAGCCATGTGTATTATAGCCACACAACTAGGTCTTCTCACTATAGAGTGGCTTACCAAATATACCTAAATAAAGCCAAGAAGCCAAGACCTATTAATAAAGTCTAACCAAGATAGTATAAAAGAGGTGGATTCCAAGGTATGCTATTGTTCATTGATTGTGAATATTCTCTATACTTATATTCTCAACAAAGTTGAGTATCACAGTGTCTTTTACAAATATACTAATCACATCTCAAACAAAAGAACATGAATATACTAGTGATCAAGTGTCAGAAGATCTACAAATACTTGATGACTAAACCATTAGACTCAGTCTCATGGAAGATTCTTAACCTTATAAGAAAAATGTATTTTATAAATTACAATATATCATTTTGTAAACTATTCAATACATTAGGATTTGAGAATTTGATAACAAAGCACCAAGACTTTCATATATGCCTATTGTGCTTAAGGGCCTAAAACAAGACTACTAGAGACATGCTTTCATATTTTATGTGATTTCTTTTGTCATTTTAATATTTATAGTTATTATTATTTTAAATAATATTTTTATTAAGCCTTTATTTAAATTGAAGAGTGAATTTAAAAAGGAAAAAAAAGAAAGATAATTAAAAATAAAGTTATTTTGATTAAAAGAAAGAGAGTATAAAAATATGTAAAATAAATTATTTATTTTTAAAACTAGGAAATGGAGTAGAATACAAATTAATTTCAAATAGATAAATTATTTATTTAAATCTATATTTTAACATATATTTTTTATAAATATTTTATTGATACCATTCAATGAGACATTCGAACTAATAATAAGATAACATAATATTAATTTTAAATAGTATTAAGGATGATAATGTAAATTAGATTTATGGATCAATTTATTAATTTATATCAAATAAGTGGATTATGATAATTTTTTAATTCGTTAACTTACTTTTTTTATATATATATATATATATATATATATATATATATATATATATATATATATATATATATATATATATATATATATATATATCCGCTCAACTACACTAAATATGCCTATTATAGCCTTGGAGTTAGACTTCTTCACTAAGTGGTGGCTAGGAACACCTAGACAAAGTTTAAGAACATAAATCCGTCAGTAAAACCCAAACGCGATAATATAAATAAGACATGAAGTATCAATCAAAATGTAAACAAAAAAACATTCGAAACATCTTTTGAAGGCACACTTAAAAATTTAAAGATATATATACTTGTAGAGATTCATCTTGGCTTAGAAGAATAACGTGAATATCAACATTTAATCACATAATTAGTGGATACAAATAAAATTTAAACAGAAAATATGATTATGAACATTAATCAATTTTTTATTATAGTAAAATTGAAAATTGAAAATAAATGTAAAAAAAATATTTTAGCCTAAATTCTTCTAGTCATAATTTTGCATTTAATTGGTAGTTACATCTCCCACGTATACTATTGTTGGACAAATAAAGTGTTGTGGTAGTCCACGTGTCAAGTCGCAATATTTTCATATATTATCACTGAAGCATTTTGAATTCCTTATTGACAACTATTTTTATATATTTGACCTAAAATGGACAAAAGTATAAGGCTGTTGTCACTTCTCACTTGTAAATTATAATATTCATTTTTATGTGGATGAAAATGAAAAGTAAAATACCTTCTTTTTTGAGATACGTATCGAAGTTTAACTCTTAACGAAACCCTAAAGGAAGGAAAATGTTTCGTCTTTTGTGTATGTTATAAAAATATTGTTGAAATCGTGAGACTGTCCTTAATTATAGTTTCCAGTAGAAGGTAAAGAGTTCAGGGGAGATACAACTCTTAATAAAAGATTAAAGGGTAAAAGGTGAATGATACTGAGTTCTCAATTCCATAATGGTGCTGATATTCTTAAAAGCACTTCAATAAGTTACGTGAAACTTTAAGTATAAGTATATACCATAATAAACTATAAATATAACATGGTTTTCGTTTGTTTGTTTGATTTTTGGTAAAAACATCGTCTATTATTTAGTAGATACCAGCACTTTAATTATTTAGGATGTGTTTGGTATCTAATTTTGATTAAGCAGAATTCACGTACAATTCAACCCAACTAAGTTCCAAACACGTATTTACTAACCTCAATGAAATACTAAAGAAAAGGAACGATATTACGAAACACGTAGAAAACAAATTTAGATTGTCTTGAAGTTGGAAAGCTTAAGTCTTGTTACCACCTTTAACACCAGCAAGTAATGATGAGCCAGCATTAGTGGTATATATAACCCTATGGCGTAGAGAAACCAAAAATGGTGGCATGGTTGGAAGATGGACAAAAGGGATGCTGAAGAAAGTGATCCTGCGACAATCAGGAGGTGTTTGAGGATCATAGCAAAGTGGCCACTTTGAGGCTTTAGGTGGACTTTGAATGCAAGAACAACACTGTAAAAGCATATGGAAGTAAGGAAAGTCCACATGTGAATTGGGTGTGTCTCAAATGGCGATTTGGTCTTGTTTTGATACTCGACTTGAAGGGCTCCAAGGAAATGTTGATTCAGAAACATGAACACCTCATGACATGGGAATGCAGTAATAACCAGTCGCTGATCCTTCTTGGTAGTTGATGTGCTGCAAAAGTAGTGAAAAAGAAGACATAATATTATGTCCCTATGAACTGAAAAATATTAACAAGCCATTGTTTAATATGAGAAATTCTAGTGAAGAAGATGATATAATGACTTATTTCCCTTAACAAATCCAGCCTCTTGTGTTAAACTAGTGAACTTTGTATGAATTCAATCAATAATACATTAAACATGTTCGAAAGTTCTTGCATAACTTACAGCTTAATAAAATAATTTTGAAAAGTTTAAAACTCAAAAGTTTAATTTGTTTATTGACTTCTGTGCACCGCTGTAAGCTCTTTTTCTCAAATGGATTTGTAGAAGAAACGTTCACTTGGTGGGATTGAAAGTTTAGGGAAAATCAAAAGGTACAAAGTAGAAGCTACAACCAACAAGAGCAAAATGCCATAATTTCTTTCCTCTAGTCTGAAGAGTACTAAAAGAAAATGGTTAGGGGGAGTGATTTTTGAGTGTGGTCTAACCTTGAGGATTTCTTTGGCTTAACCCTTGGAGCAAGGTTAACTCTTCGGGCTCTTAACCTACGAATTTGAATACGAAGATGCTTATGATCATTGTCCTCCACTACTCTCTCCTCACTCTGTAACTTGGATCCTTCCATGTTGTTATATAATGAAACAAGTTTGTCCGAAGAGACCATGTATATAAATAGTTATGAATAATTTGTGTTGCACCTAAGAAAACTAACGACGAGTATTAAAATTTTTACAGGGGAAGTGCCCTTGGGGGCGCATGAAAATTCCATTCACTGACGATATGCCTTTTTTTTATTAACAATGCTTATTGCATACCTAATTAGTTTTGAAATTGGACAATTTCCACGTACTTTCCAAAACTTTTATGTTTTACAAAAGTGTTTCTGTGCAAGTTTTCAAAAGAAAAGAAAGTGTTCTTACGTGAACATTTTTAGGTATCATTTATCTTATCTAGATTACAATTCAATTATTTAATTAAGCCTAGTTTTAAAGGTTTGTCGGAAATGTGCACGGCAATAAATAATGAGTATGTACAGTCTAATTATAAATTAATAATATTTTTAGCAAAAGTGTGGCTACCATATATACAATCCGATGAGAATGTTTTTCAGCAAACCGACAAAACATGAACTCTTCTATGCCATTTGATGAAAAAGTTCTGATCGTGAACTATTAGTATAATAAAAGATTTTACATTGACTAACAATATAATAACATTATAAATAAATATAAATTTTATCTAATTTATCTGATTTTATAAGATTAAATTATGTACGTGTTAATTTCTAAGAGTTGGTTAAGTTTTAAAAATTAAAATTCAAAATTTCCAACAACAAAGGGTAATAAAACAATAACTTTTATTCAGTTCAATACTATTTACTTTTTGTATAACATTTTTTTATTATTTTTATATTTAATTAGGCTAAGAATATTTGTTGTGGATGAATGTATTTCGATCGCTAAACTAATATCAAGTAGGTTATAGTTATATTCACACAAAAAAAGAAAAAAAAGTAGGTTATAGTTCTAAAATTAAGGTTTTCAAATAATATTATTTCAATATATATATATATATATATATATATATATATATATATATATATATATATATATATATATATATATATATATATATACGTCTTCTATAAAATGTAATTTTGATAAGGTGTGAAAAAAGTTTAAACTATTATCCAATAATACATTCTCAAATTATTTAAAGACTTTTACATTACATATATTGGCTATTATTATTAAGTTTATTAAGTGAGATGGCAAAACAAAATAAATATATAAATAAATAAATAAAAACTTAGCTAAACTCTTGAAGGGAGAGAAGATGTTACGGATGTTCATATATAAATGCATGTCTGGGAAAAGAAAAAAGACGAATCAACTGGTGGCTTTATACCTTGTGTTAAAATTCTAATATTCCTTTTCAATTACATACATTTAAGGTTTTGTTACATGTAATTGAAAAATACAATTACATTTATTGAATTTCATAAATTTTAATATTGTGATATTTTATTTATTTCTATATAAGTAAGATTTTATTTTATTTGAAAATGGATTACGTTACTTCCTAACATATTCTTTTGAAAATGTGGTGCAAAATAACTTGAAAATGTATATATTTTGTCATAAAAATTTGTTAATTATCATTAATCAATTAAAGAATTAAAAAGAAATATTATTATTAAAGCTACATTGAAAAATGTACATTTTAAGAAAAAATTTAAATCATAAAAAAAATAAAAAATGCTATTATTAAAACTACATTGAAAATCATAAAAAAAATTATGAATTTTGGTCACTCTGTTATGATCAGTTAAAGAAAGTCCTACTTATAAATACAATAGTAATTATTTTTTAATGGTAATTTTAAGAATAAAGCACGATGTATTTAGTTTCAACTACATGGTATTAAAAATGTGTGTAGAAATAGATTTTTTTCAATTATACATATTCATTGAGTAAAACAAAGGAAAGTTATAACACAAAAGACTCTCATTCGGACGTGAAAACTCATACTAGTAATGCACCATGAACATGCATATTATTAACCAATCTTGAATATATATAATACCTTGGTTTATACATGGAATTTGGTTAACACCACAGTAATTGAAATTGGATATTAAAAGGGAAGAAAAGTAAGAAGTGGTTATTTCCTCTGTGTTTCCGAAAAGATATTTATGGAATGTTTTAGTGTGCATGTTGTGTTCCTTTCTCTCAATATATAACTTTTGACTTTAAAATTTATTTTGTTCCTTTGGGTCAACAATGACTCAGGACTTTTAGAATAAATGTATTATGTTCCCTTTGATACAATAACTTTGATGCTTTATTTTCAATTTTGTTTTTTGTGTTGAGAATGTGATGCCTTCAAACATTCTGTTTACTTTTGTAAGTAAGTCATAACTTTGTCGCAAATGGAATGAGATGTATGCATGCTTCAAGTTGATCATGTCTTTACTTTTACCGTTTAATTCAGGATATTTGAAGGAGCATTACTCCAGGTTACACGAATGTTAAATATGATATATTACTTGGGTTAATCGTGTAGATTTTTGTGCTGTTAAAAATTTTAAATCTATTTTAACTAAAATTGATGTGAAGTTCTATTTTTGACTTGAGTCTTCTAAAAATAAAAAAATACCATACTTAGAGAACAATATGCACAACAGACAAGCCATATTAAATTAATTTTCCAATTCCCTTACCCCTATTTACAATGGTACAAACCTTCAAAATACAATTACAATTAGTTAAAGTGTGTTATTTTCTTTTTTGGGTATGAGGATTATTAAATATATTAAAAAATATATTTTATATTTTTCATTATTTATTAATAATATATTATTTGTTTAAAAATATTTTATCAAGATCTACCGTTATTTTTAATTTAAGGAAAGAGATCACAAAATAGTTAATATGTGCTCAAATGTAAAGTTTGCCTTATGGCATGGAATCAATTTTAAGCACTCATACTTCAATCATTAAAAGTAATATTGATATAAGGAGATTTCTCTTAATTAAATAATCAATCAATTGATTAAGGTGTTCACAAAATTAAACTAATTTCAAGAATATAATTATATAAATCAAATTACTTTACTTTAATTGAATTATTACCTTATATAAGTCAAATTATTTTACTTTAATTTAATTACTACTTTTATATATATCAACTTACTTTACTTCTACTACTTTACTTTACATTGTTATTGTAACTATATATAAAAAGAGTCTAAACGTATAAATTTATCTAATTTAAATACACATAATTCAAAAAAAAATCTTAATCTTCAAAACATCCATCTCTAATATCCATCTAAATATGGAATAAATTGATATATAAGTCAAAAATTAGGATAAAAATATCTGATTCTTCAAAAGAATTTTTGTGAGAGTCTCATCTCAATTTTTCTCATCTAAACAACCTCCGCATCCCACGTGATTGATTGTCCACTATAATGATTGCGACAATGTTGGATATCTCCAAATCTTTTTCAACAAGGATCTCTTCCATCTTCTTTGGTCAATTCTATTTTTTATTATTTTATACAAAAAAAATTAAATTTTTAGATGGAAAAAAATTGATAATTAAGAAAATTCATCGATAAATAAATATTATTAACGAATTATCGATGACAAAAATCTGTCAAAAATTATGTTATCAGTAAATATTTTCGGGTGTAATAAGAAAGTAAGATGAGTTCACCATAAATAAAATTTGAATATTAAAAAAATAAGATGATTTCACCATAAATAAAGTTTGAATATTTAAGGTAACAACTTAAAATCATCCAAGGTGTGCATGTAAATTAAGGATACATAACAAAATGATAAGTGTCCACTACCACATCAATCAAGTATCCATTTGTCTCAAAGGTATTTGACCTCAAGATAAAGTGTTGATTCTGATCGAATTATCAGGTCCTATAAACAAAATGTAAGGGTAAAAATTCTTAATATCACGACACAAACTAAGATGCACGCATCTCATCTACCTACGCATCTCATCTAACTATGCATCATACAATATGACTGTCTCAACTTCACCTGTGTCATAAATCAACACTTATTTATATTTTCTTAGTTTTTCATATGTTTCTTATTTTTTCTTACTTCACATATCTTAACACAATTTTATTTAAATTTCTGTGAGATTATTGGAATAAACGTAATTGTAATGTACTATCAAGGATATATTGAATCTAAGTAATATCCTTACCAAGAATTAAAAAACATATAACACACATAACTTATCACACATTTATAAAACATATTAAGAGTCACACTTCTCTTAACCATTTATACAAAAATAACACTTTTAATATCTATACATAGCAAAATAAAAAGTAAATCTTCACGATTTTTTATTGAAAATATGATAATATGTCTCTGGTTTTAAATTATTAAAATATGTTTTATAGCTAAAATTTTAATGCAAAATTAAAGAACATTAAATCTAGTTTATGAAATGATATCACATGTATCAAGAAGAATCTACAAAATTTATTAGAAATTTCATGTTGTAATGGACTTTCAACTTGACAATATTGATCTTAAAGATAGTTATTTTAAGCTTCCTAGATCCATTTTGCTTAGTTTTTTTTTTTTTTACTTTAAATTTAACAAAATAAGCTTTCTAAAAAAATAATTTTAATTTTTAATTTTATCTACAACATTATCACTAAAATTTTATTTCTTACCTTACTTCAAGGGAAGAAACAACGCTCATCTCAAAATAAAAAGTTATATTTTTATTAAAAAGATAAAATGACGAATAAAAATTGAGTGTTAGTTCTCTATTTTAAAATTTGAAAATTATATCCACAAAGATACATGTGTATGTGTAGAGAACGAGATACTCTAAGCTTGCAAGAGCAAAACATAAGGGTCACTTTCATATTCCAAGAAACCACTTTTTAGGATAAATCTCACACAAAGTCTTCAACATAAAAGTTGCTACCTTGAATGTTTATTTTTTCAAGGAAAATTAGTTTGATGTAAATTCATTTATTAAATGTTGAGAAAAATATAAAATATTGGTCATAATTCACTAGTACAGAAATCACTTTTAACATCGGGCTTTCCACATCGGTTCTTTAAGAACCGATGTAGAAAGTGAATTCAAGACTTTCAACATCGGTTCCCAGATGAACCGATGTAGAAAGTCTTTTTATAAAATTAAGAAAATTGTTACTTGGCATGATTCGAACTCGAGTATCTTAAAGTCGGAGGCTAATACTCCAACCACTAAGCTACCAAGATTTTCTAATAATAACTTATACATAAATTATATTTATATACAAATAAAAATGTATATCCATGTAAATATATAAATATAAAATATACAAATACAAATACAAATATATTTATATATTTATATGTTGGATGTGAGAGCGCGCTCGAGAATAAAAGTGTGTGTCAAGTGGGTTTTCAAAATTTGATGTCAAATTTGTGAGCAAGTTTCTTTATATGAATTTGTAATTTAATGATAGAATATAATCTTTATAATTTATTTATAATAATATAGAATATAATCTTTATAATTAATTTATATAATGATATAAAATAAAGAAAAAAATTATTTTATATCATTATATAAATAAATTATAAAGATTATATTTTGTCATTAAGTTATAATCCATATAAAGAGACCCGCTCACAAATTTGACATCAAATTTTAAAAATTCACTCGACACACACTTTCATCCTCGAGCGCGTCCTCACATCCAACATATAAATATATTTGTATTTGTATTTATATATTTTATATTTATATATTTACATGGATATACATTTTTATTTGTATATAAATATAATTTATGTATAAGTTATTATCGAAAATCCTGGTAGCTTAGTGGTTGGAGTATCGCCCTCCGACTCTAAGGTACTGGGTTCGAATCTTGCAGTGACAATTCTCTTAATCTGATAATAATTCAAATTCCTAAAAAATATAAATAATAAAAATATAATATAAAAGGGTTATAAAAGGGAGAGGATAGTTTAGGAAACTCTAGATCAATAGATAGGGTAATTAGAGATGTGTTATGAATAAATAAAATAAAATAAAATATTAGACTTTCTACATCGGTTCCTTACAACCGATGTGGAAAGTCACACTTTCTACATCGGTTCTAGAACCGATGTTAAAAGCCTATTTTGTACTAGTGATTAATCCTTTATCACCTTGCTCTCTGTATGTAATAAATTATTGAAAATTCAAAAAGAACTTTGAATAGAGTCTCCTTTGTTCTCAAAACATTTTCCAACTCATGAAGTTAAATTATTCTCAACCAAAAGTCTAAACAAACGCATGTAAATGGTCAAACATGCAAATAAGGATAATAAATAACTTAGATAATCATGATTTCACTTTCTACGACAACAATGTTGAGGTTCATCAAGGTTTATCTTTTACTTTAAAAACAAAGCAAGATAATAATAGAGTGAGATTCGGGAACAAATTACAATGGTTTCTACTTAACTCTTTTTTCTTATTTTTCTTCTCCTTTTCTATAGGTGGGTGTGTGTTTTATTTTGGGAGATCTAGTTAGTTAGTTGAGAGAGTAAGACCGAAGCAAATATCAAATAAGTGTGTGCTTGTGTTAGAAACGAACTTCACTTTCTTTTGTTTTATTTTATAGTTTTGTAGGGAGATGTGAGTGAGATTAGTTGTATGCATGTGTTTTAATTGAAGAAGGTTTAGGATGAGATGTATAGATAGCGGTCCTCTCTAAAATGATAAGTGAGATGATTAGTAGGTTTAAAAATATGTATTAATTAATTAGAAAGATGAGTAAATTTATATTGGATTTATTTTTGCATATTATAAATTTTTACTATATAATTATAACTTAGTATTAATTATAATTTTAATCATCTTAGAAATTAATTTATCTTGACCCTTATTAAATTCTTTTTCGTGCTAAGTGATAGGTTAATAATTTAGTTATTAGTTAAAAGGTGAAATTTAAAACTTCCCTTGTAATAATTATTTACTATACTTTAAATATAATAAATTATTTTTCCTCACATCAATAAAAAAATTTAGTCTACAATTATAAGTAACATTTTATAAATATTCTTCCAATCAAATTATAAATTATTAATAAATTACAAACAAATAAAACTTTGTAGTAAATTTAATTATTAAATTATCCTAACTAAATTTAGTTTTTATTTTTCAAATTTTAATGTCATTCTCATCTAATAAATAATATTTTTGAAGTTTAATTCTAGATAATTGGATAGAAAGCATCTTATAAAAGAAGAAACTTTTTCAAGGTATTACACTTCTCATTCTATAACTATGATTACATAAGGAAAAAAAATAAAAACATATATTAAAACTAGAGGAAAAAGGTGTAATATACAACAATTTAGAAGCCACACACATCATATGTTAAGGTAACCACCACATGTACACATGTACAAATTCAATGTAAAAACATTTGGCATGCACCAAAACACACACATATTTTTTTACAAAACAATTTTTTTAGTATTTTAAGTTAAAAATAATGTTATATTTTTAAGTAAATTACAATAACATTTTTAATATTTATCAATATTGTACATTATATTCTTTTTTTTAAATTACATCAAATTTTCTAATTATTATAATTTCATTTTATATATATACTTCTTCATCAGAAACATATTATTAGCATGACATTTAGTTCTTTCTTAATTCCATTAGTTCTTATATCTTGTATTAAATATTTTTGTCTCATAAAAAGGAACAAATTGATAACAAAACTGAAAAGATATAGTAGAATGTTCAATTATTTCGGGGTTGATTTTACTCGTAGGAGGGTGATGTATGAACTTTTTTTTTTTTGAAATGTCTAAGTCAAAAACAAAATCTTATTCTAATATTAGCGACATTAGAATAAAAATAAGATGTAAAAGAAGATATTATTATTAATATTATTATTACAGATAAATATAGTCTAATTATGTCAATTCAAATACAACAGGGTGATTCAATTTTAAAATTGACTCTTATTTGGATCAGTTTGGAAACTTCTGAGTTTTGAACAAACATGATTAGTTTGGTCAAATTAGTTAAAATATGTTACATTATGTTAACACTGTTTCTTTAAGGAGGTTAAGAAAATTACTTTAGAATATAGAGATATAAATTATTATATGTTTTAAATTGCGGTTTGACAAATGAGAAATGATTGGCTTTCTTTGATAATAAAAATTAAAGACATATTTTTCTTGATGACTACTAAGTACTCTGTATTTAGTAATTTAATAATATAAAATATAATTTTGATAATCATTAGATTATAAAAATAATAAATGATAAATATTTTTTTAACTTTTATTATTTATTGAGAAGAACGTGGATTTCAATTAATATTATTCTTTGAACAAAACGTAATTATTATAATGATGGTCTCAACTAGGCTTTAAGTTATATATATATATATATATATATATATATATATATATATATATATATATGATAGTCTAACTTGATTTTGTAAATTAAATTAGAAAAAAATTTGATGGTGAGTATATTTGAAAATAGATTATAATTTTTAATTTATTTTTTGTTTATATAAGGTCAATGTACTAAAAGATTAATTTTAATTTAATTAAAAATAACAAAATATATTATATATTTATATTAAAATAATTAATTAAAACTATTTAAATAAAAATAAAAATATTTTTTTAATAAACAAACAATTAAAAAAATATTTTAAAATTTAAATTATATTAATAAAATTATTTAATATATAAATTATAAGATAATAAATCAATTCAATATTAAAATAAGAATTACTTTTTTTATTATCATAATTATTTTTTATTAATTTATTGATTTAAAATAATAATAAAATTTAATTATTAAATCTTGAAATAAATAATTATTAGAGATTTATTTTAATATTTATTCTTCAAATTAAATATTTTTTTATCAAATTAATTTATAATTTATATATATGTATATATTATTTTTTATTTAAAAAATAATTATTATTTTTTAAAATGAATCCAAATTAATTTAACTTAAAATTATACCACAACTTAAATAAATAATATATTTATTTTAATTTAAGTCACACATTATTTTATTTTTTACATCTGATTCTATAGGGGACCCGTTTATGTGCTTGATGTAAAATTTCTAAATTTAAATAAACAGAATACTTAACTCGTATCCTCAAAAGATTATAATGTCACACAAATAACAGAGAGATATCTGGTAAGCATTTGACCCTTTAGAATCAATACTTGCATGGAAAACCATATATTGCATTTCTAAGGTGAAAACTACGTCAAAGAGAAGTTTTGCCTTGTCCTTACATTGGATAATAATGACGGAGTAATCGTTATCAGACCAATTCATAACAGTCACTTTTGGTCTACTTTTCTCATCAACATCCTCATCATCATCATCAAATTGCTCATAATCCCTATCAGCAAACATCATCTAGTGAAGTCTTCTCTCAGTATTGTTAACTTCTTTAGTCACTACATTGCTAGATCCCTTGACTTTGTTGCCACCTCCCATCACATTGCATAAAAACTCCTTGATTAAAGAGAGCCTCTGTGGATCAGTGATAGCAGAGCCTGTTTCTTCATCAGTTACATGCATCACAGCTACTGCACGGGTATTATGAGTCGACACCACTGCATTCACTATGTTACATTTGAGATTAGTTAAAACAACGCTCACTTTTGAAGCAGCTCCGGCCTATCACTTCCCAATAGCTCTATTGTAGTGTGCTCTATAGTTTGTGTTTATGTGACCCTAACAGATCTCATGGAAGACATCAATCAAGACTCCGGACCCAGAGACTAACAACAATAAGATGCAACAACCCTCTGAGTCAATGGGTTTATACATACAAGGTAAAAAGAAAGAAAAATTAAAAAATTATCGTCCATCTGAGGATATATAAGTTTTTGTTATAGCGAGGTTTAAATCAGTGAGAATTTGTACAATTTCAAGAAGTATCTCATGCTTGTTTGCACTATCAATCTGCAAGGTAAGTTCAATTCCATTACCCACAAATAGAAGAGTCGTAAAGATAAGGAAAACGATGAATGACAGATAAAGAAACCCTCAAAAAGAAGACAGAACATAGTCATATACTCGTATAACTGTGGCATTCTCGCATGATTCATTATCGATTACAACTAGGGATGACAATTAAACTCATACCCGTGGGGACCGACCCGTCCCCGTCCTGAGTTTGCTGGGGAAAACCCGAGTTGACCGGGGGCAGGGGCGGGTTCAGGTTTTCCCCGCTTTAAAAAGTCGGGGGTGGGGATAAGTAATGCAATCCCCACCCCCCGTGTCCACCCCGACTTTATATTTAAATTTTAAATTTTTAAATATTAATTTTTAAAAGTATTTCCTTTTCTTTTTCTATTACATATAAGGTCATTTTTTTATATTTCACTAATTTTTATTTTTCTTCTACCCACTTTTTAATTTTTGTCTTTTTTAATCTTTTATATCAATTAATTTATTACATTATTCTCTCTCTTACCTTTCCGTTTTTCACATTTCCTTAATCTCTCCCATCAATTTTTTTTTCAATCTTTTCAACCAATTTGATGAACACAAAATTAATTTTTTTATTCTTTATCTTTTTCTAAATATTTTACATAAATCTTAGTAGTAACTAATATTATTTTATTTATAATTTATATTTATTAGGTTTTATTATGTCATATTTTTTTATCTTATTATTTTTATTTATCATATATCAAATTTTATCTTAATAAAATAACTGTAATTTAAAGGATTAAAGGAATTGATAATTTAAACTTTTATTACTTCGAACTAATTGAATAAGAATTAACTTATTAAATATTTCCTTATAAACTATATATTTCATATTTTTAAATGACAACTTAAAAATAAATTAACATATATATATATATATATATATATATATATAATCAAATGTTTGAATACAATATTATAATAATAATGTTATAAGTATCCAAATATTTCAATACAACGTTATAATAATAATATTATAAATAAAAAATGATTAAATATTTCTTTTACATATATATTTTAATATAAATATAGTAAATTAAAATGTATATTTAATTAATAATAATTATAAATTATAAAATTATAAATATTTAGTTATATATAAAAAATAGATAGTAAATTTAATTTATTATAAATGTAATTATCATTTTAAAAATAATATAGATCGGGGACGGGACGGGAACCCGGGACGGGGATGAAGACTTAATTTCTAACTCCGCAGAGGATCGGGGCGGGACGGGGATAGTTAAAAAAGTCGGAGGCGGGGATCGGGGAGGCAAAACCCGCCACCGCCCCACCCCGTTACAACTCTGAGTAGACAAGACAACAAGTGGACAAGAATAAGATAAGGAAGAAGTAATGTTTAAGGAAAGAAAAAATTTATTTCATCAAATTGGTACTTATTTGGGCGGATTCATTCTTCTGAATAGTTTTTCATATTCATCGTCTATATAGCGAGAAGTTCATGTTGACCCTTAAAATGAAAACTACACAAAAATTGATATCACAAACCAATCAGCACAAAGAGAGGAGAATTGGAAAGAGAAAGATAAAAATAGTGAAAGAAATTAGAATCGCAAGAATAACAATAAGATAACCACTGGAAATTAAAAGAAAACTTTACATAACTTAAAGATTAACTCAAACTATATGGAAGCTGAGGAAAGAAACACTCATCATCACATAACAATAAAGCTATAGAAACACCCACGAGCCAAATCAGAGTAAAAGAAAGAACTTTTCACCAACAAAAGAAAAGGGTAAAAGAAAAATTGGATATGAGGAATTGGATTAAAAACTTCCCAAGATGGGAAGAGTGCAAAACTCAAGTTGATAAATATTGTTAATTTTTAAGGAAAATAATAAGACTTTTTTCATAAATAATATTATTTTAAAAAACTTTTCCCAAAACAGCAAAAATAAGAATTTTTTTAAATAAGTTTTTTATTTTTATTTTCATTTTTTAAAAATAAAATAAGAAAAATATCTAAAATTTATATTTAATTTTAAATTTTTAAAATTAAATTTTATAAAATAGTATCTAAATAAATTTTTTAGGCTTAAGTGAGTTGTATAAATTAAGTTAAATGATATAATGCTTAACTGAACGATGTACTATGTCTACGGAAAATTTTAAACGAACCAATGAGTAGAAGATGCTTTCACGTTTCAATAGCTTAAGTGATATTATTGGCAGAATTGATTCAACCTATTTCTTTATTATTTCAAGCTTGTATGAAATCAGTTTCTGGTTAGCTATTTTCAGATATAAACTCTAAGAGCTGTAATTGTAATAAACCAGGATTACCACTGGTAGATGTTTCTTTGCCCTACGATGTCGATGTTATCATAATGATTTTAATATATATATTCTCTAATATCTGTAAATCTCCAGATCATAACCTTTCCTTTTATAATCGGTTTGTTTTTTTCTATCATCCCTATATATTTCAAAATATAGTACATATTTATAGTACAAAACTGCAACATTCCTGATATTCTTAATGCCTTACATTTTTTTTTCTTCAAAATAGTTATTATAAATATCAAATCTGGTTAGTGGTAAAATTTAAAATGAATATAGAACCATATAAATATTATATCTAACAAGTATATAACAAAATTCATTACAATCTATCTCCTGCTTCTTTTGTCAATCCTTCTTCCTACTCCAAAATAATACTTAAGAAAAATTAAAATAAATTGATTAAAATATAAGCTATCTAATATGGCAACCGAGTAAGAGAACGATAAGTTAAAGCAGAGAAAGAAAAAAAAGTCAATGACAAGAATAAAAGAGTTACTATAATTACTTTGAGTCCAATCACCAAATCTCTTTGGCGGATTCCGTCTTCTTTTAGTGGAAGGAGGAGATAATGCAGACCACTCAGCTCTCTAGCCACTCGTGAACCTGTTGTCTCAATCACGCTAATACGCAATTGATAAGAAACAAAAATTTGAATTTTAGTTAAAAAAATTAAAAACATAATTTTTTTGACTTTTTATATACTTTATATCTTCCTCAATGATTGGTAGGTCACCACCATCCTCCTCGGGGTCTGTGGTTGACTGACCTCCTCCTCCTCATTATATGATGTATTATCTAAGTCAACCACGAAATTACCCTCTAAAAATAATGGGAGTGGTCAATATATATGTGTGTTTGCCTCCAATCTCTAAATTTGGCTAAAGTAAATCATTACCATCCTCAATAATTTGTGGGTCACCACCATCCTCCTCGGGATTGTGTGGTTGACTGACTTCCTCCTCCTTGTTATGTGAGACATTACCATCATTTATATGAGTTGTATCCCTTTAAAAAAAATGAATAAACATTGCAATATGACGTGAGTGGTTAATGATTTCATCATCAACATTAAGCAAAAAAAAAATATTAGAAGGATAAATTAACTAATATTAATAAAATAAAACACCAAGATATATAAATTAACTGATAAGTAAGGAAAAGACCTCACAAGTCTCAAAAAGAGTGCCTATATTTTCTTTTGTGCACTTGTTAATATGAGACCATCGCAAAAATCGGGGGAAAAACAATGTTGAAGGTCGTGGAAAAGCAAACTTGCTCTAAGGTCTACAAAAGTTTGTATCTTCATCAGTTTTTCCTGGACAAAATGAAAGGAAGCATGTTTCATTCACAATCTCAAGAGTAAGACTTAACCAAGCCGAAGTTAGCAAGGGATCTGGATTTAAAAATACCACCAAAAAAGAATCTAATTAGAGAGTAAAGACCACCAAAAAGGAATTTGGTTGGAGAGTCCTGAGGAGTAGGTTTCAACTCTTCGGGTTTTCCCTTTACTTTGAGTATAGTGTTGCCAATTGCTTGGCGAATCGATTCTACGGTCTTGGACTCAACTGGGCAACCTGAAGACCCTCCAACATAGAAGGTGTTAACAGCTTTGGCCCCTTTGGTTGTCACCTCTGCCCTTGTAACTGTGAGGTTGTTCTCTCAGATGATTTGTGTGACATCAAATAGCAGTCCAACTCTGTCTGTTGCGCTTAGTTCTAGCTTCAAACCCTGAATGAGCAATAAACAAATTATTAGTCTTCTTCATTGAAGGAAACCAACCAAAAGGAAAGTGAAAACATAAACATGCAAAAAATGCATGACTCGCATTTCTATAATAAAGGGTAGTGGATTTTCTGGACTAGAATATAAAATAATAGCGAAGTCATACACCAAATGACCCAAATTTCAATATAATAACACAATAAGGTGGAGGAAGAAACAATTGTTGTATTATGAGGTCATCAAATTCTAGTTACCAATTAATCAATTTATAGATTTCAATTAGTATAGAGTAGCCTACAACTAGAGAACCATCTAACTTTATAGCAGTAATGAATGCAAGATTGGTCCCATGCAACTAGCATAAAGGTGAATCACTGTCATGGGTAAAAAGATATAAAGAAAATGATAGAGATCACCTCCACAAAATTTTAGAGGATAAAAATAAATCATAGTTGACGAAAAAAATGTTCTTAATAATATACTTACAAACAAAAGAATTTAATGAATGAGTTTTGTGGGAAAATTTCTTAGCAAATAAAAGTAAGAGACAAATAACTTCAGAAATTATTCACTTTTCACCTCGGATAATCTTCTCTTAATAGCAGCTTCAAGACATTGTATCACTCTTTGTCTCTCTGCATCTGATTCTATAGGGGACCTGTCTATGTGCTTGATGTAAAATTCCTAAATTTAAATAAACAGAATACTTACCTCGTATCCTCAAAAGATTATAATGTCACACAAATAACACAGAGATACCTGATAAGCATTTGACCCTTTAGAATCAATACTTGCATGGAAAACCATATATTGCATTTCTGTCAAGGTGAAAACTACATCAAAGAGAAGTTTTGTCTTGTCCTTACATTGGATAATAATGACGGAGTAATCGTTATCAGACCAATTTATAACAGTCACTTTTGGTCTACTTTTCTCATCAACATCCTCATCATCATCATCAACTTGCTCATAATCCCTATCAGCAAACATCATCTGGTGAAGCCTTCTCTCAGTATTGTTAACTTCTTTAGTCACTACATTGCTAGATCCCCTGACTTTGTTGCCACCTCCCATCACATTGCATAAAAGCTCCTTGATTAGAGAGAGGCTCTGTGGATCAGTGATAGCAGAGCCTATTTCTTCATCAGTTAGATGCATCACAACTGATGCACTAGTATTATGAGTCCACACCACTGCATTCACTATGTTACATTTGAGATTGGTTAAAACAGCATTCACTTCTGAAAGCAGCTCCGACCTATCACTTCCCAATAACTTTATTGCAGTGTGCTCTATAGTTTGTGTTTGTGTGACCCCAACAGATCTCATGGAACACATAAAGTAAGACTCTGGGCCCAGAGACTAACAACAATAAGATGCAACAACCCTCTAAGTCAATGGGTTTATACATACAAGGTAAAAAGAAAGAGAAATTGAAAAACTATCGTTCATCTGAGGATATATAAGCTTTTGTTATAGTGAGGTTTAAATCAGTGAGAATTTGTACAATTTCAAGAAGTATCTCATGCTTGTTTGCACTATCAATCTGCAAGGTAAGTTCAATTCCATTACCCACAAATAGAAGAGTCGTAAAGATAAGGAATATGATGAATGACAGATAAAGAAACCCTAAAAAAGAAAACAGAACATAGTCATATTGTTAATGAAAAATCGATACAAGGATCGAAAACGGAAGAGAGAAAATCGAAGATGATATGATTGGTTAAAAAGTTGATAAATCGGAAAGATTGTTGGAAGACACCCGGTGACCACGAGATAGTATGAACATATAAATCGAGAATCGAAATCGAGAATCAGAAAAGAGAGAAACAAATCGATGAAAGTAATGATAAAGTATAGTGTAAAGTCAAGGTTAAGGGAAATCGTACTTGATAACTGGAATCGAGATTGAGGAACGGTTAAAATGCACATGGAACGTGGAAGCGGTTTTTTAAACTGTAAGCTAAGGTAAAAGTCGAGGAACGTGCACATGGAACGTGGGGACAGTTTTTTAACTACTCTTGGGAGGTTACATTGAAGGATGCTTATAAATAGAACGAAGCCTGAAGAAGAAAGGGAAATTGGCAGAGACAACAGAAGCACAAGTGAAAAGTCTACCGGAAAACGACGAATCATGATGTTTCTGGCGATCTGGATTTTCATTCTCATTGATTGTTTTTACCGCTTTCTTTACTTTCCCTGGTAACTTATTTACATTCATCAATTTAAGTTCATATACTTTAAATTTTGTCATTTACCCTCGATGGAATATAAGATTCTGTACTTAAATTTTCCTGCATTTACTATTTTTGCAATTTCGATTTCCTGTTATTTACATTTCCGCAATTTCAATTCCTTGCCATTTACATTTAAAGCGATTTGAGGTTTCCGCATTTTTATATTTTTTCTGCAATTTGATATTCTGCACTGTTTCTTTGATTCGATATTTTCTTCTTTATTGTTGTCTTTACTTCGAGTTTCTTAATACAAAATATAAAAAATAGTACTTTCGATTGTCAATCAGCATACTAGGTTGCGTCGTTAGCGTTTCTTAATACTATGGGATTTTCGATTCTCATACACGTTTTGATTGAAAATTGTCGCTAGTCTAAGTGAAAAGAATCTACGTGGTCGAAATTTGATCGGAACCTAAGAAATCGAAATCGATCAAATTTTCACCAGAAACACATATACTCGTATAACCGTGGCATTCTCGCATGATTCATTACCGATTACAACTCTGAGAAGAAGACAACAAGTGGACATGAATAAGATAAGGAAGAAGTAATGTTTAAGGATAGAAAAGTTTTATGTCATCAAATTGATACTTATCTGGATGGATTCATTCTTCTGAATAATTTTTCATATTCATTGTCTATGTGGCGAGAGAAGTTCATGTTGACCCTTGAAATGAAAACTACACAAAAATTGATATCACAAACCAATCAACACAGAGAGAGGAGAATTGGAAAGAGAAAGATAAAGCTAGTGAAAGAAATTAGAACCGCAAGAATATCAATAAGATAACCACTAGGAATTAAAAGAAAACTTTACCTAACTCAAAGATTAACTCAAGCTATATGGAAGTTGAGGAAAGAAACACTCATCACCACATAATAATAAAGCTATAGAAACACCCATAAGCCAAATCAGAGTAAAGGAAAAAACTTTTCACCAACAAAAGAAAAAGGTAAAAGAAAAATTGGATTACACAAAAAAGAGGAATTGGATTAAAAACTTCCCAAGATGGGAAGAGGGCAAAACTCAAGTTGATAAATATTATTAATTTTTAAGGAAAATAATAAGACTTTTTTTCATAAATAATATCATTTTAAAAAACATTTCTCAAAACAACAAAAATAAGAAAAAATTGTTTTTAAAAATAAATTTTTTATTACCCATAAATTTATCAACAAACTCATGCATAATAGGAAATCAGTCATTGTCAACAAATCAATTTAACTGTTTATCACAATTTCAAATAAAAAATTAATTAATTACTATTTCGGTGGAATTTTGATCGATTTCGATCCTAAGGGTATTTTGGTCCTAATCGAAATTCTACCATGTAAGTTCTTTTTTACTTAGGCTAGCAATTTGATTTTCAATCGAAAATGTGTATGAGAGTCGAAAACTATAAGTATCGAGAAATACTATTTTTGGTATTTTATGTCTAAAATGCTCGAATCAAACAAAGCAAGAAAGTATCGAATCGAGAAAAGAGTATTAAATTGCAAGAAAATGCGAAAACCCCAAATTTGCAAGAAATTAAGTTTGCAAGAGAAATAAAGGACAGGAAATCGAAATGTGCGGGAAATGTAAATTGCTAAAACCCATTAAGATTGCATAAAAAGTAAATAACAGGAAATCGAAATGACATTGAATGTAGTATACAAGAATACGAAATTGCTGAATTGAAATGGCTCGAAAGTAAATTACCAAGGAAAATAAAGAAAGCGATAAATGTACTCCGTGAGCAGGGAAATCCAGATTGCCGTAAACTTCATGGTGTTCGTCGTTCCTCCGTAGACGTTTTCACCGCCGATTCTCGCGCTCCGCCAATTTTTGCTCCCCTTGTTCCTTCCTTCTTTGCTCTATTTATAGGGCATCCTTCAAGCCTTCTAAGAGCAGCTTAATACGATCGCTACCACGTTCTACGTGCGTATGGCAGCTTATCTTCTAGTTTCCCACGATCTCACGATCTCCAACTTTTACCCATGATTTCAAAACCGCTCTCTATACGTGCATTCGACTTACTTCCCTTCACGATTTGGCCAAAATCTCGATGTCCCCATTGGCTTTCTTTATTCTCGATTCTATATCTTTCGAGAACTTCGAATTGCTCACGATTCCTTTTTAATCCCGATCTTATATGACTTAGTTTTTATTTGACAACAGTCATTTGATTACAATTCATTCGATTCTCGATTGTGTTTCTCGATGCTATATGCTACGTATTTCTAATTAGACATCGAATGAACTTTTGTTTATCTTATCGAGTCATATTTCTTCCCTTCGATTTCGATCGCTTTTCTCGATTTGCTACTAACAAAATGCCCCCTTGGAAGAATATAAATTATTTCTGTTTTATATTCTTTCAATATTCCCGCCTTAGTGTTTGAAAGCCCACAGATTTAGTGGTTTAGGGTTTCGGGGTTCTAGGGTTTTAAAAGGGTCAGTGGGTTTCTTTTTGCTTTATGTCGTTGTCTCGTCGATCCGTTGCCTTCACGATACATCGCATTTATTGTCTTTCACCTCCATCGTTCCAGCTTCCCTATACGATTTACCCTTAACCTCTCCCTTAGTCTTCACTCTGGTTTTTACGCGAACCATTACCTTCTGTGCAATTTCATCTTCTTCCTTGAGCTCTTGCCTTCGTTCCTATTACCTCATCCGTTAACTCTTCCCTTTCGTTTTCCTAAATTCACTACAATGGCCAGCCTCATCAAAATCTTCTCGACTTTTCTCGCTCCACCCCTTTCTTCACCGCCATCTAACCCGCTGGAGATTAACAACCGGAGGTTCGCTCCAGCTTCCTCCGATGGAGGAGGCTTCCCGTAAGATTGCTCGAGACGCAGGTACTTATTCCTTATACCGTTGAAGGGGTAAATTTTGCTTTTGGGGGTCCTCTCCGTCCTATCGATGACATTTTTACTCCTCTTAACCTCTCGACTAGTCCGGCTTTGGTTCATCAACCCGAAGTTAGGGTTGATTTTCTCGAATCTTACTTCTAAAGTGTATAGAACGGGCCCTCCTTCCAAAAAGCCTCTATATATTCGATGGTTTGATAGGGTCAAGGCTAAGTTTGGGGATCACCGGAGGAGTACCGGTATTTTCGATTTTTTGCACCTGTCCCGATGTGACCTGTCTCATTTGGACATGGCGATGTTCTTATCTCGCAAGTGCATTTATGGAATCAAGACCTACATGTTTTGGAGTTGCCTTGTGGCCCCGTGTCGCCCACCCTTTTCGAGGTAGTCGCTATTATCGGGTTGAAACCCATAGGGGAGAGGTATTTTCCGGTGCATATCCCTCGATAATTCATCGAGGTCGAAAATTGATTGGGAGTCGAAGGCCTATGGGCATTTTCTCGAGAAACACTTTGTCGATGACCCTCGATAGCGATGCATCGACGAAGAACACGTAGCATTTTTGGTGTATTGGTTATGTACCCATGTTTTTTGCCCCCGTTCAATCCAAATTTCCCCCATTTGTTCAATCTTGCATATCTCCTTCACCTAGGCCACCCTAGACTTTGTTTAGCCAAAACTTTATTAAGCACATGTATATACCGCTTTCGACGAAGCCGTCGATATTTTGAGTACCCCTAAGGCATCTGGGAATTTTTCCGGCCCCGTTTGGTTTATTCAATTATGGTTAATTTCGATATTTGAAAGTATCCTTCCTCGGATTTCTACCGTTCCCCCAAGTGTAAATATAGAAGGGGCCCGATTATCCTCCCGCCATCCTCGCCAAAAGACTAATGAGGCTACCTATTGTAAATACCTCCACTTTTTGTCGACTAGATCCTCCTTTGATTCGACCTTGGCCCCGTTTACCGTAAATCTTGGACAAATAAATGGTCAACTTAGGGGACCAGTTTGGTTTAAGTCAAAATTCCTACTTCGTCTCCCGGTTACAATTGGAGCTGGTCGACATATGGAGTAGTTATTTGACCCATGATATATTATTATCTGGTTTTCAGCCTAAGGATTTCAAGTTTATTACTTATTACCCGCAGCTTTCTTTCGAGGCGCTTTGGTCTAAGCCAATCCCTACCTTTCTTCCCCTCGATACATCCCCCAAGTCCAAATTAACCGAATCTTCACTTAATCTGGAGCTTATCAAGCTTTTACCTAAAACCCCGATGCACTTTTACCCCTATGCTTTCGATTCGAATTATTTATCTACCGTGGGTTTTTCTCAATGGTGGGCTCGGTTGGTTCTCGAGTAGTCATGCTACTTTTGATGAAGTTCGCGTAAACCGACTACTCAACCTTCTCTTGTGTCAGCAGACAAGTCAAAATCGAAGAAAGGTACACACTTCCACTCGTCTTCAAATATCTCGATTCGAGAACTTTTATCAAATATGTTACACCCCACCGAAATTAGAATCGACCTATTATGATGTCGTTATCTCCTTATCCAATAAAACGGACATTAATCGATCGAACCACAAAATAATCAATCCTTTAGGTAGAACTCCTTTTGAAATGTATTGTCCAAATCGCCTTCCAACTTTTCCCACAGCCTCCTTTTGGACTTGCCAAACCATTAACTCATCCAAAATGGGTTCGAGAATTGAGAACCCTCGTGGAAACACGTCGCCCAAAACCCATAAACAAAGATATTTCTGTCTCAAAATTATCTTATTTCCCTTACCTTAACCTCCCCGAGGCTCTTTTGCCTCCCCGGCTTGTACATATCGACCGAGTCAAGATCTTGACTCCATCACCTTTTGGTGAGAGTTTACTACTTTCTTATACTTTTTTGATTCTCGTATATTATAAGCTAATCCATCTTCTTTTATTGGCGCTTCGAAATCTACTAAGGTCTCCGATGTCGAGAAAGGTCAAGAGAAGGGACAAGAGGACCTGGGATCCTCGGTGAATCGGACCCATCGACCTTGATCGTAAAACGCAGACGTTCGGCCACCATTCCTACTTCTTCGAAAAATCGAAGGTTCATTTTGACTTCGTCTTGTCCTATTTATTTCTCTGTTTGATCGATCCTTATTCTTATACTTATCTTTTTCGATCTTCCATTTTCGTAAACAAAATCGAAGAGTCCTCGATCCGTTCGACCAATTGCTCTTGATCCATTATCGACGTGACTCTAATACCATCCCCACGACAACACCTCGCTACCCGCTCCAGCTCACGTAAGTTTCCTTCTCTATACAAATTCTATGTTCTTAAGTCTCGATAAAATTTGTAACAAGGTTTCAAAATTTAATTTTCAGGATCTTCCATCGGAGACTCGTATCGACGAATGTCGAATCCCAACTATTAACACCCCTCACCGAGGTATCTTACATATCATTGTATGATTGCTTTTACTTTTTGTGCATTTCTTGTTCCGACAATGGTTTTCGATATACAGCAACCCGAGGCCGCATGCATTCTTCCTCCTACCTCAAGCACCACTTCGCTCTACCTCCCCGGTATTTATACTTTTCATCGTCACTTTTTCACCTCATTCTATTATGAACCTCTCGATCTTACATTCTCGATTTCTTTCTTTTCGCAAATACTCCAATAATCGAAGTCCAAGGCTCTCCTTCCCCGCTTTCGCTGAGCAAGAGGATTCTCCTCCTTTTGCGATGCCCCCTATCGAGTTGCTCTCTGCGTCATTACCGTGAGATAGATGTGCCTCGCTCCGAGCACCGCGCTAGAATATCGAGCCGCAATCGAAGAAGACCCTTTTTCTATCCTCGATATTCTATTATCTACGTAAGTCGACACCGTCGAGCTCTTCTAAGACGCCCATGACTTCTACCGAAGGACCATACCACTCGAAGCAACGCTTCCGATCTTTCTTTTATTCCTCGCCCTTGAAGTTTTAAGTGGAGTCACGCGACAAGAAAAAACAGTTCCAGGATATTATTACCGCCCTCGAGACGTGCCCCGATGAAGATCTTCCAAGGGGTCTCGATAGTGAGGTCGCGGCGGCCGCCGACTTGTTCAATAAGGCATATGCGGCGAGGAAGAAAAACAATCGATTTCGACCAAGCTCACCGATATTGCTTCCTTCCAGCCGAAAAATCAAATTTCTTGAAGACTCGAAGTTGAAGTCGAGCGAGGCATTATCTCGCACAAACTTCGATCGATTGCGAGATCGAGCAACTGGAGAAGAGACTCGCTCAACTTAAATTGCGTAAGGATTTTGTTGCTTCGTAAATAGATACGATCAAATCCTCTCGCAAAAGAAGTCGCCTTATCTTTGGGCAGAGCATAGAGCGCAAACAAGATCTCGATCGTCGAAGAGCACTCGATTTCTTCATCTTGGACTCAATTGTTGATAGACTTTGATCAGCCTTAAGACTCGATACTTATCTTTGTGAATATTATTCAATCTAAATTTTGAATGTTTATTTCTCTTATTCTGGGCTTATATATCTTTAAGTATTTTCCGTTTATCGACAACACTTTATCTTTGTTACACCAATCAATAATCGAATAAGCGTTACTCGATAAAATTTTAACAATCTCGAAAGGACCTTCCCAATTTGGTGACCACTTCCCATAGCTTTTACATTTCTTGTCCATTGGTAAAATAGTTTTCCACACTAAGTCACCTTCGTTAAACTTTTTCTTTCGAACTCTTTTATTATAAACTCGAGCAATTTGATTCTTCTCGCAACATCATACTATTCAACGCCTCGTACTTTTACTTCATCGAAGTTCGCTTAATTCATCATACATCAAACTCCAATAATCACAACTGGGTAAATCGTTTTGCCTCTCGTATTCGATTCGATTCAATATTTATTTCGATGGGTAAGACTCGCGTCGTGTCCATATACCAACTTGTATGGGGTATTTTGTAAGGAATCTTTAGGTGAATTTCGATAAGCCCATAAAATTTGTAATAACGTTTCATGCCATGTTTTTGGTTTATTACCAACATGTTTTTTGATTAACCCGATAATCACCTTGTTAATTGCTTCGACTTGTCCATTAGCCTCGAGCATAATATGGAGTTGATGTTAATAATTGAATATTTCTCGATTCAGCAGTATTTGGCTATCTTTCTACCAAGAAACACTCGTCCCTCTATCTCGTGGTAATAGATCGTGGGATCCCAAATCGATAAACGATGTATTCTTCAATAAAATCAATTACATCCTCGCTGATCAACATCCTTTAATGGTATTGCTTCTACCCATTTTGAAAAGTAATCGACAACCACAATTATATACCTATGTCCTTTCGATGATTGTGGGAAAATCTGTCCTATTAAATCTATAGCCCAACCTCTAAAAGGCCAAGGTTTAATGATCGAGTGTAATTCACTAGCGGCACCTGTTGTATCGGATCGAACTTTTGACATTCTTCACAGGACTTGGCATATTCGATACAATCTTTTAAAATCGAGGGCCAGTAATAACCTTGTCGAGTTAATGTCCATTTCATTTTCTCGACCTACCGTATGGGCTCCACATATTCCATTATGTACTTCACCCATTGCTAAGTAAGCATCATCATTTCCTAAACACCTAAGTAATACTCCATCGATTCCCCTTTTATATAACTCATCATTTAGCAAAACATATTTCACCGCTCGATATTTAATTTTCTTGTCAATTTTCCCATCGGATTTTGCAAATAATTTATAATCGATTTTCTCCAATCTTGATCATCTAGATCATTAATGTGCGTAATCTCATTTTCTTGAGGTAATTTTCCTTTGATTTGAATTATTTCTTGTAACCTTTCCTGGGATATCTTGTACTTCGATGCAATTTGTGCTAAGTCATTTGCTTCTTGATTGAATTCTCGAGGAATATATTCGAAGATTATGTCATCGAACATTCTACTTAAAGTCATCACTCTTTCCAAATATCTCGATCAAGTTGATATTAATGCATTTATACTCTTTTCGCACTTGTTTGATCACTAATTGCGAATCACCTCTTATAACCACATGTCGAGCTTTTAATTTGATTAAAGTCTCGAGACCCGCTATCAAAGCTTCATATTCAGCCTTCGTTGTTCGAACACATAGGTTGAACCTCAAATAATAACTTAGTCTGAATATTGTTTGGAGAAATAATCGTAACTCCTATTCCGCATTTATTCGATGTACTTGAACCATCGAAATACATTATCCATTTACTTATTTCGATAAACAAATTCTCGTGGAGTCAATTGTATGCTCAACCATAAAATCGCAATTACTTGACCTTTTATCGATTTTAAAGATTCGAAGGATAATGAGAACTCGTCAAAGCTAACACCCATTTTCCTATTCTATTATGCATAATTGGTTTCGATAAAAGAAACTTCAAAATATTATTTCTAGAATAAACCATTACATCATGAGGCTTCATTACATACTTGAGTTTTGTACAAGAGAAATACAAGCATAAACCTAATTTCTCGATATCACTATATCGAAGTTTCAAAGATCATTTAAAATTCTACTTAGATAATACACAAGACATTCCACACCATTTTCATCTTCTTGTGCTAATAAACTCGCTATTGTTTGATCCGATGCCGATACATATAACTTTAGTGCCTTGTTTCTCTTTATCGGTATCATAATCTGAGGATTTGTCAAGATCTTTTAATTTGCTCAAGGCTTCTCGATGTTCCTCCTTCCACATAAATTCTCGCTTCTTTTTCAACTTTAACGAGACCTAAAAACATAAGTTTTGCCAACTGCATTAGAAATAAATCGTCTCAAATAATTTATTTTTCCTAAAAAAGATTGTAACTCTTTCTTGGTTTTTGGAGCAGAGGTATTTATTATTGCTTTTGCTTTATTTTTATCGATCTCGATACCTTTTCCATGTACTATAAATCCTAAAAATTCACCAGACAGATACGCCAAAGGCACATTTCAAGGGATTCATTTTTAATCCATATTTTCTCATTCTCTCGAAGGATTTTCTCAAATTGCTTAAGTGTCGATGTTTCTCTTTCGATACGACTACAATATCATCTATGTAAACTTGCATATAATCATTGATCAAGTCATGAAAAATTAAATTCATTGCTCTCTCGATATGTAGCTCCAAGCATTTTTTAATCCAAATGGCATCACTACCCATTCATAAGTACCTAATGCCCCCGGCATCGAAAAGTCGTTTTAGCTATATCATTTTCGTACACAAATATTTGATTATATCCCGAATAACCATCTAAAAGACTTAACATTTCATTACCAACTCATCGCATCTATTAGCATATCACCTATTGGCATAGGATATTCATCTTTAGGAGTGGCTAAATTCAAGTCTCGATAATCGATACACACTCTTATTTTACCATTCTTTTTAATCACAGTACAATATTAGAAATCCAATCGACATACCCGGCAGCTTCGATGAATTTTGCCTTCAGGAGTCTCTCGACTTCTTCCTTGATCTTGTTCATCACCTCGGTGCAAATCTTCTCGTGCTTGTTTTACTCGGTTTTCTTCCTTCGATGATGGGTAATCTATGCTCGACAAGATTTCGATCCAATCCGTGCATTTCTTCATATTCCCAAGCGAAGCAGCCTTTATATTCTCTTAACAAGGAGATCATTTCTTTCTTTAAATCTTCCTCGAGATATTTGCCGATATACGTAGGCTTTTGTTCTTCTTCACTTCCTAAGTTAACTTCCTCTAATGGATCCCGAGCCTCGACTTTTTTATAATTTGATGTAATAGATTTTTCGAAACCTAAAGGCGAATAATCGTAAATACAATCAAGTATAACTTGATCGCTATTATTTGCAACTACTGTCGAATAAATCGACTTTACTACTTTCTTGGCTCTTCTTCCCATCTTCATATTTTCCCAATCGAGCCAAGAATTCTTCATAATTTCTATTCATCTTCACCGGCCACTTCGAGGTTGGCCCCTCCTTGATCATAACAAAACCCTTTTCCTCATTCATCTTAAGGAAACGATCTTCATGTAACTTTGAGTTGAAATCTTCGACGCTTCGAAGGTGAATGGTCGAACGAGTGCTAAGTTCTCGTGTAGCGCGACCAGCTCGGGATAGGAAAGTTACAAACTCGTGCCGGTCCCCTCGGATGATTTCGAGATGTCCATCTCGATTCCACATAAATAGTTTCGATGAGCCGTCGAAGGTACAGCCTCCCACTCCATGGATCCATTCTCTACCAAGTAGTGCATTAAAGTCTGGCGTGCGATTGGACCACAACAAATACAAGTAGGCCTTGAGTAAGTACCTACCTTCACGTCTAAAGCGATCATACCCTCTCGATCCCGATGTTTTTCCGCCGAAATCGGAAATCATAATGTCGTGTTTGACTAGATCTTTAAGCTCGATGCCAAACCTCTTCAAGCATGGAGATTGGCAATATGTTTATCGGCCGCGCCACCATCGATAAGGACCTTGTTCACCATTTGTCCTTGGATCTCGATGTTTAATAGTAAAGGCTTCAAGTGGAACCTCATTTCTTCGGATGGAGGGTCGATGAAGGCAGCGATCTCTATGAGGTATTTCGCACGATGCCCGAGTTACCCATGTCACCTTTGGCCTTATGTTTTCCGAATAGAAGTCATCTTCTCGATTAACATCACTCGTTCTTGATATTCCTTGTATTCGTTGACATATTCCGCGGTAATATCGATATCACTCCGATTTGATGTTCGCTCCAGCTTGCCTTCATTCTTGTCATCGAAGAATTCCCTTGAATATTGGCTTTCCATAGGTACAATATTCTCTTCAAAGTTTCTATAATTACTCCAGGAAGTGGATCCTTCCTCCTCTTCTCCAGTGGCCTTCCTCGAATCTTCTTGGGAATGTTGGGAATCCAGTGTTTGATCCTTCATCGTATGATAGTCTCTCAAAGACATCACTACTTTGAAGTCTTCCTCTTCCTCCTCGAGAAGGATACATCTCTCTTCTAACCCATTGCCTTTGATTCCCGCTAACACCGTAACCAACAGCATTTCGTTGACTTTCTTCGATAGTTGGTCGGGCCGTCTCGCTCCACTTTATCATTTTTCCTTATGTTTTGACTCTCGATCTTCTTTGTTTGTTCAATTTTGAAAGCTTTGGCAACCGATCTATCGAAAACCGCACCGCACCGTGGGCATAGCGACACGTCTTCGTCTTTCTCTTTCTTCCTATTCAAAAATTCAACGAGAGAGTCTCCTCGCTCGAGGGTATATCTCTTTCTCAAATTCTTTTTCGAATTCGCTCAAGTCGAACTCCATATCTTCCTCCGATACGTCCATTCTCGATATGCTTGGGATCGATGTCTTCGCGAACATCGACCATGCCTATGAAGGTGGCATTCATCGCCTAACGTCATCCTTCATCTCAGCTTGGGATTCAATATATCCCACTTGGACTTCGAACCGACTCGTGTCCACTTTCATCGCTGTCTCCCCAAACTTCAGCCTTCCTTGGTCGATTGCATCTTGAACCGTGTTCCCGAAATGTATACAATTGTTAGTCCAAGTGTCCATAAATATTATGAAATTTACAATATTTTCGACCACCCCTTTGTTCTCGTGAAGTGCGCTTGTGATCTTCGCTTAACTTAATCTGTTTATCTTTTAGTAGAATGTCGAAGATCTTATCTCGCTTTTGTTACATCGAAAGTATAGGTTCGATTTGCCATTTTATCTTTCACTTCATTCTTTTGCAACAATTTACAAGTATATGGAGCTCCTACTTTGAGCTCGCTATATTCACTTTCTCATCAACATTTTCCTCGATATCATTTTCTCGTTGAGGGATCTACTTCATACACATCATTTATATAGGCTATTCTTTCTTTTTTCACAGTGTTTCTCAAATTTCTTGTGCCTTTGTTTCTCATACTCGATTTGTTCCACTCTCCTCACTTTATCGCCTAACCGAGCCATGTCATTTAATGGCAAATTTACCAACTTTTTCCTAATCGAGAATTCTAAACTCGCGTAAGCCATCCCGACTAATTCGTATTCGTGAATTTGAGTAAAACATCTTGATTTCATTTGTCTAAATCGATTCAGATAATCATCTATGTTTTCATGATTATATCGTTTTATGTTCATCAAATCAATGAGACTTACTTGAGTTTCTCCTCTAAAGAATTGTTCATGGAAATTTCTTTCTAACTCGCAACCAATTATATATCGAATTGGGTGGCAATGAAGTAAACCAAGTGAAAGCATTCTTAGTCAAGGAACTAGGGAAATACTTCATTTTTAACTCTTCACTCATTGCTAAGTCCCCGCACTCTATCTCGATATCGAGCTACATGCTCGATAGTTGATTCACCAACTTCTCCAGCAAATTTAGTGAATTTGGGTACTTTGTATCCTCGAGGCAATTCTGTCTCGAGAATCGCATTTGGAAAAGGAGACACAAAATATGTCTGATTGGGTGGTCTTAAATCCGTCCCTTGGAAATTCATCCTTTGTCCTAACATGTGATTATATTGCGTATTATTCTGATTATGAATATTTTGAAATCCCTCATTCAGATTTCCGTCAATATCATTCCTCACATGTTGATATTCGTTCCCCATTTGCTGATATTGATCATTGTTCCGATTCCTTCTTAATAAATAAAGGGGATTAATATTCTGATTGGCATGATTCTCCATCCTCGTTTGTCGAGGTACAGCCAATGCGTCTCTAATTCGAGACATTTGATCCGCTAATATCTCGAAACTAGCAGTAGTATTTTGAACTAATGGGTTTAAGACCGTAGTCAACTCGCCGTGATAACATATTCACCATTTCAAAATTACTCTCATCCATTTGTTGTCTAAGTATTCCTAGGGAGTTACCGGAAATCCCAAGATTAGTATTTTCGATATTCTCGAAATTAGATCGATGATAGTCCCTATCAAATGCATATCTCCCATGATCGAGATTCCCCTAGGATCTAGATTTGGAGGTGTCTCGTTGTATCCCTAAGTTTGGTCCATTCCCCGAATTTTGTGATATCACCGAATTTTGAGATGCCCCTAAATGTGTAGATACTCCAAAGTTTTCGTGGCATGCCTAGTGGTTTGAAATGTGCCTACATTTGGAGGCATTCCTAAGTCGTATCGTGAATTTCTATGTATCGATGAAGTGTCAGCTCCATTCATGTTATTGGGTAAAAACCAGGTGGTCTTACACTAGTATATGGCCCCGCATATGTGGTTATGGGGTTTCCCATAGTTTGCATATTATTTGATATTGCTATACTAGACCCTACATGGGTGTTTGCCAATGTACCTGGATTTTGTTCATTACTTGTCGGTATCGACGTGCTCACAGCTTGTCGACACTACGTGCATACTCCCATTATGTCCTTGTCCCCCAGCATTTGGTGGGAGCACACCACTTAGACCCTCATTGTTATTCTGACTACTTGATGAATTCTGACTCATTCTTATAACTCTCCCACTTCTTAATCTCATACACTCTCGAACTAACCTCTTTTGTGTTTTTTCAACACAAGTCCCACCGGGCGTGCCAATTTGTTTCTGGTGGAATTTTGATCGATTTCGATCCTAAGGGTATTTTGGTCCTAATCGAAATTCTACCATGTAAGTTCTTTTTTACTTAGGCTAGCAATTTGATTTTCAATCGAAAATGTGTATGAGAGTCAAAAACTATAAGTATCGAGAAATACTATTTTTGGTATTTTATGTCTAAAATGCTCGAATCAAACAAAGCAGTAAAGTATCGAATCGAGAAAAGAGTATTAAATTGCAAGAAAATGCGAAAACCCCAAATTTGCAAGAAATTAAGTTTGCAAGAGAAATAAAGGACAGGAAATGGAAATGTGCGGGAAATGTAAATTGCTAAAACCCATTAAGATTGCATAAAAAGTAAATAACAGGAAATCGAAATGACATTGAATGTAGTATACAAGAATATGAAATTGCTCGAATTGAAATGGCTCGAAAGTAAATTACCAAGGAAAATAAAGAAAGCGATAAATGTACTCCGTGAGCAGGAAATCCAGATCGCCGTAAACTTCATGGTGTTCGTCGTTCCTCCGTAGACGTTTTCACCGCCGATTCTCGCGCTCCGCCAATTTTTGCTCCCCTTGTTCCTTCCTTCTTTGCTCTATTTATAGGGCATCCTTCAAGCCTTCTAAGAGCAGTTAATACGATCGCTACCACGTTCTACGTGCGTATGGCGCTTTATCTTCTAGTTTCCCACGATCTCACGATCTCCAACTTTTACCCATGATTTCAAAACCGCTCTCTATACGTGCATTCGACTTACTTCCCTTCACGATTTGGCCAAAATCTCGATGTCCCCATTGGCTTTCTTTATTCTCGATTCTATATCTTTCGAGAACTTCGAATCGCTCACGATTCCTTTTTAATCCTGATCTTATATGACTTAGTTTTTATTTGACAACAATCATTTGATTACAATTCATTCGATTCTCGATTGTGTTTCTCGATGCTATATGCTACGTATTTCTAATTAGACATCGAATGAACTTTTGTTTATCTTATCGAGTCATATTTCTTCCCTTCGATTTCGATCGCTTTTCTCGATTTGCTACTAACAATTACATAATTTAAAAATTATTTTTTAATTATAATCACTACATTATTCTCTTTAATGAAACAATTTAATCAACCATTAAAACTAAATTGATAATTTTTTCTATTAATAGAAAATCAAATCCTCATCTTCTCACACTCTTCACTCTAAACATTTTCAATATAAAGTTTATTTTTTCAGCTAGATGTGCATTTTCCATCTTATCGAATGAACCACAATATCCTTAGAGTGTTATTTTCTTCTTACTTATTGGGTCGACATAGTTACTTCTTCTTCTTTTTTTTCCTTTTAAATTTAATCTATTTTTTTGTTTTTGTCTCTAAATTTTAACAATATTTTTTAAAAAAGTTATCATTAAATAAATTCAAAAAATCAAATCATTCATTCTAAATTTAAAATATAATCAATAATAAATTTAAATATATTCATTTTTCATAATTTTTAATTATATAAAATAAACATTTTTTTAAAATACTTATAAAATATAATAGATTTTCTTTCCATCTGAGAATAAAATAAAAAATTTTGAATTTGTGATGGTTTATTTTCATCCACATCGTTGTCGAGTAATTGTAAAACCTGATAATAAGCGAAAACTTCACGAGGAGAATGTTTCTCTGAATCGAAACCCCTGCTTCACCGACCCACTTCAGCGAAAGGTCATTCTCCATTTTCTTCCGTTCAAATTTCACTTTCTTTCTGTTTTCCTTTAACTTCTGAATTTTTTAGTATCTGTCGTTCTTCCCTGTTTGGTCGATGAGTTTTTGTTATTTTCTTTCATTTATTATTGGAATTAGACTAGTGATATTGTAAAAAGCCCTCGATTAGGTGCTGACCGTATCAAGGCCAAAGAATCAGGGCATAGCCAGATAGACTTGGTTTGGTAGTCGTAAAATTTTTATCCTGTTTGGACAAGCTTCTCCTACTAGAAGAGAAAATTAAAGAAAAAAAAAATTCTCCATAAGCTAAAATTAGTTGTAGGAGAGAGCTTATAGTTTATGCATAATCTAATTTCAAGTTTTTCTCTATTTCTTTATTTCTCGTGGAAGTGGTTCTGATAAAACTTGTCCAACGATACTCTTAGAAAAGTTGATGCATAAAAGCTAATTTTATGTTTTCCTCTTTTTTCTACTGTATAATATTTCTTTATTTACAATGTTTAATGGCGAAAAAAAAAATAGTAGCAATGATAATTCAATTGAAAGGTGTATTGGAATTTTGCTCAACTGGTTGCTATGACCATAGAGATTATTTCTGATGATACTCTGACCATCTGACCATATAGCACGCATTTGTGTCTTATCGACTCTCTCCTTGTCTTGGAAATGGTTAGGCTTTTATATGATTTTTGTTTAAATTTATATCAGTGTGTTTGGATTGACTATAGACCATCTAAATGATAACACAAGAAAGCCAAGGAGACAGTCCTCTTTTTTGTCAATTTTATCTTCGTCATCTAGGTATCTCTGCCTGAGGAATTTAATTTTCTATTTTTTTTTATTTGGGTGCAATTGGAGTTATTTGTTGATAGGTGACCTGTGTAGTTTACTTCACTTAGTAAGAAGAGACTTTTATTGGTGTTTGTTTACAATCAGAACTATTTAAAAATTTTGTTAGTTTTTGTGTGATTTATCCAATGGTGGCTTTTGGACAAGGAATGTTTGAATATTGCTGGGAAATTGGGATGGGAATAAAAGTTTCTTATATTTCGCAGAGTAGAATAAAAATACTTCTAGGGCAAGAATCATATTGCAGATAACTCATTCCAGTAAAGTAGTGCCTTTAAGAATGAAAGGGTTTTTTACCAAGTGCCACTTCTATATTTTTGAGTGGACCTAGTGCCACTTAAATAATGGGTATATTGGAAATGAATGAGTATACTGGTGGCATAAATCCCAGTAAGTATAAACTGTGAACTTCTGAAATATATAAATTCAGATAATTCATGCTCACTTAAAGTCAATTTTCATATTGTGCTTCAAGCTCAATAGTTTTGGTTAGTTGTTTGACAAGAAAATGTTTTATGATGTGAACTGTTTTCATGGAAATAGTCAACTAATTTGATATCTTAGTTGAGTAGATATATTTCATGGTTAACTAAATTGTCTTTTCAGAAACTAGATTAAAATCCTAAGAATTTACAGTTGCCTTGTTATTAATTCATGTTTGGCTGTCTTGGTTTGTATTTCAGCATTTCAGCTTACTGCACTGGTATTTAAGCTGAGTGATTTGTTAAAATTGAAAAAACTAGCTAAATAATTTAGATTACTATTCAATGATATTGCCTAATGAGATATATATTAACCAACTGCTTGTACGTGTACTTATTGATCTGATTCAGTGCTATTTTAGTACAATGATACCAGTTTCATATAAAAGATTTCCCTTTTGTTTCCTTCTGTTTTTACTTTCTGTTATTGAATAATACAAACAGACCCTGATTTTGCATGTGCATTATTATTCCTTTTGGATAGAGACCAGAAAGAAAAAAGGAACAATGCAGGGGGTTTTGTATTATACAATAAGAAAAAGTAAATACAGAAGGAAACCGATCCTACTGCCACATATATCCCAATACTTATTTCTCGCATTTGGCAATTCAGTTACACCTACTGCCTCATCATCTCCTCTTTTCACACCCCAGTTCCTCCTAGTATACACTCTCCAAATCTTGGGCCTGCGTATGAGTCAAGGCCCTCACTCCCAACTCTATCAGATTGTCTTAGCAAATAGTGCCATTCTTTAAACCTTCACAACTTTACTGGGTTACTCTGAAATCTGCCTAAGCTTGTTGGTTGCATGTATTACACTTGAAGTACATCTTCCATTGTTCCCTTTTTTGCTTGTTCAGAGTTGCTGAGAAAAGAAAATGTAAGTGAAACTAAAAATAGATTTGAATTGTAGTTTTATTTTATCATGGAACATCTGGTGTAAGGAAATGTGTCCCAATCTCATTTTTGAGAACGGTACTATCTGAATAGTCTTTGGTAGCAGAGGTCCTGCAATTCTCTTTGCTCAGGTCTCATGAATAACCCTTTTATTTATTTTTCATTTTTTTCTTTTAAATTGTTAGACTTACACGCTCTCTTCTTAAAGAGGCATCCATGATGTATGCTTTCTTATGATATTACTCTCTCACTCCAACAGTCCACAATTTATTGATTTTTGGAGGATAACTGTGTTTGCAATTAACACTTTGCTATGTCTTAACCTCAGTGCAAGAGAACAAAGAGCATGAAACCCTTCAGAGGTCAGCAGCCAAGAATGAATGCAGGAATGGCTTCATTAACTCACGTCCATTATAAAGTACATACCTCAACATTTGGAAGAGTGCATTCTAGAAACCCAGGAGCCGCCTTTCCTAGTATTCACATTAACCAATCCCGAGTATGCTGCACAAAGTTAACCCCATGGGAGTCATCACCCGTCACATATGCTCCTACTGATAATCAAAGTGATAAGCTTTTGCCTCAAAGTGCCAATATATTTGAAACTCTTGAATCTAGTAAAACAGCTGACTCATCAACAGCAAATGCTGAAGGGGTAGTAGAGACAAGATCTCAACCAGGCCTGGAGCTTCAGCTTTTCAAATGGCCATTGTGGCTTCTGGGCCCTTCTGTTCTCCTTGCAACGGGGATGGTCCCAACACTGTGGTTACCAATATCTTCAATCTTTCTCGGCCCCAATATAGCCAGTCTACTTTCCTTAATTGGACTTGATTGCTTATTTAACCTTGGTGCAACCCTTTTTCTCCTTATGGCTGACGCATGTTCACGGCCAAAGTATCCAACAGAAGACTGCAAAAGCAAGGCTCCCTTCAGTTATCAGTTCTGGAACGTTGTTGCAACTCTTACTGGATTTATTATCCCATCTTTGTTGATGTTTGTATCTCAGAAGGGCTTTCTCCAACCTCAACTACCTTTCATCCCTTTTGCAGTTCTACTCGGTCCCTATCTTCTTCTTTTGTCAGTACAGTTTCTGACTGAGGTGTTGACTTGGCATTGGCAATCTCCAGTCTGGCTTGTTACCCCTGTCATTTATGAGTCTTACCGGATCTTGCAACTAATGAGGGGATTAAAGCTTGGGGTTGAGCTCAGTGCACCAGCATGGATGATGCATACAATTAGGGGGCTGGTTTGCTGGTGGGTGCTAATTCTCGGTCTCCAGTTGATGAGGGTTGCTTGGTTTGCTGGGGTAATTGCGCAAGCTCAAAAGCAGCAACAGTCATACGACTAGTGCTAATGATTATTAGTGATTAATACCATTGTAAAATATACAAATTATAAATTAAGTAGATGTGGTTTAAGTTTTAGTTAGGGGTGTTTTCCATCCCACCCATATAACATATTGATATTGGTTTACATAATATATACCACACAGGTACTTAGATATATACTTGATCACTGTACTGTATGCCTTGTCACTGTTTGCTTTTGTTTGTGTTATCTTCAATTTGTGAACAAATTGGTTTCTGTTTTGTGCCTCAATTTATGAAGATGTTAAAATTATACAGTGGTAGGTTCAAGGAAAACTTATTTATAATTTTTTGATAAATTATAGGTAATAATATAACTTGTATTAATTAGGTATTATTTTTGTATTTTCAAGGTAGAATTTATTATCCATGATGATGATATCTAGATTGAGTCTAAAATGTATTCCTTTCTCTGATAAATGACAGATCAGCCTTGTCTGTATATGTTATTGGTGTATCCCAGTCTTTCTTCCTGTTAATCACTAATCTGCTTCTTAATCAGAATCTTGATAAAGAACAGAACATTTAACAAGTGATTTTTGTTTTTGGTCTTAAAGGTGTGAGTATAAAAATTCATGCATAGATAGGAGCGACAAGAAACTGTGAACCGTGAATTCTAAGCTGGTTGTTTTTGTGAACTGTTAACATCTGGGTCTTACACTCTACAGAACTCCTTTTTATCTTTTAAGTTTAAAGGATTTGCGTTTTACTTTGGTATTGTGCTGAATTACGTAGGACAAATGCTTTCTAAATATAGAAGGGACCACCAAATTTTAGAAATCATAAAGCTATTTTTAAAAATTGTAATAAAACAAAGGTTAAGTCTTTGTTTTATTTTTATTGTTATTTTGGGGGCAAACATTGTGATGTTCATACTTGCTTTTGGTATGATCAAAAGTCTAAAAATTATTATTGGTTAGACGGCATCCAAAGTACACCACATGATATAGGACAGGACAGTTGTTGAATATATCAATGATTTATCGGAAAGTTATGACTTTCGACAAACAATTCAAGTAGAAAAGTCACAATGTTATGTTATTTTATCATAGATCCCAAATTCTCTTCCCATCAATGATCATGATGCAATTGTTTTTTGAAGGCTCAATATTTTCTTGAAAATCTCCACTTTGGAGTAATTGTATGATGGTGAAATTGCTGAACAAGTGTTTCTACTATCTTATGCTTACTTGATTTTGATAATCTTTCCCAAATTTGAATAGGAGAATTTGAATTTTGTTCATGTGTTCTGAATCTTTTCCCAAACCAAAAGAATATCCTTCACAAATGCAACATCTTTTGGAAGTAATATACATGGCTGAAGATTGGTTTTGGGTAAAATAATCGGCCAATCTAATAAAAAAAATGGTTAAATATTTTATATTTTTTTTAAAATAGATTATATTATTTGTTATTTAGATAGTTTAATATTTTAAAGAATAGAATTAATACTATAAGTTATTTTTATCGAATTATGAAAGTCCATAAAATAAATTCACTGGTAAAAGACATTCAAATATGGAAGTCAGTGTTTTGATAAAAGAGAAAATTAAATAATAAATTCTAAGAAGAAAGTATTTCCGTATTTAAACTGTAAAAAATATATAATAATATCAAATAATAACGAATTTAAGATAATAATATGTATCAAATATAAAATAGTAAGAGATAGTTATGGATACGTTCACTAATAATTAATATTATTATTTAATAATTTTAATTAAATGGGATAGGAGTTCTATTTTATTATATAAAATTCTTCATTTAACTTATAAAAAATTTATGTTAAAAATAATGGTAGATTGAATTCGATTAAATTTGAGGGAATCATAAAATAAGTTAAGTCTTAAGTTTTTTTTTTAATTTGATTCTATCTAATTAACACTCTAATCTGTTGAAAATAAGTTTTATAATCTACAGTGAAGCAAATTATCACATTTGATGAATTATTTAAATAATTTAAAAATGCTGAATATGCAATGGCACGTTTATGAATAAAAAATGGGTGAAAAGTTATAAAATAGTGTAAATTGAAAGCCAAATTGCTTCATTTTGACCCACCCAACACTTCTCACTTCACAACCTTGTTTCTTATATCTTATATATATATATATATATATATATATATATATATATATATATATATATATATATATATATATATATATATATTAAATATGTTTTTTGATTAACTTTTAATTAGTTTTCAGTCTTATATGTTAAAACTTAATAAATTAGTCTTTAAAATTAAATAAAAATATGAATTTAATCATTTATGAGCTTTATAACATTAAAAGAAAGTTATTATAAGGAATGGTTGAAACCATTTATATTTTTAAAAAGGTTAGAGACCAATTGAAAATATAAGAATAAAAGATCATTTAAAAAAAATACAGGATTAATTTTTTTTTCTTTTTTTCCTCTTAAAAAATATTAAATTTTGATTTTTTTTTATTTTCTTTAATTCTCGTCTACCAAACTTTAAAATCAATAGTTTAATTTTTACTATCATTTAATATTTTGGTAATTCTTTAGTAAAATGTTTATTATTAATACTTTTGTAGTTAATCATGTTATTGGTGGGACAAAGTATTTATTAATTTTATTGATAATTAATTTAATAAGAAATTTAATTAATCACTTTTTAATAGAACTATCTATTCAATTATATTTTTTCATTTATAAAACTTGAGTTGAAGCGCCTCTTTGTTGTGAGGGAAAATGAAAAAAAGAAAAAGAAAAATAGAAAAAAAAGAGAAGAAAAAGCAGAAATTACATAAAAAAAAAGAAAATGTTAGGATAAAAACAATCTTAGCACAAGTTTTTTTTTTCCAAAGTGTTACAATTCAACTTCGTAACAGCTTTAGTGGTGCAGATTTTGAAAATTTTATGAAAATTATCAAGTCATGGATGCTAAAAAATAATGCTATTTAGCACAAATTCCTTTTATATAGTTTTTTTCGTAAGCAAATCGTAACATAACCTATTTTGAATTTTTTTATTTTTTTTTAAATGTCAAAAATCGTGTTATGTAACATAAGTTTTTTTTTTCAAAGTTGTGTCATATGACCCGAATTTAATGTAATTTCATGATTTTTATTTTTATTTTCATTATATTTTTTATATGTTAATTTAATTATAAAATAATATTTTTATATTTATCATATTTTAACATCTAAAATTTATAAGTAAAAAAATAGAAATTAAGAATAGTTAAAACAAAAATAAATATATTAATATTAAAAGTGAAATATTATAATATCATTGTCTACATGGATAATTATTATGAAACTCAACATGATAAAATGATATTTGTTTTTAGTTATTTGGATTTGACCGTAGATGTATATCATGATAGACTTTCCTTATTGGTTGCATTGTATAATGGGATTTGGAACGAAACTTGAACTAGTATATGGAGACTAGTAATATTCATTTCATACCGGATGAAATTAATGTTCATAAATTTAGAAAATCTAGTCTAACCTATATACTGGATCAACATATGTGTCAATCTACAAATGACATGAAAAACACATAATAATAACATGTAAGCAATAGTCGAAGAGCTTGAAATTCTCCACAATCACACCACCAATCATGCAATCTGACTTTATACCTTTTTGTTCGTCTACCATATTTTGGGTTTGATAATTCTTGAATTTTAAACTCACAATTTTTTCTATTATATCTTTGAACATGACATATCCTGATATATTGTTTATGTTCTCTGAGCAAGTTAACAATTTCTTTTGGGTACTCATGTCATGCTCGTAACATGTATTTGTTTTCTTTCCACGTTCGACAAACCACAATTTTATTTATTCAAATGTGATTTTGACTAGGACAAATATAGGTAAGGTTTGTGCTCTTTTTAGAATAGAGTTCATGCAGTCAGCTACATTGGTGGTCACATGCTCATATCTTTTTCCACCATCATATACTTGTGTCCATTTTTCCAATAGGATTTGATCCAAGCAATGAGCAACTTGTTGAAACTCTTATTATAAAAGATAATTTAGCTATCAATCTTGGTTGCTTCATCTCATATTCTGAAAAAAAAAAAGTTTCAATTAAAATATAACTCATGTTAATTACTTGTCTTTTCAACTCAACATTACTGAATTTCTTGTTGATGTTTGAAGTTATATGTAGAATACAATATACTAATTGATTTGTGTCTCATCCAACTTGTTCAAATTGTAATGATGTTAATAACGATAGATTGAGAATGAAACGTGAGATGGATAGAAGAGATAAAAATGATAGACTATGAATTAAGCGTGAATCAATTTCATTAATTAAATAATGATACTTATTATTTTATTATTATAGGTTTAAGTAGGGTGTCAAAATAGACTTAGTTTGATAGATCAGTTTGAAAGGTTCAAAAAATAGGTCAGGCTAAGCTAAAATATTTATGGTCTAAATAGAATTAGACTAATTTTAGCCTGATTTATTTAAGTCATAGTCTAAATGGGCTTAGCCTAGGCTAAACCGTAGACTTATAGACTAGCTCGTCTTATAAAATAATAATTATTTTTAAAATAAAATAAAAGTAATATTATTTTATTAAAAAATATATATATAATAAATAAATTTGATAATATTATATATATATATATATATATATATATATATATATATATATATATATACATACATATAAACTTCATTTGCTTTGCTTTTATCATTTTCCTCATGATGGTCTGTCGCCACACTCTTGTTAGTGACTTCTCACATTCCTCTTATCATGTGCACACCTCTAACTATATGTCTCTATCTGTATTCTTTATGTATTCTTGAAACACTTGTTTAAATTATGGAAACTCCATTATGTGCTCCTTGTTAACTCATCTATTAATAGTCGTAATGTCAAGTAATAGTAAGAGGGATAATGTTGAATACAAAGGTAAAGTGTCTAAGAAAACAAAGACCATTACTTCGAAGTGTGGAAAATTGTATACATGTAAAGGAAGTTCAAGGATCAATTATTTAAGACAACATATTCCTAATGTAGTATATTTCCAAAGTATCATGATGGTCTTATATTGGACAATAAGACTAACTTATTAAAGTAATGGAAATTTGTCTCTAAAATTTATCGAGATGCATTTGCTAGATGCATGATTAAACATATTTCTCATTTAGCTATGTTGAGTATGAGAGAGTTTGAGAGGTAAATAAAGTTTTGAATCCTAATTTTAAACCAATTACTAGAAACATTATAATTATTGATATTTATAAAATTTATTTAACGAGAAAAAAAAGTTAAAGAATGTGTTATCTAATATTTTTGGTAGAATACATTTCACTTTTGATGTATGGACAACAACTATAACTAAATAACTATAACACTCATTTTGTTGATCAAAATTGGAAACTAACTTTTATTTTGTGACATTTTAAGCCTTTGAACTACAACAGTAGCTTCGAATCTCCATTTAGTTGTATCTTAAGCAAGTATAGAAATTGTTTACTTCCAAAAAATGTGCAAGTTCTCATTTGTACTCATTGATGGTCGTATATTAAACAAGTATAGAAATTGTTTACTTTCAAAAAAATAGGCAAGTTCTCATTTGTACTTGTAATTAGTTGCATGATTATGATCAATAATTTAAGATGATATATAGTGTATTTTCAAAGTATCATGATGTAGAAGTTATGTTGAATAATAAGGCTAGTTTATTGAAATAATCAAAATTTGACTTTAAAATTTAACGAGATGCACTTGTTAGATGCATTATTAAGCATGATCTTCAATTTAGCTATGTTGAGTACAAGAGAGTTTGGGAGGTAAATAAAGTTTTATATCCTAATTTTAAACCAATTACTAGAAATATTTCAATTACAAATGTTTATAAAGTGTTATCTAATATTTTTTGCAAAAAATATGTTGTGTATTTCTTATTTTAAAAAAGATACAAAGGAGGTATAAATAAAATACAAGGTAATAAACATATACAATAATCTATCCCTGAAAATCAAGTCCCCATAAATGTTATACATAACTGTGCATAAATAACGAAATAAAACTGATTATATTATCATTAAATCCTATCATAATTGAATTATTTTAATGGATAATGTTGACACTCCCCCTCAATCTGGGTGGTAGATGTCTATCATACCCAAATTGGATCTAATGTTTTCATATGTGTTCCTTGGAAGAGTCTTTGCCAGGATATCTATTTTTTGTCTGCATGATGGAACATGGTCAACACTTATAATACCATGATCAATTTTTTCTTTCTTTAATGAAGTGTCGGTCAATTTTCACATGTTTTGTCCTATCATGGTGGATTGAGTTCTTTGTTATGCTTATAGCAGCTTTATTGTCTAACATTATCTTTATAATGTAATTGACAGGAATTTTGATTTCATCTAACATCCTCTTAAGCCAGATTCCTTCATAGAAACCTTGAGACATAGCTCTGAATTCGGCTTCTGCACTACTCCTTGCCACCACAGGTTGCTTCTTGCTTCTCTAAGTCACCAAGTTTCCCCACACAAAGGAATGGTAGCCTGTAGTTGATTTCCTGTCAAAGGAATATTCTGCCCAATCTGAGTCAGTATAGACTTCAATACCTATGTTTGAGTTCTTCCTGAAGTAGAACCCTCAGCCTGGTGTACCTTTGCGGTATTGGAGTATTCTATTTGCCATGTTCATGTTGTCCTCAATTGGATTAGATGTATAGTGACTAGCCAGGCTGAGTTAGGTAGATTAACTTCCCAACTAGTCTTTGATATCTATCTTTATCATTTGGTGGACTTTCCTCTTCACCTCTCTTTTCCTGTTCTATGGGAGTATTGGTTGCCTTGCACCCAAGCATGTCAATTTCTTGAAGTAAGTCCAGTGTATATTTCCTTTGTGATACATAAATATCATCCTTCGTTCGAGTAACTTCCATCCCTAGAAAGCATTTGAATTGGCCCAAGTCGTTGACTTCAAATTCCTTGGCTAAAAGTCCCTTCAAATGCTTGATTTGATCATAATCGTCTCCTGTGATAACGATATCATCAACATAAACAATGAACAAGGCTACCTTCCCTTATGCGGAATGTTTGACAAACATCGTGTGATCTGATTGACATTGGTTGAATCCATCTTCTTTGACAACCCGAGTCAATCTATCAAACCATGCTCTCGGAGATTGTTTAAGGCCATATAAAGATTTTCGGATCCTACACCCAATGTTTAAGGTTTTTTATGATTCAAGTCTCGGAGGAATTTCCATATGAATTCTTCTAGTTCACCGTTTAGGAAGACATTCTTGATGTCTAGTTGATAAAGTAACCAATCTAAATTTGCAGCTACAGAAAGTGTAACTCAGATTGAATTGAGTTTGGTCACCGGTGCAAACGTTTATTCATAGTTCACTCCATATGATTGGGTAAACTCTTTTGCCACAAGTCAAGCTTTGTACCAATTTATATTACCATCTGCATTGTATTTGATAGGAGAATATTCACATGCATCCAATTGATTTCTTCCCTTTTGGTAGGGTGGTGATTTTCCATGTGTCATTTTTAACTAAGGCATGGACTTCTTCTGTTACAATTGTTTCCCATTCAGGTTGTTGGAGTGCCTCTTGAACATTTCTTGGGATATGTATGTGTGAAGAGGTGCCACAAATGACCTATACCCATGTGACAATTTTGCATAGGACACATAATTCCCAATGGGGTGTTGAGTGCAAGATCTCACCCCTTTTCTTAATGTAATAGGAATGTCAATGTCATCAATAGGTTCAGGATTAGAAACGATCTTACTTTAAGGAAAACTCATTTTCTGAAGCTTGGTTTGATTCATGACTTTGCCTTGGAGTTGTGCTAGACTCTACTTCCTTTCTTTCAGGTGCAGTCTCGACTGACTCTGCATTTGCTACTGTAGTTTCCTTTGCTGCAGGTGTAATCTTGACTGGTTCTGCATTGGGGCAGAATGAGCTAGCTCAAATCCCAAAAATTAGGATTCTGAAAGTTGGGATTTTGTCACTTCAATTGGATAAATCTGCTCCCCCTGAATGCCAACTTTAGGGTAATAAAGCTAACTCTAAAAAAAGATGACATCCATGGTGTGGTAAAATTTCCTGGTTTGAGGTGAATAACATTTATACCCCTTTTGTTGGGGAGAATAGCCGAGAAAAATACATTTTATGGATTTTGGTTCAAGTTTGTTGCGATGAGGATGAAGGTTATGGATAAAGGCTGAACATCCAAATATTTTCAAGGGAATGGATGTAAGGATACAACTAGTAGGGTATGAGGTTTGAAGAGTAGAGTGAGGTGTATTAAAGTTGAAGATTCGGGAGGGCATTATGTTTATGAGGTAGGTTGCAGAGAGGACAATTTCTCCCCAAGATTGATTGGGTACATTTGTAGCCAACATGAGAGTTCTGGTCACTTCTAAGAGATATCTATTCTTTCACTCGACGACCCCATTTTGCTAAGGGGTATCTACACATGAACTCTGATGTATGATTCCATGTCTCTGAAGGTAGGAACTTAGTGTAGAGTGGTAATACTCTCGGTCATTATCACTCCTAAATACCTTAATCCTACTTTGAAATTGTGTTTCCACCATAGTATGAAAAAAATTCAAATATTTTTTCAACTTCTGATTTCTCCTTCATTAGGCACACTCAAGTGATCCTATGTGATCGTCTATGAAGGTAATAAACCATTTTGATCCCATGACATTATTTATCTGTGATGGTCCCCATATATTGTTGTGAATTAGGGAGAAAGGCTGAGAAGGTTTATAGGGACGAAGCGAGTATGAGCTGCGGGTTTGTTTGGATAATTGACATATTTCACATTGAAACAACTCCTGATTTTTATTGAATAATGTGGGAAGCATTCTTCTTAAGTACATAAAATTTGGGTGGCCAAGTCGATGGTGCCACAACATTACAGAGTTTTTATTTTTAGGTACCATAGCACAAGAGTTGGCCTTGGGTTCCGCCTCTGACGCTTCAATTTGGAGGCAATAGAGTCTAACACATTCTTTAACAATGTCAATCGCCTCCCCCATCTCCAAAATCTGAAATTTACATAGGCCAGGGAAGAATTTAGTGACACACTTCAAATCTTTTGTCATTTTGCTAATGGACAATAAATTACAGTCAAGTTTAGGCACATAAATGACTGACTTTAGGTTAATATTTTGTGAGATAATAACTGAACCTTTACCCATGACTTTAGAAAGAGTCCCATCAGCTATCCAAACTGTGTAATTATTGTGGCAAGGAGTATAGCTTTTAAACACAATTAAGTCTCCAGTCATGTGATTTGAGGCTTCTTAATCAATGATCCACGACTTTGATTTTCCTGTGCTAGTATTTAGAGCATGCAAGAAATTACCTTTTTGTGCTACTGCATTTGTACCAACTGTTTGCTGGAGAATTTTCTGTAGTGTTTCCATTTTCTCCTTACTGAATGGAGATGAATTAGAATTTACCTCTATTGTGTTACCTCTGTTGTCCATGTTTTTTGTCTGTTTTTTCTTTGAAGGTTTGCCATGAATAATCCAGCAAGTGTCCTTAGTGCGTCCCAATTTCTTGCAATGATCGCATCAGGGCCGATTTTTCTTTTTAGATGGACAAGATTGGCTCCCCCTTGTTGCGATTGTTGTGCCTTCAATGGGTGGGGCTGCACTTGACTTTCCAAGCATTACTTTCCTCCTGCTCTCCTCCCTTCTCACTTCTGAAAATACTTCCTGAATTGTTTTAAGATGTTTGGTTCCAAGGATTCTCCCTCAGACTTCATCAAGTTCTATGTTTAGCCCCAATAGGAACTTGTAGATCCTATCTTTCTCCATTAATTATTTATACTTTTTCTTATCCTTGACACAACTCCATTGAACATCTTCATATATCAGAGATCATGCTTTCCGTAAAGAATACGTGACTTGGAGCATCCATTGTAGATTCACGCGTGAAGGATATAGTGAATAGTGCTTGGGAACGAAATACAGAGCAAGATAGGAAGCAGAAAGAGAAGAAATGAAAAATGGGGAAACGTGTATTTTCTTGTATATTAATCAATGAAACATAAGAGCAATATATAGAGTTGAAACAAAGCGCAAAATAGAAAAATAAAAAACTCACGCTTAAGCGAGAACAAAGACACGTTAAGCGCTGCGACACAGAAAACTTCATGCAAACCATGCAATACGGATGTCCGATTTTCAACAGTACCCCTCAAGCTGGGAATATATATTATTCATTCCTAGCTTGCCACTTAAATGTTTAAACAAGGTAGAAGGAAGCGCTTTTGTAAGGATGTCAGCTAATTGCATGATGGAGGAAACGGGAAGAATTTTAACAGTTCCAGTGCAAACCTTCTCACGAACGATATGACAATCTATATCAATATGTTTGGTCTTTTCATGGAAAACTTGATTTGAAGCAATCTGGATTGCGGATTGACTATCACAATAAATCACTGGCTTGGAACAATTAACCTTCAAATCATTCAAGAGATAAGTAATCCACTGAATTTCTCATACAGTATAAGCCAATGTTGTATACTCAGCCTCTCTGTCGAGCTTCTGGAAACAGTGGGTTGTTTCTTAGACTTCCAAGATAAGGGAGAGTTACCTAAATATGTTATATACAGTAATAGATCTTTTGGTTTCTGGACAATTGGCCCAATCGAAATCACTATAAGCTTTAATTTGTAAATCGTTGTTGGCAGTGACAAATATCCCTTTACCAGGAGTACCTTTCAAATACCGTAGAATACGCATGGCTTTCTAATGATGATCCATAGTAGGAGTAGTAACGAACTGACTGAGGTGATGTACAACGTGAGTGATATCAGGCCTAATGTTAGTGAGATAAATCAACCTTCCTATAAGTCTTCTGAAAGCAACAATGTAATTAACGGACACTCATTATTGTTGGAAGGTTTAGCATTGGGAACCATGGGAGTAGGAACAGGAGCACATGAACTCATTCTCGTTACTTCTAAGAGATCGAGAGATCATATCGTCTTTGCGATAGATGAATACCGGTCGAGTTCCTTGCTACTTCAATACCTAAGAAGTATGTTAAGTTTCCAATGTTTTTTATTTAAATTCCTTGTTTAGAAAATATGTAATTCTTTCAATCTCATAAACATTATTACCTGTAAGTATAATATCATCTACATATACAAAAATCATAGTTTTATCATTTTCATCATATTTCAGAAACAAGGAATGACCTGCATTAGAGTGAATATATCCATGTAATAACTAGAAGCTGGATAATTTCTCATACCATTGCCTACTTGCCTATTTTAAACCATAAAGAGATTTGTGCAACTTACACACTTTTCCTGATGAGATTCCCGTGATCTCAAGTCGTGCTTCCATAAACACTTCCTCATGCAAGTCTCTGTATAAGAAAGTGTTGTTAGCGTCCAATTGTTTCAATTCCCATCCATTTGCAGCGGCTACAGCTAATAGGGTTCTAACCGTGGTTAGCTTAGCTACAGGTGAGAAAGTTTCGAGGAAATCAAGGCCCTCCAACTGTGTGTAACCTTTGGCAACTAATCTCGCCTTGTACATATCAACAGTTCCATCAGTCTTATACTTGATTTTGAAGACCCGCTTACACCCTATAGGAGTCTTATTCGATGGAACGAAGGTAATCGTCCAAGTCTTGTTATTCTACAAGGCTTCAATCTCAGATCTCATAGCAGTTCTCCAGCATTCATGTTGGCAAGCTTCCTGATATGTCCTTGGTTCCTTTTGAGTGTCAAAAGAGAGAATAAAACATTTGAACCCTTCTGATAACCTACTATAAGATATATATTTTCCAATTTCGTATTTGCTTTGAAGATGACTCTTAGGATTTATATGATTAATGGTAACATAATAGTCATACAAATGACCAGGCTGTTGTTTCATCCTTGATGATTTTCTAGGAAGATTCAATTTATTGTCAATTATATCAGACAATTCGCTGTCATTGTAAGCAATATCATCTAATTCATCGTTGTTGTTTTCAATTTCATTAGATGGTTCAATTTCATTGTGAGTGGTATCACCTATATTACATGATTCTGAAACCTTATTATTAGCATTGTTACCATACTCAGGTAATGTTACATCATCATGGATTCTATTAACAACATTATTGGGCAATGAGAGACAATTACCTTCATTCTCAAAGTTCATATTCTTACTATAGGGGAATATATTTTCAAAAAAGACCACCTTTCTTGAAACAATTATTTTGTGGGTGACAAGATCAAGCACTAAATATCCCTTTGTGTTGTTTTGAAATCCAAGAAAAACGCAAGGCTTGGCTCTAGGATCCAGCTTCTTCCTTTGGGCAGTTAGAGTATTAGCATAACATAAACATCCGAATATACACAAATTACTGATATCACAATTTTTACCATTTAGTTTTTCGAAAGGAGAAGAATCATTGAGCAAGGGTGTAGGGATACAATTTATTAAATGTACCGCATGTAAAGCTGCATAGCACCAAAATTTTCGGGGAAGATTGGATTGGAAAAGAAGAGCACGTGTGACATTGAGGATATGTTGGTGCTTTCTTTCAGCAATCCCATTCTGCTCGGGTGTTTCTATGCAAGAGGTCTGATGGATGATACCCTTTTCGTTGAAGAAGTCTGGCATACTAAATTCTAACCCATTATCAGACCTTATACATTTTATAGTTTTCTAGAACTGGTTCTCGGCATAGGCAATGAATTTCCCAACATAATCACGAGCCTCAGATTTCAATTTCATGGGATATATCCATGTAAATCTACTGTAATCATCTACGATGGTAAGGAAATACTTGTTTCCTAGCATAGAAACATCAGCACAAGGCCCCCATTTATCTGCATGTATGAGATCAAAAGTAGTTTTTGTACGAGAAAGGCTTATAGGGAAGGGAAGTTTTCTTTGTTTAGTAGACTGACATGCATCACAAACAAAATCTTTATTGGTATTAATGTAAGGAATTTTTTGTTTCAAGATGTTAAAACGTTTGAAGGATTGTTAAGTGGTAAAAGTTAATGTAATTATGCTCTTAATTGTGATATAACCACTTAAATTATAGTGATTCTAATCTATTTTTCTCCCAATGTAGGATGAATTTGCATAATATCTGGATACAAGAGCAAAGATCATAATTGTGAAAATAATTGAAGAAAAAGCAAAAGAAAGAAGAAGATTTTCTACTGGAAATTCGCTCGAGCGCCATCTACGCTCACTTGAGCGAATATACATTAAAGCTCTCAGGAGTTCACTCACTCAAGCGCCTTCCATTCTCGCTTGAGCGAAAAGATGACAAACCTCTTGGGTGTTCACTCGCTCAAGCGACATCTACTCTCGCTTGAGTGAAACTACGATAAAGCTTTCGGGTTTATACTCACTCAAGTGAACATTTCTCGCTTGAGCGAAAGTTACTGTTTTTCGCTCAAGCTAATAATGGATCGCTTGAGCAAATGATGCGAAGCTAGAACCAATAATTCCTATAAAAGGATAAGATGTGTTTTGAGATGTAATTTTAGGTTTTTGGAGAAGAAGTGTGACTGTTGTTCTGTTCTTCAAGGATTCTTCAATTCTTCCTCATTTAGAGCATTGTAATGACCACCATGAGTGGCTAACTTCATTCTCTTAGGATTGGGTGCACTTCCTTGGAACTTTTTTGTATCATGGTGATATTTTGATATATTAATCTATGTTTTGATGTTGTTATTCTTATCTTTTGTGCCTTGGAATGATTTATTCTTGATGTTTAGGATATGATTGGAAAATATATTTTGAAACCCTAAATCAGGTAAGAATATTTGCTATGTTAATTACCAGGAATGGAATGAATATATCAAGTGCTTAACACCCTAACCCTAATGTTAAAAAATCTTTTAATTGTGTGAGGAATTGACATTTATCAGGTTTTCTTATGAATTTCAAATGTGAGGAATCAAAGTGAATGATTTGAGTAGGTGATACCAACATTGATAGGTTAATTGATGTTCTTAATTTGACCTAACCATTATGCAAAAGAGAGAAAAGGAAGGAAGTTAATATTAAGTTCTTTTATTTGATATTTTCTAAACACACTTTACAGTTCTTTATCATTTAATTGTAATCTCAATCTTTATGAAAACTCAATTTTGTTTCAATATAATTAGTAAGCATATGATTTGGAATTTCCATTGAAATCGTTCCTCGTGGGATCGATTTTTATTTAATCGAAATACTATACTGCGATTGATAATTTTGGTACGCTTGCCAAATATTCAACAAGTATTTATGGCGTCATTGCAGGGGATCGGTGTTCTTAGGAAAGTCTTTATCTAGCTTATTAGTTTTTTTTTATTGTTATCTTGTGCTAATTCTTGTTTGAATTGCTCTTTGATTTATGTTTTAAGAGGACAAGTATCCACAGATCAGTTAGAATTTGATCATGAGATTGAAAAGGCTGCTCGTTGGAAGAGGGGTAGAAGAAGAGAAACTCAAGAACAAGCAACAAGAGAATCAGTCAACTCTTCGCCCACACTCAACTTACCAGATCAGATTATAGAAGACATGGAGGGTGAAAGAGCAAATCCAAACCAAAATCCACCTAGAAGGACACTCGGAGATTATGTTATGCAACAAGATCTGAGACACTTCTCCAGCATTGCAATACCAGTCAACCAGTCCTTGGAGATGAAGTCAACCTTCTTAAGCTTGATTAGTGTTCATCAATTCACTGAAATGGATCATGAAGATCCTTACATTCACTTGTCTACTTTTTATGAGTTGATTGGTACCATGAGATTTAGAGAAGTAGATGTTGAATCTGCATATTTGAGATTATTTCCTTTTTCATTGGCTGGCAGGGCAAAGGAGTGGTTGAAAGCACATGCTAATTAGAGTTTGACTACCTGGGGTAATGTAGAAGAGAAGTTCCTGAACAGATTTATTCCACCATCTCGCTACATCAAGGCAAAATCTGACATTTTTACTTTCAAACAAGGAGCAAATGAACCTTTTGTGAAACATGGGAAAGATTTAAATCACTATTGAGGAGATGCCCAAATCATGGATTTGAAGACATTACTTAGTTGAACATATTTTGCACTATCCTAAGACCTGATACAAAGATGTTATTAGATGATGTTGTAGTAGGAGGAACCATGATAGATGTAGACGTCGAACATGCCACAAGAATTATTGATGCACTAGCTTCTACAGACCAACAAACTCAACATGATAGACATCCAGTTCAGAGAAAATGAGTACTTGGGTTTAGCACCTCAGATGCTATCTTAGCTCAAAATAAAATTCTAACTCAACAGATTGAAGCATTGACCCAACAAATGACGAAACCACCTCAACAATTGCATGTAGTGCAATCCACTCCTAACCAACAGATGAGTTGTGACTTTTGTGGAGGTGACCATCCAAATGGACATTGCTCTTATCAAGGCAACCTAAAAGAAGAAGAAGCTCATTATATGGGTACTCAAAGTGGTAGTGGTCAAGGAAGACAAGCAAATTTATCTAATGCCAACAACTATCAGAATAATTTTTCACAAGGATGGAGAGGGAATCAGAATCAGAATTTTGGGAGGAATCAAAGTGAATGATTTGAGTAGGTGGCACCAACATTGATAGGTTCATTGATGTTCTTCATTTGACCTAGCCATTATGCAAAAGAGGGAAAAGGAAGGAAGTCAATCCTAAGTTCTTTTATTTGATATTTTTAAACACACTTTACAGTTTTTGTCATTTAATTGCAATCCCAATCTTTATGAAAAATCAATTTTGTTTCAATATACTTAGTAAGCATATGATTTGGAATTTTCATGGAAACCGTTCTTCGTGGGATTGACTTTTATTTAATCGAAATAATATACTGTGATTGATAATTTTGGTACGCTTGCCAAATATTCAACAAGGATAAATGTCCTAATCTTGCATGCCAAATGTCTAGATTCCTGGAAACATGATTATTCAAGATATTGAATGAATTTGTAAAGCATTATTTTTCAGCACTCAATCTTAGTATATAGAGTCCATTCCTTATCTCAGCTGAACCAATCTTCGTGTTGTTCTTGTTATCCTGTATAAAACAAGAAATTGAATGAAAAAAAAAATTGTAATCATTATCAGTAGCAAGCTTCGAAACGGATATGATATTGTATGGGAAGCCAAGAATATAGAGTACGTTTGAAATAACTATTCTATCATTCAATTTCACAGTTCCTATATGAGTGGCATAAGTGCACTTCCCATTAGGAAGATTAACCATAACAGATTTGATTTGCTTTTGGTAAAGAAAATTGGATAAGGAACAAGATACATGATCCGTAGCATCGGAGTCAAGTATCCAAGGACTAAATTTACCATTGATATTATTAATAGTTGGATGGATATTACCTTCATTTTTGCTTAACATGTTTTGTGAAGTCAGAGAGCACATAGTAGGTTGGACCATGGATGCATTAGTTTTGATTCCTGATTGCTGAATTAATGTCATGAGAGCTTGATACTGTGGCTGAGACAGTCTCACTTCTTGATTATCAGGGGATTCTTCTTTTGGTACCTCAATGTGATTAATGTTGTTCTTGGCGTTCGAGAATTTATGTCCCGGTGGGTAGCCATGTTTCTTATAGTAGATATCTATAGTATGTCCAGTTCTCCCATAGTGTGTGCATATTTTCTTATTCTTTTCGTTCTTGGTATCTTGGTTATTAGGAAAACCATGCTTCTTATAACACACAACTTTTGTATGTCTAGTGTGTCCGCAAAATCTGCAATTGTTTGAACTAATGTTGTTAATTCTAGAATCAAGATTCGAAGATTATTACCCAGTAATTGTCTTTCTTGATGCACAACGTAAGAGAATATCTTGGACAAGGGAGGAATGGGATCCATGAGAAGGACATGGGACTTAATTCTTGTGTATTGTTCATTTAAGCCTATGAGGAATTGCATTGCTTGGTCTTCCCTTTTTCTCTGAGCAATGATGTTGAAGGCAGCACAAAAACATTTAATACCGCAAATGCATATGGGATCGGGTCTGAAATTATCAATTTCATCCCATATAACTCTAAGTTTTGTGAAGAACTCGGTAATTGAAAGATCTCCTTGATTAAGCGTTGAGGCATCCATTTGCAAGTTTGAAATGTGAAGCATATTTTCCTGGCAGTATTGAGACCTTAGATCAACCCAAATTTCTTCAACCTTATCCATCCATAATATACTTTGTCGAATGGACGGGGATACAGAATTCACAATCCAAGAAACAACCATATTGTTGCACCTCTTCCATGCAAGATAAGACGGGTCATTCTTGTCAGGTTCCGATGCAGTTCCATCCACAAATTCCAGTTTTTTTTTCGCACTTAATATTGTTATCATTGAACGACACCAAGAATGATAGTTATTCATATCAAGAACGGGAGAAACAAGACTAGTAGCAGGATTTTCACTGGAATGTATGTACAGGTAATCTTCCATAATTGGAATTTGACGAACGACTTCTTCTTTTTCTTCCATCAAATAAGAAATGGTGCAAAAGAGGAAATGAAGAGGATGAGTACATAGTAGAACTCTTCAAATGAAGAGCTCTGATACCATATCAGAGATCATGCTTTCCGCAAAGAATACGTGGCTTGGAGCATCCATTGCAGATTCACGAATGAAGGAGATAGTGAACAGTGTTTGGGAACAAAAAACAGAGCAAATTGGGAAGGAGAAAGAGAAGAAATGAAAAACGGGGAAATGTTTATTTTTTTATATATTAATCAATGAAACATAAGAGTTATATATAGAGTTGAAACAAAGTGCAAAACAGAAAAATAAAAAACCCACGCTTAAGCGAGAACAAAGACGCGCTAAGCGCTGCGACACAGAAAACTACATGCAAACCATGCAGTACGGACGTCTGGTTTTCAACATCATATGTGTCTAATTGTTGTCAATGTCGGTTGAGTGTATTAAAATACTTAGTGAATAAAAAATCACCTTGTTGCAGTTCATGGAGTATGCTCTTGATCTCAAATATCGCAAACGTATTGTCCACATTTGAGTAAGTTTCCTTCACTGCATTCCACATATCCTTGGCAATGTCATAGTACATGAAGTTCTCCCCAATTTCATTGGTCATGGTGTTGAGTAACCATGACATGACTAAATTGTTTTCTAATTGTCATTTGTTGAGGTTAGGATCACCCTCTACTGGACACTTGGAGTCTCCGGTGATGTAATCTTCCTTTCTTTTTCCTTGAAGGAAGATTTTATGACTTAGGAAGAGCAGGTCCTTCGACCTAACTTGTGGTCAAACCTCCTGCCTTGTTCTTTTATACCATGCGAAAAATACGTTGTGTATTTCTTATTTTGAAAAAGATACAAAGGGGGTATAAATAGAATACAAGATAATAAACCTATACACTAATTTATCCTTGAAAATTAGGGAAATATTCTTCATATAAATGTTGTACATAACTGTATATAAATAACAAAATAAAATTAATTATATTATCATTAAATTCTATCATAATTGAATTATTCTAATTGACAAGATCTGATCTCTAACATTTTTTATAGGATATTTTAAATCAATCACTATAAACACTTCAATTATAGATGTTTATAACGTGTGTTTAATTGAAAAAAAAACTAAAAGAAGTATTATCTAATATTTCTAGTAGGATATATTTGACTTTTGATAAATGGACAATTATAACTCCTTAAGACTACATAGTTATAACAACTTATTTTTATGATTTTATACATTTGATTTTATTTTGATTGAATAGATTATGAGTTAATTTTAATTAAACAAATAAATGACATTTTTTTTCAAATAAAATTACAAAAAAATTATATCATTATTTTTAATTAGGTAAAAAATGACCAATTAGCCCGTTGGCCTAACATAGGTCAAAATTAATTTTTTTTACTTGGTTCATGGGACTAGGCTAGGACAAGTTGGGCCGCCCATTTTGACCTTTAATGGAAAGGTGATCCAAACTCCATAAATTTGTATAAGTTGGAAGTATTAAAGCTTTGGTTTTTAGTTAAATGTTGGTTGTTTAAAGAGATACTAGGAGTGTTTAAAACATGGTATTAAAAGGTGTTTCAAAATGGACTCTCCCACACAAGTTTAAGAAGAAAAAATAAATAAACATTTTTCATTTAAGGCTTTAGAAAGGATTAATAAATAATTAAGGATTGAAAGCTCAATTGTTAATTTGGAATGGAAGAACCCTCATTTGGGATGAAGATTTTGAGATTGGTTAAAGAGACAACCTTCCATATATAGTTTAACTTCTACTTTAAGGTAGATTGAGACCAAATTGATAATTAAATCCTCATCTCTACCAACTTCATGGCCATGGGAAAATCTCAATGCATCTAAAAATGCACTATCTCAAGCTAACATGAATATTAGGTGACATCACAAAATTCATCTAGAAAAAAGTTGTTAAATGTTAGGCAACATCATATACAGAAAACCATTATAAGAATATCATTTTCAACCTTCAACATGACATTAATTTAGTAGTTTGTGTGCCAACAAAAATTTGCATCCAATTGAATGTATCATTATTAATTTCAAAGCTATCAACCATCAATTTAAGCACATGAATACCTTTTCACCAATAATGCACTAATGTGAAATGCCAATTTTTTCCTCAATATTTTTTGCATTATTTGGTTCTCTACGTTCTACTGGACTCAAATTTCCTCAAGAATGTACTCAACAATTAATTCTTATATCGAGAAGTACACTTGGCTTACATTCAATTTTTTTTCTTTCAAAACTATTTTAGATCATTCAATTTCATTTACATTTTTCAAAGAAGTAGCCTACAATAAAAAAACTATATAAATGTACTAGTATTTAATGTTTATCGGAACTTACGATTGAAATTCTTAAAAAATAATAATAAACGTTTTGTTAAAATATTATTATTTATTCAGTTAATCTTATAATCAACTTTTCTTATAACTACTGTAAATTACTTCATGCGAACTGAAACAAAAGCTAAAAAAGAATTTATACTTTATTTCAAGAAACCAACAACGAATAATATCAACCTGGAAAGGAAAAAGTGTAAATGAAAGAAAAACAAATTTACACAAGTAAAAAGCACATATTTTTATTTACTTTTTTTTCAATTAAATTAATCTCGTAATATAAAGATTTATGAAAAAGATTTCACACCTCTCTGCGTATCTCTCAACATATATTCTTGTACAGGTTAAATTATATTAACTTTTAAAACTTATGTATGAACTCTTAATTTTCAAAAACATATTTTAATTTCTTAAATTTAAAATTATTCAATTTTCTATTTAGGAATTGGAAACAGTTTTAAAAAATTGATTTTAGTTTTTCAAATTATAATACTTAAAGATTAAAAAGTACTTTCTTTAAATTTGAGAAATTCAAATAGTTATTCAAATTTTGAAAATTTAAAACGAATTATCTCAAATTTTAGGAAATATAATATATATATAATATAAATTTTAAGATCAAATCCTAATTATATACATAAAATATAATTATCTGTTTATAATATTCCCAACGTATCATTGTTTTATTTTGAACATCATTCTATTAAAAATTACGTCACATTATACATTAACAAAGACTTCCAAAGAAAACAATTATTTTTTTATTTCTTTTAATATTAGAGTCAATTTAGTCTCTGCTGTATTAAGTTTTTTCCATTTTTTCTTTTTTTTTTTAATCATAAATGTGGGACCAGTTAATATGGTCATGATTTTGAAGGAGGAAAGGACATAATTACCCTTTTAGTCGATGCTTTTTATGTAAAATATTTCCAAAGATCAGAGTCAGAGACAGACACAAAGTGTCCCACGTTTTTGATTTGCAAGTTGTGACTCTCTGCTTAAGACAACCGATTTCGTTCGCCGGAAAACCGACATTTGATCTCTCTCTCCGCCGATCCCTCCGCTATGGGTTCCGCCGAGCTCCTCCACATACAGCCTCAGGAGCTTCAGTTTCCCTGTGAGCCTGTTCAGATTCAATAGAGTTTTTCTTTTCTCTGCAAAATTAAAATATTTGTCTTTTGTCTTTGGTTCCTGCTTCTGGGTTTTGTTCTAATTTTTTTTGTTTAAATTTTCTGGGTTTGGGGTTTCTGAAAATAGTTGAATTGAGGAAGCAGATCTCATGCTCTTTGCAGTTATCTAACAAGACAGACAACTATGTGGCTTTCAAGGTTCCAGTTTTAGTCTTTGTGTTCCTTTTCTAACTTACTTCTTATGTTTTTTTTTTTTTAATTCATTTTCATCTTTTTTTAGCGTACGGTCTTTTTTTCTTCTTCTTCTTCTTTGTGTGGAAAGTTTTAATTTTGATTTGGCGTGAAATTCATGATTTTGCAGGTTAAGACAACAAATCCGAAGAAATACTGTGTTAGACCTAACACTGGAGTTGTGATGCCTAGGTCTACATGTGATATCATAGGTTTCTTTTTCTCGCTCTTTCTGTCTTCCCTTGCTCATCTTCATCCTCCCTCTTCCACACAAGCACAATTGCATGCTAAGAGAATCTTCTTTTACTTGATTTGGTGTGGCACTTGGTTATATATGTTTAACTATTTTAAATTTGTAATTTTTTGGGTTAAGTTTTGCTATAGCCTATCGATTTATTGATTTTTATGTTTTTTTCCCATTTTTCTGAGCCATAATTATTTTGGATAAATAATATTTGCCCTGGCATTGCTTACCAATCACTAATCCCATGGTAAGTTAAGTTTGTTTGACTCTCATAATAACTTTCTTGAAAATCATAGCAATGATGATTTGTAAATGCTGAATAATATAAAATCCTTTACAGTGACAGTGTATGCTTAAAATCCATACTATTTAGTCATTTTTCTTTCTATGCATTGATTGTTAGTGTCTTATTTATGTTTTCAGTAACAATGCAAGCACAAAAGGAGGCACCCCCTGACATGCAATGCAAGGATAAGTTTCTCCTTCAGAGTGTAGTTGCAAGCCCTGGTGCAACCACAAAAGATATCACTCCAGAAATGGTATCCATTTAACAAACTAAATTTTTTTTTCTTGATAGAATACCTACATGTGTGACATGGTGCTTAATTTGATGGTTTTCTTGTGCTCATTTATATAGTTCAATAAAGAATCTGGTCATGATGTTGAAGAGTTAAAGTTGAGAGTTGTTTATGTTGCTCCTCCTCGACATCCATCCCCAGTTCGAGAAGGATCTGATGAAGATTCGTCACCTCGTGCTTCTGTATCTGAAAATGGGCATTCAAATGCCTTGGAATTTACTGCGGTATGTAACCAATGGGTTTACAAATATTTTCAAACAATTTTTCATCTTTTTGGTTAGCTAATTGTTGTGGCCATGCACGGTAGGCTTCAAAAGCTTTCAATGAGCGGGGTGAACATCAGGACAGTTCTTATGAGGTAATATACACAATATTAACATTATAATGTTTATCGTTCTGTTATGGAACATAATACATTTAATTTGGGAAAAGCTAATGCTTTTTGTTGGTTGTTACCCCAACCCAAACATGCCTGCAGTCACATCTCCTTTTGACCTCAAACCAAAAGGACCAGTTTGCATGTTGTTGTAGAAATATCAATCATCAAATATCATGATAACTCTAATTTAGTTTGTAGATGTTGGAAGTACCGTTCACATGTTTTTGAAATGTTTAAATTTCTTAACTTTGGTGCATATGCATTGATTTATTATCATATCACTGTTTTGGCGTTTTAACGGTAATCTTTCTTTCATATCCTTGTGTTGCTCTAATTTTCTTTGGAAATGCTACTGAAGATAAACTGTTTGAAGTGGATTGATTCAAGTCATTTATTTGCATTGATAACTCTATTATTATCATCAAAGAAGTTGTTGCAACTGCGACAAAGAGAAAGTTTTGGATCACTTTTAGTGATATATGAATAAAAGGAAATGATGCTCATTTTGAACTTGTTTTTGTTTCAGGCAAGAACTCATATTTCAAAGGTAACCGAGGAGAGGAATTCTGTTATTGAGCAAAACAAAAGACTTCAGCAAGAACTGGTATGGGATTCATTCTGAAAAAAAAAAAATCTTTTAATCCTGCTTATACGTGTTGTTGAATATTTCTACTTTCTTTGGATGATGATCTTGATGTTATCCTATGATGGCATACTTTTTTGATGCTTTTAATTGTTTTCTCATGCTATGTTATGTATGCAATTATTAATAAAATGAACCGAACTGAATTCAATATCCATCTCACTATGTCTGAATTTACACTTTGGGAAGGATTAGTTAATATTAGTCATGTGTTCATGAATCCAAGTGTATCGGAATATCTTAAAATCCATGTCTGATTTTGAGTGATTAGTGATCAGGAAAATAGAAGCAGGGGAACCAAAAGGAAATTGTTCCATTTTCTGTTTCTAAACTAATTTAGTTTTCATCAAAATAAATAGTAAACTAAGTATAGCAGTATGGTTGTTGGATAGTTTTTGAAAATCAACCCTGAAAAAACTAATGAACATCCTGAAATTATCTACCTCCTTAATCAATCTCCTTACATTTTGCTTATAGTTTTATATGCCTAGCTATTTTATCTCCTACCATAGAAATAAAAAGGAGAATTGTTTAGTATTACTATATGTTTTGAAATCATAGCAGGAAGGTGGGACTTGTTCAATGCCTAATATGTTTTAAATCTTTTGATTGCTAAGCAAGGATCCATGATACCTGTTTGGTCCTATATGTTCTTGATTTTATCGATGTTCTTCTCTTCTGAACACTTCAGAGTTCAGATTTTTTTTCACTCTCATAATAGATACCTGATTTGCCAAGCACATGGAATTAACTTTTTTCTACTGGGCCACATGCTTCAATGTAACAATTTTTCTGCTGTGCCAAGCACATAGATAATTCTACTCAAGTTCAAAAAAACACATCGTAGACAAGTTTCCCCAAGATTGTAAATTGATGAAGAAGTCAATAATTACATCATATGAAAATTATCTGCATTTTATATAGTCATTGAAAATTATGAATTGGCTTGGAATCTTCCATGACAGGAGCTTTTGAGGCGTGAAGGCAGCAGTAGCCGCGGGGGTATACCATTCATGTATGTAGTTCTTGTTGGCATCATTGGCATCATTTTGGGTTTCCTATTGAAGAGGACGTGACCTGAGTGATTGACAGCAATGAGATCAATTGTAGAAAGCAACAAGAAATATGTGAAATGTGGAAAAAACAAACCAAAATTGTTGTCTTATTGTCGTGTATTGCTCCTACAAATTTGGAATGTGTGGTCAAAAATAGGTACTTGTTATCAGCCATAGCAATCATAGACAGTGGACACATTTGTATCATGGAACTGTATTGGTATCTGATGTTCTACATGTGATTAATTTTTTACCACTACCTTTTCCCGCCTCCCCTTAGTCATGGCACCGAATAGTGCCCTTCAATATTTTTAAGGTACAAAAAAAAGTCTTTATTTATGGCAACACAAAATCATTTTTTGCTTGAGAAACTAAAATCTATGACTAATCAATCAATCAAGCTTCTTGGAAATGAAAAGGTAATGTGGGATTTTTTTTATAAAATTTTTAGTTATTTATCACATTAGATTATCTAATAATAGTAGTATGATTTTTTTTAATTCAGTAAAACTTTTTTTTCTAATTTGGAAAAGTTATATTCTCTCATTCATTTCTAATAATTTTAGATTATAAAAATATATCAAACATGATTTAAACACTTTTCTTTTTATTCAAATTCTTATAAAAATAAAATTTTCTTATACTAAATATATTTTTTTCGTTTTCCTTTTTTTAGTTAATTTATATTCTTTAGTTAACCCTTTGATATAGTTGAAGAAGTGTCAGGACAATGATTTTATTTATGTTGAGTAAAAAAAGTAACATATTTTTTGGTACGAAATTTGGGATTTTTATCCAAGCCTTTATGTTTATTTTAAATAAATTTCAAGATTTAATGGAATTGTTTTGCCTTTCCAAAAAAATTTACAAATTTAACTTTTTGCAAGTGAAAAAAAAATCAAATGGATTTTTGTAAATGAAACTAGTGTAGTGTGTTATTCTCTATTTTATAACTGAATAAATGAAAAGAAATAGTTTAAGAGTTTACCACCCATATTATATATTTTATATAAGTTTAGTTATATTTAAGCCACTAATTTAAATTATACATAATTGCAGTTTCTCAAGTTATGTTATTCAATTATGTTCTTCTACTTCTAATCTATAGTAAGTAACTCTGATTTCTATTGACTTTCTTTTACCTAAGATCCTTAAATTCTCATCTCTTAAATTTTCAAAATTAAATTTTCTTACACATAAAATTCACAGATCAAGACTTAAAAAATAAAATTGTCCATATAGAATTATTTTACAATTTTCCTTCTTCAAATCTGAATCTTACATCATATATAATTCTTCAAAAAATAAATAAATAAATTCCACCACATTTCTGTTTTAAAACAATTTCAGACCTCAAATCCTCCAATGTTCAAATATTTGAATAAAAAATAATTTAAGGGTTTTAGAAGGAAGAGAATCACCCCGTTGCAAACTCACATGTTTTTTTTTTTTTAAGTAGAATTACTAAATTGATTTATTTTTATTTTTGAAAGAGTCTACCATTATATAATCAAAATTAAAGATATCAAAATAAGAAAGAGTTAGGTAAAAAAAAATATTATCTTCATTTATTGACTGAGTTAAAGACAGAGTAAATAAATAATGAAAAACATAAAAATAAATATCTATATTAATTAAAAAATATATTTAACTCAAAAAATTAATTGTTTTATATTATTATTTTATGACAATTATTTTTTATTTTTAAAAGATTGTTCTAAAATATAAAAATATTTTCATTTCAAATATATAAATGTTAAAACTCAGATTCAAATGCCAATACGTTGCATAAGGGGAAGAATGATAAGATACGACCAACGTTTGAGTGAGTAAAAAAATGTTAATATATATATATATATATATATATATATATATATATATATATATATATATATTTGTAATTTTTAAATTTCTCATTTATTAAAATATTTTAATGATAATTTATTTAGAAGAACTGATACTTTATCATATCATTGAGCTCAAAAAAGGAATATTAAGATAAGAATAAAAAAAATATCATTTAGATATTCCTTAAATAAAAGGAAAGTATATTCTTCTATCTCTTATGTTATAGCTAGTGATTTTGCTATGAAGATATCATAAAAAAACTTATAATATGTGTATTTTTATTTTTAAGGTAAGAGATGACAATTTTACATAGTAGGAATTTTTAAAAAAAATAATAATCAACAATATAGGAATAAAACCATGTTATTTATAGTTTATATTTCTTACATTTTAAGGTCACAAGTGTTCATCTTTCTTGTGTATAAGAGGGTTTCAGAAAATATCTTGTTTCTTTTCTCCTTCTTTTTCAGTAACCATCTAAAGTAATAATTATTTTTCAGTTATGTTTTGTTTTAATGCTTAATGTGTCAAAAAATTTCCCATTATTTCGGGTCAAGTTCGAATACCCAGAAGCTTTGATAAGTTTTCAAATAAAACCTTGAAAGGAAAGAACCATTTTCTCTTAGCAAACCTCCACAACTTGCAACTCCTGAATAACCCCCCACATACTTTTCCACAGTAACTTCGCATGCCCATTAGGGAAAATCTACAAAGAATTCAATATATTTGACAAAGGTTTCATTATGTCAACTAATTAAATTGTCTTATCCAAAATTCAAACTAAACAATTTGAATTAAAAATAAATAAATTTAATATATTTTAATTGCCTTAAAATGGTAATTTTTGTTTATCCAAATTCAGACTGTAGTTGTGAAATCCAGAAATGAGAAAAAAAAAACATTATCGTCTTTTTCGTATATATTCAAATTTTCTCATACAACCGGTTTTTAATTATAGATATAAATTTGAGTTGGACAATGATAAAAAAAAGTTTAGTATTAGTATTTTTACCTTTAAATAATATAAAAAAAATTGAACATAAAATATTCATAAAAATTTGAATGATTCAACTTTAGAATATTAAAATATTAGATTATGAGTTTTTTCATTTATAAAATATTTAATGTTTTCATTTTCATTTTCATTTTCATTTTCATTTTCATCTAATATAAAACTTCTCTTAAATTTTTAATATATATATATATATAGATAGAGATATATTGTACAAGTTGATATTCCTTAATAATAAAAACAAAAATCACAAGCAAACAAACTGAAAAAACATACTCCTAGGTGGAGGAATAACCACATAAGAAGCATGGACCACACGGATACTAAACTGGTAGGCCATAGAACATGCATGGGAGACTCAAGACAAGACATGCAACGAAGACATGCACTGTCTGAAGTCTTGCCTCTTCTCATCTTATCATTGATGAGAAGCTTATCATAAGACACCTGCCAAAGGATCATTTGAATTTTTCTTAGGACTTGGTCGGGTCATTTCCAATTGAGGCTAAAATGGAGCAAGAGAGATGGAATAAATTGAGCTAATCCAGTCGTAACAAGATCATACACAAACCTGAGAGTTCTTCATCTGATGAATACTTTTGGCACTAGCAGGGAAACTCATCAACTAACTTGATTTAGAGATGACAGAAAGTATATATGTTCTGTCACTTTTTAAGATCAATTTAGAAACTGAGTTACACACAGGGTTTGCATAAGATCACTTTCGGATTAAACTATGCAAACTGAGTTCCCAAAAGTAACACAAATCTTACTTCTGTTAAACTGAGTTTTCAAGTAAAATTCAGTATAATGCAAAAACAAACATGTCACAGAGCTAAATTTACTTTTCAGATATTGAATTCGGAACACTCCATGGAAAATCAGACATATCCCAAGTCTTCCACACCGCCAAACACAATCTAGGGACATGAGCCAAAACGAGATGTGATGTCCATTTTACGCAACTACCAAAAGATTCCTTCCAGTATATATACTTTTGCATGTTTCAAAGGCCTTCCTGGTTGTTTTCACGTACAAGTTCATCAGGCATGACAACATTTTCACATATATATTTTACTTTCAGGATTCTAATCTAAGTAGCGATTGAATTCTTCATTAGCATCAATCATCCTAACTTCACCATATAGGCTTCGTTCAGCATCCTTCTCAATTTCAAATCTAGATCACTTTCCTTTTCTGGAGTGCAGATTTTTTCACAAGAAATACACTTCCTTTCTTATCATTACATATGTCGTACTAGGGACATGAAGATATAGATAAGGCAGAAGAAGATTTTTAGAAATGTATTATTGATGAACCTGTTAAAATAGTATATAGAAGGAAATTCAATTTTCATATTATATTTGATAAATGTAAATTCAAGTTTATTTAAATTAATTTAGTTGTTATAGTATTTTTACTAAATAACTAAAATGTTTTTTAAAATTAAATTATTAACTTTCAGTTGTTAATAGTTTGGTTAAACAGAAGAAAAAGTTGTTATGATTTTGATTAAGCTTTTTTTATGTATTATTTTTTATTTTTTTAATTATTTTTGCCTATAAAGTTCTATTTTTTTTATCCTGTAGCATGATGACAACTCATTATATATTTTTATGTTACTTTTAATATATTTATTATTTGTTGAAATTTTCTTATTTATACGATATTAATCTTTAAAAAATAAAAAATAAGTCATGTTATAAATATTTAGTTTTGTTAGCCTAATTAAAGTTGTTTACTAAGACTTTAAAACATTAGATATCATAGGCTAAACTTTAAACACGTCGTACTTAAAAAAAAAATATAGTTTGAAACTCAATAACAATTATATAGTAACCTATTTCCATCTTACCGTATAAATATATATTTTATATAAGAACGAGAGTATTTTAATCTTATCCATTATAATAATATTATTATAATTATTATATATTTAAGATATTATTTTTGAAATTCTAATACATTATAATTTTATTTTTAAAATACGTATTAATAGATTAAAAAAAGATTATATATATATATATATATATATATATATATAAATTATTTTTTAACTTCTAGAAGGTATAATATCATAATAATGGATATACATCAGTAATATGATTTTTTTTTTTAATATCTCTTTTACTTACTAGTCAAATTTTTATATTAAATATGAATCTTTCTTATTATAACCATATGTCTTTTATTTATTAGTCAATTTTTCACTCTTAGATCAAATTGTATCTAAAGGACATAAGCAAGTGTACTCAAAATAATGAGAAAGATGGTGGAATCCTGTTAGTATTTTAGGAAGAATAGAAAAAATAGTTTGATATTTAGTAATGAGATTTGTGTAGAAAATAATTTTTAGAAAGAGGTGGACAAATAGGAGAAAGTTTGTATGAGGGAAGATAATAATTGATCTTGGAAGTGCTACAACATATGTAAGAGTTTGTATTAGTTTTTTCACACCCATTACATAAGTGGCATGACCTATTTATAGGCTTGATCCACCACTTCCTAAATATAGATAACTCTAGATTTTCTTAACTCTAGAATTATCTATCTTCTACTTTCAAACATTTCTAGAATTTTCTAAGGATTATAGATATTACTCATATGAAGTTCCTAATTCTAGTAACATCTAGGATTTTATTTTCTAGATCTTTCTAGAATTTGCATCATCTTTCAACACTCGTCCTTGATGAAAATTCCTATAACTCCAAGCATGAAACGTAATTGTTCAAATTTGGCTCTTGGTAGTGCCTTGGTAAATATGTCTACAATTTGATATTCTGTAGTGCAATACTCAAGTTGAATTTATTTAGTCTCTTCAGCCTCTCTAATGAAGTGATATTTAATAGTTATATGTTTTATTCTTTGATGATGAATCGGGTTCTTCATCATTGCTATTGCTGATTTATTGTCGTAATAGATAGTAGTTGGTCCATCTTATGGTTCGCTCATTTCATCAAGTATTCTTCGTAGCCATATTGTTTGACTTGTAGTTTCAGCAGCAGCTACGTATTCTGCTTGATTGTGCCACAGTTGCTTGCTTCTTTGATGCCCATGAGAAAAAATCTGATCCAAGTGAGAAGGCATATCCTGACGTACTCTTCATGTCGTCTATTGATCCTGCCCAATCACTGTCGGTGTAGCAAATCATCCTTGAGTTGGTCATGGTCTTGTACCATATACTAAACTCTCTTGTACCTTACAGATACCTTAAAATCATTTTTCCTACTCCATAGTGAATCTGGCTTGGCTTTTGCATGAATCTTGATAGAAGACTTGTAGCATACATAATGTTTGGTCGTGTAGTTGTGAGATATAGAAGGCTTCCGATCAAACTCCTGTATGGTGCTCCATCATCTTTCTTTAGCTTTTCGTTTACCACTAAAAGGATAGTAACAGGTTTACATCCGTACATCTTGAATTTCTTTAGTATAACTTCAATATATTTCTTCTGAGAGATAAATATTCCTTCTTTTTGTTGTATCACCTCTATTCCGAGGAAGTAGTTCATTAAGCCAAGATCAGTCATTTCGAATGTTTTCATCATATCTTCTTTGAATTCTTTCATCATTTCCTTATTGTTTCCTGTATAGATGAGATCATCAACATATAAGGAGACAATGAGATTATACTGACCTTGTGTCTTGATATAAAGTGTTGGCTCACTCTTGCTCCTCCTGAATCCTTGATCGATAAAATATTTATCAATTATGTTATACCATGCTCGAGGAGCTTGCTTCAGGCCATATAGAGCTTTTCTTAGTCTTAGTACTTTTCCTTCATGGCCTTTTTTGATGAAGCCTTGTGATTGCTTAACATAGATCTCTTCTTCAAGTGTTCCATTGAGAAAGGCGGATCTGACATCCAGTTGATGAATGTTCCAAACTTTTTGTGCAGCAAGGGCTATTAAAGCTCTAATTGTATCCAGGCGATCAACTTGAGCAAAAGTCTCATTATAGTCGATTCCAGGTTGTTGTGAGTATCCTTTTACGACCAATCTTGCCTTATATTTTTGTATGGTTCCATTAGGGTTGAGCTTAGTTTTATACACCCATTATACTCTAATATATCTTTTCCGTGAGGACAATTCACAAGCTCCCAAGTATTATTCTTCTCAATCATTTTGATCTTCCATGGCCTTGACCCATACTTCTTGTTTTGAAGCTTCTTCATAGCAGGAAGGCTTAATGATGGTCATGTTACAAGTTTCATATATATCCACCAAAGATCTTACACGTCTTGGTGTAGACTCTAGTGAAGTATATTCTTCTTCTTCTTATGGAGGTGTACCTGGATCTCCTGTCTCTTCTTCAGGTTGTTGAACTGAAACTAGGATGTTGTTTCTAACAATTTTTTCTTCTTCGTAATTCCAAGAAGCATTTTCGTCAACCTCAACATCTCGACTGATGACGAGTTTCTTTGTTTGTAAGTTGTAGACTTGATAACCTCTTGATTGTTAGTTGTATCCCAAGAATATTCCTCTTATCGTTTTGTCTTCAAGCTTATGCCTCCTCTGATCAGGAACATGTATGTAGCAAATTGATCCAAATATTCATAGTTGTTTAGCATATGGTTTTCTTCCAGTCCAAGATTCAATAGGAGTCTTGTTTTGGACTGCCTTAGTTGGGCATCTTTAGTATGTAAACTACAGTGTAGACTACTTCTGCCAAAAAACTGTTAGGTAGGTCTTTCTCTTTTAGCATTGACCTTGCCATCTCCATGACAGTGCAATTTTTTCTCTCTGAGACACCATTCTGTTGTGGAGAATATGTGACTGTAAGTTGTCGCTCAATATCTTCATCCTCACAGAATTTATAAATTTGTGGGAGGTGTAATCTTTGCCTTGATCGCTTCTAAGAACTTTTATGTGCATTCCACTTTGTTTCTCGACGAGAGCTTTAAACTTCTTGAATATTCCAAGGACTTCTGATTTTTATTTGATGAAGTAAACCCAGGTCATTCTAGAAAATTCATCGATGAAAAGGATAAAGTACCTATTGTTGTTTAGTGACGATGTCCTCATCGGTCCACAGATGCCTGTATGGATTAATTCCAACAAACCTTTTGCTCTCCATGCTCTATCGGTTGAAAATGGTAATCTATGTTGCTTCCCGAGAAGACATCCTTCACAAGTTTCATTATTCTCTTTCAAGTATGGGAGATCTCTCATCATATTCTTCTGATGTAAAAGTTTCAAAGCCTGAGTGTTGAAGTGTCCAAACCTTCTATGCCAAAGCCATGAATCATCAACTTGAACTTTCATGGCAATATCAGTAGTATATTTGAAGCTTATAGGAAAGCTTCTATTTCTTTTCTCCATTTTTACTTCTCATATCTCTCGTCTGTTATTGTCATAGATTTTACATGTATCTCCTTTGAAGTGAAGAGCATATCCTTTATCCATCATTTGTTCAATGTTCAAGAGATTTTCTTTAAGATTGGGAACGAGTAAGACATCTTTAATAAGTCTTATACATTTCTTAGTTTCTACTATAACACTGCCTTTTCCTTTTGACTCTACTATGGTGTCATTTCCCAATTGCACTTGAACTTTGATGGAGTTATCAATTTCTTTGAAGATGCTTGGATCATTCGCCATATGGTTACTACACTCGTTGTTCAAGTAGCATCTTCCTTTTGATTCATTATCAGAACATCCCGTAGCATATAAGAGATGTTGTTCTCTATCCTGTTCTTCAGCAAAATTTGCTTGTTGATGATTTTTGTTGCGACACATTTTCTCCACATGTCCAAATTTCTTACAGTATTGACATTGAGGTTTTCCTCAATGCCAACAATCTTTTTCCAAGTGACTTGTCTTTTTGCAAGTGCCACATGAAGGATATTTTCCTTGAATAGTCTTGGAAAAATTTCTAGAGTTTTTCTTATTCCTAGAAAGTTCTCTATTATTTTATTTTCTCCATTCTGAGATCGTAATTTTAGTTTTGATTGAAAGTCATTTTCGACTGAGTCTTCTTCACGCATTTTCAATATTTGTTCATATGCTTCAAGAGAGCCTATTAGTTGTGTCACCGATAATGTAGATAATTCTTTTGTTTGTTCAATTGTAGTTGCAATTGCATCATATTTTTGGGGAATAGAAATTAAAATTTTCTCAACAATTTTCTTGTCAAGAATATTTTTCCTATAAGCTCTCATTCGACTAACTATTTCTTTTATTCTAGAATAGTAATCTTTTATAGTCTCAGATTCATTCATTCTTATTAACTCAAATTCTCTTCTTAGTTAATGGAGTTTAATATTGCGTACCTCATCGCTTCCTTGAAACTCCTCCTGTATTGTATTCCAAGCTTCCTTTGCACTTGTGGCACCCATTATTCTTGGAAAAATAGTATCATCAACTGCTTGCTGAAGAGTGAATAATGCCCTTGAATCATTCTATTTGTTTTCCTTCAGCTCCTTCCTCTGGGCAATTGTAAGAGTTTAGATGTCTTCTAGAATAGTGAAAACATCTTTTATGACGTCCCAAAGATCTTGAGAACAAAAAAATGTCTTCATTTTGACTCTCTAAAAATCATAATTTTCTCCCTTGAAAATAGGGACTGGAATGGATGATGTTTGGTTGGTAGTGGTCATAGGTTGGAAATTTTCTTTTGGAAGTAATGTGTAGTGGGATTGGGTTTTTTTAAGGTAGTCGAAAAATTTTCTCTACGCCCAGTAAGTGACTAAACGTAACTCTGATACCACTGTTAGTATTTTAGGAAGGATAGGAAAGATGGTTTGATATTTAGTAGTGAGATTTGTGTAGAAAATAATTTTTAGAAAGAGGTGGGCAAATAAGAGAAGGTTTGTATGAGGGAAGATAGTAATTGATCTTGGAAGTACTACAAGATATGTAAGAGTTTGTATTAGTTTTTTCACACCCATTACATAAGTGGCATGACCTATTTATAGGCTTGATCCACCACTTCCTAAATATTCTAAATAACTCTAGATTTTCTTAACTCTAGAATTATTTATCCTCTACTTTCAAACATTTCTAAAATCTTCTAAAGATTCTAGATATTACTCATATGAAGTTCCTAATTCTAGTCACATCTAGGATTTTATTTTCTAGATCTTTCTAGAATTTGCATCATCTTTCAACAAATCCCATAAATCCACGATATTGCACACCATGTTTGATTCAGTTCCCAAGCAAGATTACGGTGATCGTCAATGTAGATCATGAAAACATTTGAATAGCTTCATGTTTTGCATGTTGTGTCATGTTCTTTTGTTTAGAGCGTTGAGTATTCTCAAGTCAGTGGGTTTTGGATTAAAATCGAATCCCAATTAAAAAATAGCCACACATGAACTTAGAGTGGTGTTGTTTTCTCTATATAATATAAGAACTCAACATCAACGATGTTTCTCCTTCTAGTCCACTAATTAAAATGCAATAGTTTCTCTTTAACTGTGATTGTTCTTCTCCAAATGTAACAGAATGTATTAGCGGAGGAATTTGTGATGATGTTATTAGACAATGGACCAACTATATATACATATTATAACAATTATATTTACAGAACAAAATTCTATTTACAGATCAATTAACAAATATGGTTCCTATAAACATGCTAAATGAATCCCTTGATTAGCTATGATTTTGTTAATCAAATCCCGTTCTTGATGGACAATATATCAACAACATATCAGCATGAATATTGTGCTGATATATTTCCATATTTAGCCAGCCTCCAATACCCCCCTTAAGTGGGTGCATGAAGGTTATGAATGTCCAACTTACCAATTAGGAAATGAAATTGATTTCTTCCAAGGACCTTTGTATGTAGGTCAACCAACTGAGTCTGAGTAGAAACATAGGATGGTGTGATGACACCTGCTAGTACTGCATCACGCACAAAGTGACAATCGACCTCTATGTATTTTGTGCGTTCGTGGAAGACTGAGTTCTTTGCAATGTGTTGGGCGGCTTGACTATCGCAGTAGAGGTGAATAGGCAATCTGTGATTTATCCCAAGATAATGCAAGAGGCTTTTCAACCATTTAAATTCTGACGTAGTAAATGCCATGGACTGATATTCAACTTCAGCTGATGAACGAGACACTGTGTGTTGTTTCTTGGTTTTCCAAGATACCGAAGAATTGTCAAGGAAGATGATCCAACTTGTGAGAGACCATCGAGTGAGAGGGTAGCTAGCCCAGTCAGAGTTGCACCATGATGAGAGAAGAAGATTGTTGTCTCGTTGTAGTAGAATTTATTGTCCTGGGTTGCCTTTTAAATATCGAACCACACATAGAGCTGCATTCCAATGATCTTCTTTTGGGTGTTGCATAAACTGCGATAATATATGAATACAATAGGATTATTTTGGTATTGTGAAGCATAAATAAATAAGACGATCGACGAGACGACGATAGTAGTTAGGATGGGGTAAATATGGTCCTTCGGCAAGGGCAAGGTGGTGATTTTGTTCGAGCGGGGCAGCAGATTTGGCACCTAAAAGACCGGTTTCACTAATGATGTCTAAGGTATATTTTCTTTGGCAGAGATAAATTCTAGAACTAGAATGGGCAACCTCAACCCCAAGGAAGTACCAAATCTTTCATATGAAAACAAGCATGTAGATATGCCTTGAAATGTTTAATTGCATTACAATCATTTCCAGCCACAATAAAATCATCCACATATACTAGAACAACAATATTTATCTTGGACTTATTCAAGACAAATAAGGAGTCGTCACAAAGGAATTGTACTAACTCATAACCTTTGAGTGCTTGACACAATTTAGCGAACCAACAACGAGGTGCTTGCTTAAGTCCGTAAAGTGACTTTTGTAGTTTGCAAACAAGTCCAGGTCGAGAAAGAGTGAATCCCGGAGGTGGTTTCATAAAGAATTCTTCTTGAAAGTCACCATGTAAGAAGGCATTATGCACATCCATCTGGTGCAATTCCCATTGTTTAGCAGCAGCCACCGCCAGAACAATACGGACACTCACCATTTTGGCCACCGGTGCAAACATTTTCATATAGTCGATCCCTTCGCCTTGATGATTTCCAAGAATGACCAACTGTAATCCCCCTTCCAGATTTCATTTATTAATCCTAGTTATTATCTAATTTAGTAATATTGTTATAGTATCATAGAAGGGTAATAGAAAATATACCAAGTGAATAGATAATTTAGGTAAAGTTCTATATTAAATCAAACAACAAGTTTAGTACAAAGTTTTCCAAGATTATTACAAGTCATAAAGTTATATTTATATATTGTAAAATCCCCAACCTAAGGTCTAGATTTTCTTTTGCATCTGACATCTATCTTTGGAATTATACATTCATGCATCACTCGTCACTAACATCTGGGATTGAAATATTTATGGGGTTAGACATTTAATTTTTATCCATAACAAACAAAGGAAACATTCATACAATAAAATCATTACATCATGCAATATGTATATGATATGTACATGTGACTCAAAATGTAAAACTTGAAAATCATGTTTTTGACTCAAAATCTAAAAAAATCAGTTTTGACTCAGTGCTCCATGGTGATATGAATCACAATTACACAAGGGCTAATTTAGGATCTTTAGGGTTAGAACCTTGTAAGAAATTTAGGAATTAGAAAGAAGGTGGAAGGAAAGAATCACTCTTTCCAAGGAAGGCAACTCACAAAGGATGTGAAAGTCCTTTGATACAGTCAAGTGTTCTTGAATCACTCAAGAACTTAGGAGAATCACTCTCACTAAGATAAAAGAGATAAACCCTAATATTTTTAAAAATAAAACTCAACTTGTTATTTCTGATAAAATTGGTTCAGCTTATAAAGAAACTTTGTCATCAGAGTTATAAATATTCATTAAAGGAAAATAAATACTAATAATGATTTATTAACCTAGGAATTGAAAACTACTTATTGATTGATTGTAACTTAAATTGTGGCATCCAAAAGTCAATCAGCTATGCACCCTCTTAAATTGTGGCATCCAAAACTAATAACTAAATTTCCAATTGGGCCCTTATTACAACTTGCAATAAAACTAAACTAAAGCCCATTAATTGATTAATTCAAAACATAAGTTGGTCAACCAACAATACTTGTTGAAGAGCTTCATTTGCTTCCCTTGTTCTAGCCCTTATCATAGGTCATGTTCACATCACCCTATCTGGTGGAACCAGAGCTTAACATCACCCTATCTGGTGATTCGACAATGTCCCACTAAACGCGAACAAGTAGATAGTGGTCGGAGTGTAAGTTCACCCGGCAGGCTACCATAACATAGAATCAAATAAAGACTGGTCACTTATGGGATTGCCCATGCCTAAACACTCCCTAGACCAGAGGTCCATCCCCATAGACCAAAGGTCCTGTCTTACCTATTCTACTCCCCCCATTTACTATCAGAGATACTAGTAGTTCAATTCTTAATCATTCATTCTCATATATTCTCTGTCTCATTTGGTCGGCCTTTTTCATAGTCATAATCCACTACCAGATACTCTTGATAGTAAATTTCCAAGAAAATTACTCACAGAAATGTTTTAAAAACTCTATTTTGAACATCATTGTTAGTACCAATCGTCCTTGATAGCAACTTAACAGTAATTTTCAAATACTTTTCTGTAAAAACTTTTCTGTGACTTCCAGAAAACATTTCATGCACTATGTTTATGTCTTGTATGAAACAAAACAACCTATCATGAATTTAGAAACATCTCATTCATATATTCAAAATTTCAATTAAAATTCATAGTTGTTTTAAACAAGACAATTTATATTAATAATCTATTTCGTAGGGTTCAGTGTTTTGTCCATATCTCGAGTTCTAGACCTCCTTTTAAGATGATTCCAATTATGTTGGAAAGACAAGACAATAACCTATAACTTTGATGAAGGCACTATCCTCAAATTTGAACGTTTACTAAGTCATTTTCCTAGTAAACAAAGAGGTGGTAATATACTGTTTGACTTTATCTCGATTATACCCTTAACCTTTTTCAAAATTCCCTAGGTTGTAAAATGACCATTTTGCCCTTGAACATTTCCTATAATTTCATCCATGTCCCTAAAATGACTATTTTACCCTTGAATATTTTCTATAATTTCATCCATGTCCCTAAAATGACTATTTTACCCTTAGACATTTCTATAATCCCATCCATGTCCCTAAAATGACTATTTTACCCTAGGACATTTCTATAATTCCATCCATGTCCCTAAAATGAATATTTTACTCTTGGACATTTTCTATAATTCCATTCATGTCCTAAAGTCATGATGAAATGACCATTATACCCTTAATCTTTTTCAAAATTTCATTTATGTCCCTAAGATGTGAAATGACTATTTTACCCTTGATCTTTTCAAAATTTTCACCCTTATCCCTTTCTTCAATCTCTCGTCCAAGAAGCCATGGCAAATCTCTAGATTTTCAAGTTTCAGGCAACCAAACTAGTTCCAAATCCAAATTAAACCCTAAATATGTTCAATTTAAGTCAAAAACAACAATTTTACTATATAATTCATCATTAATTTCAAGAATTTCATCAACATTTCAAACTTTGCAAATGATGAATAGTAATCTCCAATTTCAAAATTTCAGACATTCGTATGAATAAAATTAAACGTCTAACTCATACCTGGTTCCTTCAAAATCTTATTACTCTCTTAATTTCTTATGCTCCCCTTTCCTCATTTCTCTCGAATTCTTCTTCTCAGAATTTTGGTGCCTCTCTGTTGGTTTGTAAGTTACAGGAATTGTGTGTTGGTATAAGTTTCAAATTTCCTCTTATTTATACATTTATCTTACCGACTTATACTCCTTCTTCAATTTTATTTAATTATATTCTCCACCGCCTTATTTCACCGACTCAATTCAAATGTTCCACCGACTTAATCCAAAGCCACGGTTCTCGACTTTTATTTCTCTCTTTTCGTCGTTTTTTTTATTTTATTTTTATTTCTTCTCATAGAAAGTTTACATAATAAATAAGTTCATTATTAATAATTTTTACTTATAGTATTACATTCCTAAATATTTATTTATTCATTTATTTAATTTTATTATTAAAAATTATTAATAAATTATTATTTGACACAATATTAACCTTGGATTTTATTTTATAATTTTCTTAAGATAAAATTACTATAAACAAAAATCATGTTTTATTTTTATAATAACTCTACATAATATTCAGTACATATGTATAACTTATAAAATTTATTTATATAATTGGTTGCAAAATTTAGGATGTTACACCAACCGTGCCTTGAACCTTTCCACCATCCCATCCGACTTTCTTTTTATCTTGTAAATCCATTTCGATCCAAGAGCCTTTTTGTCAGGAGGTAGCACCACTAACTCCCAAGTTTGGTTGTTCTCTAGTGCAGAAATTTCATCCTTCATTGCTTTCTGCCACCTAACATCTTTTATAGCTTCTTTGTATGTCAAAGGTTCAGTTTCCTGTTCAAGAGCAGCAAGAAAACTACGATGTGCCATGAAGAAGTTAGTACAATCCACATATTGTGTAATATAGTAAGGATTACCTGAGGATGAAGATGGCGTAGGCAAACATGCAAATGAGTTTATTTGATGGATAGTGTTGGTCACGTAGTCCCTCAGCCGGGAGGAAGGCTGCCTAAGTCTCTGCCCTCGACCTAGTTGGTCACTTTCTGCAATCAGTAAGTCCCTTGAGTGTTTGTTTGCATGTCACTACCTCGAGGCACATCAACATTCAAATTATCGCCAATATCATGAGTAATAGGGTCTATGTCAATAGGTTCAGTTAATGAGGGTACATTATCCTCGATCATTGGCACTGTGTTGCTAGAAGAATGTAGCAAAGGCACATCATCATTGACCTTACAAGTTATGCCGATGGTATCATGTCCCCCCTCACTTTGAAGGTCCTGCCCTGATAGAAATCATCTTCATCTTCATGAGAAATATTGGTTATAAATGGCAGATTTCGAGCGCTATCTTTGTCCTCTATATGTGGTTGATTGAAAGGAAACGCATTTTCGATGAAGTGTATATCTCGAGAGACATAGCTTTCTCTTGTTTCCAAATTGAACACTTTCCACCCTTTTTTCCCATAAGGATAGCCAATAAAAATACATCTCTTACTTTTGGCAGCAAATTTGTCACCTTTTCTTCCTTTATTGTGTGCATAGCATAAGCACCCAAATATTCGCAAATGCTGGAGAGGAGGAGGCTTTCCATAAAGTACTTCAAATGGGGTTTTTCCATTCAACACTTTTGAAGGAACTCTATTAATTAAGTAACCAGTTGTGATTATACATTCTCCCCAAAAAGCAATTGGGAGATTGCCTTGAAATCTTAGCGCACGTGCAACGTTTAAAATATGTATATGTTTTCACTCCACTCTCCCATTTTGTTGTGGTGTGTGGACACAAGAGGTTTGAAATATTATTCCTTGATCCAAGAAGTAATTTTTCAAGCCAAGAAACTCGATACCATTGTCACTTTGAAATACTTTTACATTTTTATTAAATTGTCTCTGGACTAAAGCAAAGAAGTTTATAAGGGACTTCAATACTTCCTTTTTATCGACAATTAGGTAGATCCATACACTGCAAGAAAAATCATTCACGATAGTTATAAAATAATAAGCACCACATGAAGATGGAATTCTATAAGGAGCCCAAAAATCACAATGTATCATTTCAAAAATACCACTAGCTCTTTGTTCACTAATGGGAAATTTTTCTCTGCATTGTTTAGCTCTAAAACATACATCGCTATTGTCACACTTATTTTTACCAAATCTAGAAATGAGTTCTGTAACTTTAAAGGATAGATGTCCTAAGCGCTTGTGCCACAAATTCATTTGATCCACATTGTCTGCCTTGTTAACTTGTAGCATCTAAGCTCCACAAAGGTAATAAAGCCCATCTTTACGTTTACCCACTCCAATCACCATCCTCGAAATGCGGTCCTGCAATACACACAATTTATTAATGAATTGTATAACACAATTTGACTTATCTAAAATTTACAACACAAATAGGAGATTGTAGTTCAAATTTAGGATAAAAAGAACATTGGCAAGTTTCAACTGTCCCCCTAAGTACACATTTCCTTCCTTTGTTGCATTTGTGTGTTCTCCATTGGGCAATCCAACTGGACATGGCAGAATATCATGCACATTATGCATTTCTTCCATGCTTCCAGTCATATGATTCGAAGTTCCTGTATCAATAATCCATGGTGTAGATTTACAAATACCTGTCATCTTCTCATAATTTGCTCCTTTATTCAACATGTCTACCAACTTTTGTCATTAATCAGTTGTTAATCTAGCAAGACCAGATTTGTCTGTGTTTGTCATAGGTTCAGCTGCACCACCGATTGCATTTGCTTGTGCAACATTGGCTTTCAAACTTGCTCTTCTCCCTCGTTCTGTACCAAGTCGATGCATCATCTTGGTTCTCCTTATGATCTCAATTCAAATGACAATCTAGGAAACATCATTACTCAAGTTCAATTACACGAGAAAACTATGAGGAATGGACCAATCATATATACATATTATAGCAACTATATTTACGAAACAAAATCCTATTTATAGATCAATTAACAAATATGGTTCCTATAAACATGCTAAATGAATCCCTTAATTAGATATGATTTTGTTAATCAAATCACATTCTCGATGGACAATATATCAGCAACATATCAGCATGAATATTGTGCTGATATATTTTCATATTTAGCCAGCCTCCAATAAAATGTTATCTCTTTCTCTGATCGTCTTCTTGGATTTCCCACTTAGGTATTAATTTGTTGCCTCTTTTCTTCTTCACTTATATTGCTTTTATGAATCAAAGTGTACAAGCACCGTGATTTTATTTTATTCTTTTGCAAATAGTTCTGTGTTACTTATTATGTCTCCCCTTTTTAGTCCTTTTTTTCTTACACAAATTGTTATAATGGCCTGAGGTGTTGGGGCTTCTAACCCTTCCTCTAGTGATATTGTAACTTTTGTCAAAAATGTTAGTCCCATTTCATAGAATGATCGAGCTAAACAAGTGATAAAAAATACTCTAGAAGTTCAACTGAAAATGTAGTTTTACATAAAGAATCTTGGAGGAGCATTTAATATAATACAAGTGTTTAGAATGGTAGATATCATTCATTAGTTTAAACAACAAAGCAATGAGTTGAGATAAATAAAAGAAACAAAAAAAATTATAATATAAAGTTGATACATAAATTAAAATTGGTTTACTATAATGTAGATAGAAGATGGTAGTTATCTTAAGCATCAATATTTGATTGATTTGTAATTTGAAGTTTTGATAATTAAGAAAAATTATTTGGTAATTCCTTAACTTAAAAGGCAATATCTAGAATTTGGTGGAAGAATAATATTAAAACTTTAAATAATTGTCATTCATGAATTTAATAATTAATTCCTTTTATTGTAAATGTAACTCGAGTGTATTTGAAATGGTAAAAATTTAAAAGTTGTATAATTAAAATTAAAAATATTAAATAAACAATTATACACATATATGGTCGAATTTGTATATGTCACCTTCAAGAAAATAAATTGTTTGAAAGAAAAAAAAATTATGAATGATGTTTATGTTATAGTTCATATGAATGATAAAATGGTCAATTCATCTTGTTTGGGTCTATTCTACCTATAGTCTAAAAAAAACAAGGTAGAGTCAAATTGTAGACCCTAGTCCACCCTATTAAATGATGAGTTACCGGCCCAACTTATTAATATATTTTTTTTATATACATTTTTTTATATGTCATTTTTTAAAATATATCTTTAATTATATGAATAATTTTTAAATTTTTATTTATTAATTAATATTTACATTAGATAAATTGAAAAAATTATTATATTTATTGTTAAATAATTAATTATAATCAATAATTTAAACTTAATTTAATTTTTATAATTTAAATTTAAATTATAATATTTTAATATATTTATATATTTTAATACCATAACAAAAAATATATAATTTTTTAATTATAATTTTAATATATAAATATTTTAAAAAATGAGTCAACACGTCCGTTCGTTCCATTCACTGAATTGGTGAACTAGACAAGACGTGACGTACTAAAATTACTATTTTATAAGTAGGTTGAAGAGTCTATCTACCAAACCTAACATGTTTTGTAGTGTAGTCCATAACGATTAATGCAAAATTGATTGTAAAGAACATAGGTAGAAAAAGATAACCTCAGAAATTTAAATAGCAAACTGATGACGTCCTTGTAACTTCAACTCTAGAAGAAGGAAATGTTCATATTAATGTGCTTCATGAAAAAAATTATACTAATGAAAATTTATTAAGTTTAGATATATAATTTGGAAGTTTTATATTAGATGTTTGTTACATAGGCTATAGTCATTTAGGTGTTATTTGACCTGGACTTGGTAGTTGGCATTTGATAATTTGGTACTTTGTTTAGACTACTAAAACTTACAAATTAAGTATTTAAATTGTTTTGTTTGTCACTCATAAGTTATTATTACTTGGTTGACATGCTTTCTTTCTTATGGTAATGATAAGATTAAATTTGATTAAATATTTGAAAGTGCGACACAGTAACTAAATTTTTTTTTTTTTAAATTAGTTTGAGTACTTATCTCAATTATCTAAAAATAGGACCCGAAATCTGTATATTACAATCCCAAGATTTATTATCTCGTGAATCTCTCACAATCTCAACTTTTAACTAAAAAAACACTTTGAATATTGAAAAGGAATCACATTAGAGGCCGCTGAAGTAGATTTTACTCTAAAATGAAGACTAGGCTTAAGAAAGTTGCAAAGGATACAAAAGGGGTAAAACATGGTACAACGGAAGTAATAATGGGATACAGAAGGAATACTATACACATACATTTAACAGTACTTATATCTCTCTACTTCTAAGGGGTACCAAAAAGAGCACAAAGACTCATAATGGTTGTATATCTACTCACCCTGTAATATCTCTACTTCTAACCTTTGATCCTATCAACATTTTCAAGACCCTTTAATCATGTTGCACCGAACAACAATCTTCCGGAAATCATCCAGGCTTAACTGCAACAGAGCAAATTTGTTTTTAGTAATATATTCCACAATTTTTATATGAAGGGGATAAAGTCACCAATTTTCATACTTATAAGATGTAAGAAAAACGATCTACCACCAAGTGAAAAAGGTTAACTGCAGAGTGCTTGCAATCAACATAGCATATTTGGACTAGTGGAAGAATCTAAAGGATACATATAATAGAGTCCACATCTATCCTATAGTCTCCAAAAAGTTTTACAATTACCAATCTAAATTCAAACTAAAAGTTACAAAGCCTTGTGGTTATTCAATGTTACTGACCTCCAGCCAAAACAACAAAATCAGTGAAAGACCTTTGATCCTTACCTTTCCATCTCCATCACTATCGAAGCAGCGGATCATATCAACCAACTCTTTGTCTGTCCATAAAAAATCATGAGCTGTAGCAGCCCTCTGTAAATCCCTTACATTTATAGTTCCGTTTCCAGCTTCTGCATGCCACAACTTACCTTGTCAATAAGCCTGTGCATGAATTAAAAGCAGCAAAGAAAAAGAGAGGGAAAAAGCTTCTTTGATCACCTTCACATTAAACCAGAACTTAAACTAGATAAAACAGCTTCATACTGATTATAAATCTTTGATACTTCAAACACCACATATGCAAGAAGTAATACATTGAAATACTAGTCCCACATAGTCAAATCAATAGTGCAATCGAAGGGAGTCATACTGATAGCTTATAGAACAACAACAAACAACAGCATTGTATGAGTGAGAACGTGACTTCTCAGATCAATATGCGTACTTGGTAAAAGTTTTAGTTTTTTTTTTTTCTAAATGCTCAAGAAATTGAAAGTGACAATAGATCATTTTTCGAACTTAAAATTAAACGGATCTTATATATAACTCCAATCACCTCAACAAGTGCAGTTTTTGTATGGGTATGACATAATAGACTGAAACCTTAAGGGAAAACACACAGTTCCTCTTTGATGAATAATAGATATAATATAAGATATAACTATAACTTTTCAAACTGATCTCGGGCCATTATTTATAGTCATTAACAAACAAAAAGTAGCAGCTTACACATATTATCAAATTACCATCAAGCTGGAAGAAGTGTACAATGAGCTCATCCTCCGTGAGTTGCAGCCGACTTGCAAACTGTTGATGTTGAAACAGTTAAATACAAAAACTCAAAGATCCAATACAAACAAAAGAATTGTAGAGAAGGAAAAAGGCCATTAGAAAAGCGAAAATACTAACCGATTTTTTGTTCTTCTTTCTTCCCTTATCTTCTTGAATTTGATTGTTTCCCTTTTTCTCAGACTTGTTAATGTTCATTACATTCTTGTCAGGTAAATTTGAACCTTCTGCAGAGCTTTGCAAGGAAAGAGCAATTGCCTATTCACAAACCTCATACAGTTAATATGCTTCTATTCGTAGCATTATGCTACTCAGCATCATTGCAAAATGCTGTAAATCAAACAAAACCAACACAATGTAAATAAACATCAAAACTACCTGCCTCAAAGCCTCATCATCATCGTAATCAATGTACTCTGAATTACTAACATCCAGCTTCCCAGAGACTCCAGCTTTCACTTTTGAACCTTTGTTCTTCACCTGAAGTTGGTATTAAGCAAAAGGATTGGGATTGTAAATGTCAAAATAATTTTCAATCAGAAGACAAGCGCCTATGCACAGTAAGTCAATAACTACAAAAACCCATAATGCCAGAAATTTAGTGTTCATATCTGTCAAAAATAAATCAAGTATATGCACCGCATCTTGTTATTGGACCATACAATACCTCATTGGAAAGCTTTCAACTCTCATTAGCTTGTTAGGAGGCAAAAATGAAAATAGTAGGCACCGTTTATGGAAAAACTCAAAATTGGAAAATTGTAAACAAATCACGTGGTGTAGCTTTCTTTGTGGTTAGAAAACATTTACTATTATTATATTGTAAATTATAGCCTATAAAAGGCAACTCCAATGCACGGCTATGCTCAAGTTTTAAAAGTGAATGAAATATTAAGAAAAAGTTTAAATTCTTTTCCTCTATTTCTTTTATTGTGTGTGAGTATCTTGAGAAAATATTTGTCCCAATGATATCAAATTGGTATCAAAGTTGGTTAGATCCCGCATTAGTTTTGTGAGTTTGTGAGAGAGTCAGTAAAAAAATATATTGAGTGTGTGAGGAACAAAAGTGTTCTCATCTTAACAAAAATTTTTAGTCTATTTGAGAAAGAGAGATGGCCACAAATTACAATATTATTTGGTCTGGTCCCAAATTAGGTGAAAAAATGGATTACAATTACTGGGAATTGTTGATGTCCACCCATTTGAAAGCTCACAATATTTGGAGCGTTATTGAACCAGGCTTACAAGAAGGAGCTAATGTAGAAAATCAAAGGAAGGGGCAATCGGCGCTGTCACAAATTCAACAAGGAATAGATTATTCAATTTTTGACAAAATTGCAAACTGCAAGACTGCCAAAGATGCGTGGAATACATTGAAGTTATCATACAAAGGAGTAGAGAAAGCTCAAAAATCCAAACTGCAGTCCTTGCGAAGAGAATATGAAATGTATGATATGTCCAATTCAGAAACTGTTCAACAATATTTTTCACGTATCACAAATCTTGTCAATAAGTCCTTGCGAAGAGAATATGAAATGTATGATATGTCCAATTCAGAAACTGTTCAACAATATTTTTCACGTATCACAAATCTTGTCAATAAGATGAGAGTATATGGAGAAGATATTTCTGAAAGTAAGGTGATTGAAAAAATTCTACACACTATGCCGATGAAGTTTGATCATGTGATGACTACAATAATAGAGCCTCACGACACAGACACCATGACAATTGCAGAATTGCAAGGAAGCATTGAAAGTCATGTGAGCAGAATATTGGAGAAAACAGAAAAAGGAGTTGAAGAAGCATTAAAAAGTCAAGTGAATTTCAATAGACTTGCAAAGTCCATTCAAGATGCAAAAAATAGAGGTCGTGATAATTTCAATAATAGAGGAAGAGGAAATTTTAGAAGTAGGGGTTGTGAAAATTTCAGAGGTAGAGGTCATGGTAATTTTAATCAGTGAAGAAACAACAAATTCAGACCAAACAATCAGGGAAGAGATGGAGATAATTTTGTACCTGCCAATCAAGGAAGAGGAAGAGGTGACTATCAAGAAAGAAGTAATTTTAATTGCTTCCACTATAGAAAATATGGCCACAAAATAGCAGATTGCAAATTCCGACAGCAAGCAAACATTGTAGAAAATCAGTACCATTGGTGAGAATTCTAATAACCCACAAAGTTTATTTTTGGCAAGCAAAAACTTCTCAAAAGATGAAAATATCTGGTATTTAGATACTGGGTGTAGTAATCATATGTGTGGAAAAAAGGAATTATTTTCTTTGCTAGATGAAACAGTTACTTCAACGGTCAACAACAGCAATATTCCAATTTTGGGAAAAGGCCAAATCATAATTAGATTGAAAAATGGTTCCCAGAATTTCATTTCTGATGTTTTTTATGCCCCTGGTCTTCATCATAATTTATTAAGCATGGGACAACTATCAGAAAAAGGATATAATATATAGATTCATCATGGGAACTGCACGTTGATTGACAAGAGTGGGAGATTTATAGTCAAGGTAAAAATGACTCTGAATCACTTATTCCCTTTGAAAATTCAACATGAATAATATCCTTGTTTTAGTTCTATCATACCAAATGATGATTGGTTGTGGCATATGCGCTTTGGACACTTTCATTTTTCTGGATTAAATTATCTGTCAAAAGAAAGAATATGTTAAATATTCCTAATAGTGTGTGTGAGATTTGTCAATTGGGAAAGAAGCTCAGAGAATTATTTCCTACAGGAAAGTCATGGAGAGCGAGAAAGCCACTGGAGATTGTTCATTCAGAAAAACGTGGGTGTATTTTTTGAAGCAGAAATCAAATGCATGTGATGCCTTTAAGTCATTTAAGGTATTTGTGGAGAAACAAAGTGGCTGCAAGATTAAAGCATTGAGAACAGACAGAGGTCAAGAATACCTTGTCTTTGCAGATTATTTTGAGCAACATGGAATTCATCATCAACTAACAACCAGATACACTCCCCAACAGAATGGAGTTGCCGAAAGAAAGGACAGGACCATTATGGATATGGTAAGGTGCATGTTAAAGGTAAAACAAATGCCTAGAGAATTATGGGCAGAAGTTGTTGCTACTGTTGTGTATATCTTGAACAAATGTTCAACAAAGAGTGTTTGTAAGAAAACACCAACAGAAGCCTGGAGCGGAAGGAGCCCATCAATCCGACATCTCAAAGTTTTTGGGAGTATAGCATATGCTCTGATACCAATTTGATATCAGTTGGACAAATATTTTCTCAAGACACTCACACACAATAAAAGAAACAGACGAAAAGAATTTAAACTTTTTCTTAATATTTCATTCACTTTTAAAACTTGTGCATAGTCGTGCACTGAAGTTGTCTTTTATAGGCTATAATTTATAATATAATAATAGTAAATATTTCCTAACCACACAAAAAAAGCTACACTACTTTAGAAAGTATTTACTATTATTATATTGTAAATTGTAGCTTATAAAAGGCCAATCCAATGCACGGCTATGCATAAGTTTTGAAAGTGAATGAAATATTAAGAGAAAGTTTAAATTCTCTTCCTCTGTTTCTTTTATTGTGTGTGAGTATCTTGGGAAAACATTTGTCCCACTGATATCAATATCAAACCCCACAATGACTACATCAAAATAGAAAACAATTTTACCAACAAAAAACTCAATTCTACAAAGGGATAAACACGGAAAAAAATATCCCAATAACCCTATTTCATTACAATCACAACACTCTAAGATTTTCTTCTAACATTAATTATAGAAAAGCAAGCTCATACACTCTTTGGAACACATTTTTTGTTATTGACCAAAATTGATTAGAAATCACTAAATCCTCTTGGTCCCATTTCTAATTTAATGAGTTCTTCTAATTATTTGGCGGTTTCAAATAACTATTAACCGATAGTAGAGATTGTGTTAGAGCGATGTACAATAGCACTCCTCTTGTAATTATCAAACAATTCATTCTCATAGTCCCAACTGCCAAATTCATGCCAAATTGCCTCAATGTTTAAACTTTTTAGAAAAATTGAAAAATTCATAAAACACATTCACTTTCACAACCAAATTGTAAAATACCTTCACAAAATAATATCTGGAAAAGGGCACCATAACCGGAGAATTTATAAAAAATAAATCTCGACCAACCTTCCTTTTTCGTGACCCAGAAGAATTTTCAGTAGTGAAGTCTTCATCTTTATGGTCCTCATCATGTTCACTTGAAGAACTTGAACCGGCTTCTCCCTCGTCTTCGGGTACATATTCTTCATCATCGTCTTCTTTAACCTTCTTCTCTTTTCCTTTCTTAGCGGTGTGAAGAGAAAAACTTTTCAAGGAGAGAGCCATTTGGGGCAAGCCCAGAGCCTCCAACCTGGCTCTGTTCTCCGCGATTCTCGACAGCCTTTGTTTCTCGTACTCCGTCACGCCCTTCTTCCCATTGTCCACCATTTGTGCCTTCTCAGACTCTGACCCTGAAGCCGAAGCATCCTCGGATTCGTAGTCGGAGGTTTCGCGCTTCGCCATTTCAGGTTGTTCTGTGCTTTGTGCTACGCTCTTTAATTCCAGTTCCACACCATGAGGAGTAGCAATGCTTTTTTATTTGAGCCTAATTTGGACCAGTGATCCCCTTCGGAGAACGAGGCCTGATCTGAATAATGGGCTCATCTTTAAAACAATGGGCCTATGCTACTTTCACCAAAACTTTTGGGCACTTTGATGCTATAACTCCATATTTCATATTTTCTCACGTAATTCTATATCCAAGTAAAATAATTAAAATATTTTTTTAATAATTTTTGTTTAAAATTCTAATCTTTTCTTTTATTTTCTTACAAAAGTGATGCAACTTTATAAATATACAGATTTGGTTTTTTTTATCATCTCCATTCAAGATTATTTCCAATACTTAAAGATGAGTAATCATTAATATTATATATCTATTACATGTTTTTACACTAAAATTACATATTGAGACTTAGATTATTTAATTTGAAATTATATTCCCAATCCACATAACCTATTTTTAGTCAAAATTCTTGTTGCGCGAAATAAAAAATTAATACAATTAAAAATATTTTAAGATTCTTATTCGACTTTCCTAATGTTTAGAGATACTCTTTTGGTAAAAATGATAAGAGTTAAAAAAAAAAACTAATTTTTTTAAAAATAATAAATCTTTAATTGATAACAGTAGTGGAAGGGAGAATAAGAATACTTTAGGGTTTAAAAACTAGACAGTATGAGGGTTTAAAAATAAAAAACAAACTTCTGAAGGGAAGATAGATATAATGATAAAATGATATTTATTTTAATATGAAGAAATTATGAAGGTATGGGAAGAAACAACCTTTATTACAATGGGGCAAAAGTGAGATGTGAAATGGGCAAATTAGGGGTGATAATAGCAACCGAAAACGTAGTATAAGCCCAACTTTAGAATGTAAACCATTGCACAAAGCACAACACCTGTTGGAAGTGATATCATGCTAATTTTGTCTAATATATTTCAATATTTATATTTAAAACAAATAATATTAATTAAAATGAAATCATTAAATATTAAACAAGTAATTTTAATCCTTGAAATTGAAAGCAGTTGTGAGATTAATCTTCAAAACTAAAATATATATTAAAGTAGAGCTTCTGTTATGCCAAATAACAAAAGTGTTTGAGAATGTTGAGAAAAGAAAAAAAGGAATAAGAAGATGTGTGTTAATGTGGGGATGAATACTAGACAGAGTGGACATTAGGCAGCTATGTATTCACGAGTGCACTCCTTTCTAAGTACAAAATCAAAATGAAACCAAGTCTCCATTTTTATAAATGAATAATAAAAGGATAAGTTCTGATTTTTTATTTTTATTTTTATTTTTCACTGGCCATGGTCAAAACACATTCCAATTTACACCAAAATGAGTCAACATGGTGGTGAGTCCAAGAGACAGATTCTGATCATGGCTGGAGCAGCAACTACAGTTTTTTCCTCACGAGGCACTACCTTTATCACACACCACACATCCTCTATATTATTTTATTTTTATGTTAGAGAACTATACACTTTGTTTTAATTTAAAAAAAAAAATCTAATGAAATAATCATTTATTGTGATTTTTAACATGTAAAATTATTTAAAAAGTGAAGCAGAAAATGAATGTATTTTTTTTCTGCAACATGGAATTATTCTCATGAAAATATATATCTAAAAAATAGATTTTTTTTTAAGAAATAACATTAAATACTTGTAAAAAAATCATATAAAAATAAATCACTTTTTAATTATTATATTATTTTATAATATTAAAGATATCAACTGACGTTTTTTTATCATTAATTTTTATTAGATTCTAATGTTATCATAGATAATTTTTATATTTAAGCTATTATCGATTTTGTAATTTTTGTTTGTCACCAAAACATTTTTGTTTGTCACGTTTTCGTGGTAAATATGTATATATATATATATATATATATATATATATATATATATATATATATATATATAAATTATCATTAGCTTTTATTTTAATTCATAAACATAACTTCCAATTAAAAATTAAAAAGTATGAACGGTAAAAGACTCCATTTTCAGTAAAAAAAATACCAATATTCTATTAAAAAATAAAGTTGTTTGGAATATATATTATTATTATTAAGGTTAATTTTAATATTTGAAATGATTATATAATTGATGAAGTTTGGAGATGTTGTTTTGAAAAAAATATCTAATAACTAATTTATCATATGTTGTATTATTTAAGTGTTATAATCATATATTTATAAATAAATATAATACAAATATTAGGTATCATTAAAAAAAACTTAGAGATTAGGAAAACAGATCAAATGTGTTAAATTTTATTTTTTTTATGTCATATATATATATATATATATATATATATATATATATATATATATTATAGATTATTACATTTTGAATCTATTATATTTAATTTCGTAATACCTAATTTTGTTTATATTATAAAAAGTATCAATTTTCTATTTTTAACCAAAAAACACAAACTTGCTTTTTTTCTATAATTATATATATATAAATTACAAAATTTATTCATAATTAATTTTTTTGATAAAAACCCTTATTAACATTCTTTTGTTTCAATTACATTTATTTGATTGACAAAATCATATGTAATACTTTATTTAAAGAGATAGAATTAAAAATATTTGAAAAAAACTGTTTACTATTATCCACTAAAATAATGTTTTACCCTTCCCAACCGAGTAGGGATGGCAAAACGGGCTAGGCCCACGTGGCCGGCCGCCACTCCGCCATAATATGGCGGGCGGGTTGGTGTTTTCAGCCCACCAGCCCGTTTTGGCCCGCCCGCCATGCCCGCCAACCCGTCGGGCCAACCGCACGGGACGGGCGGGCCAACCCGCGCCCGCCTAATTAATAAAAAAATAATTTTTACTGTAATAAAATTAATTATAAAGATAATATATAAAGTTAAAAATTTTAAAAAGAGAATTAAAAAAATTTTATACTCACAGTAAAATATTCTCCTTCCTAAAACATAATCTTCTCTCATGTTCTCCTTGTTTATCCTAAGCACTCGATTATTTTTATCCTTATTACTTGAATTAATGGTGTAAGAATTACTCAACCAAGAATAATATGAAGTTTTATCAAATAAAAAAGATATAGGTATTTGAATTTTTCAATATAAAAAATATAAATTTTATAAGTTTAACGTTATATATATATATATATATATATATATATATATATATATATATTTGTTATTATTTATTATTATATAAATTTTATTATTGTTCTAAATTATAATTTCTTAAAATAATGTATTGATTTATATTATTAAATTAAAATAATATATATATATATATATTGAATTATTGACAAATAAATAATAATTTTATTATTAAATTTATTAAAAAAAATTATTTAAAAAAAATTTCTAAATTATGGCGGCCAGTGCCACAAATTCGCTAACCCGTCCCTCGGCAGGCGCGGCCAAGGCAGATGTCAGCTCGCTCGCCGCTTTGGCGGACCAAAGGCGGGACGGGCCAAAACGGGGCGGGCTGGCCCGTTTTGCCATCCCTACAACTGAGTTATTGCAGTCAGTCCTTGATTGATATGTTCTTACAGTCCTTCACTGATTTGTCCTTTCACTTCCATTGCCCAGCTAATATTGCCTGTGAATTTGTACGTACATATCCATCATATTCACTTTCAATTTTCAAACAACACTGCCACATTTCATTATTCTCACTCCTTCTTAATCAAATATGTTTTTCACCCCGTTTTCTTTCTATCTCTCATCTCTTTCTTTTCTATCATATATCTATCTATCTATCATTACAAGTCTTTTTCTTTCTTTTTATATTTTTCTTTTCACTTCAATCTATCCCAAAATAAAATATTAAGTTTACTATTTCTCTTTCTTCAATTCCTCTTTCTCATTTCGAAACCAATAATGGTATAAGCAGTAATGTCTCAATGAAATATAATACGAAATTTGGACACTTCTCTAATTTTGAAAAACATTACGAAATTTTATGATGGTGAAACTAAACTCATCTTATAAAAATGTACAAATTTTGATTATGTTTAACCTAAAATATAAATTGTCTTCGTTAGGATGTCAGAGTTAATTCTACGAATTACATGTTTTAAAAAAATTCATTTATTATAATTTTATTTTAAAAGACATTTTAGTAAATTATGAGAGAAATATATATATATATATATATATATATATAAATTATTTTTTTTATGTTAACTCCTAGCAGACTCATGAATATTCTGAACGTAAAGAATTTATTTTTATTATTATATATGATTTGTTGTATTTAACATCATTAAGAATGTTTTTTTAACTCTGAAATACATTTTTAATCAATATATTTCATATTCTAAAAATTATTTAATCAAACTTTAAATAATAGAAAATAAATTTGTTTATATACATTCGAAATAATAAATAAGGAATATCCAACTAAATGTACGATATCATCACTATATATATATATTCGGAAAAAAAAATTGTATTTCATATCTGTGTAATTTAAGTACCATGTAGATTTTTATTCCATTTTTCGGTCTTTGAATAAATGTAAAATATTTTTCTTCGTAATATTTCAAATTAGTTGTGAGATTTCTATAATAATTTAAAACATACATGTAATTTTAAATTGTGAAATTTACTGATAAATTAATTACAAATAACAAAATAGAGGACGATGACGTGATTGGTATTTAATAATTTCCACTGAAATATATATATATATATATATATATATATATATATATATATATATATATATATATATATATATGACCAAAGCCCAAACCTACTTTGGGCTTACTTTGTTTGGTTTAAGCTTTCATGGGCTCCGATCCCCACTGCCACAACCTTTAATTTATCATATTTTTCTTAATTATTTAAATGCTATATTTTTTCTAGTTTTTACTAGAATTATATATAAATAAAACTTTGAATGAATATAAATTTCAAAATATGTATTAATAATCTTGAAAATTTTAAGCTTTTGTGAATATTCTCGTATTGATGGTATAATTTATTTTAGAATTTTAGAAGATATTAGAAAAAGTGCTAATCAGATAAAATAGTAGCTAATTAGATTGCATAGAAATATTTTTTTAAAATAAATGCATTCATTGGCATATGAAATTATTATTAAAAATGCCTATAATTTCTCTAAAGGTCAACAAAGTGTTTTCTATTTTTAAAATTTTTTACTTGAGATCCAACATTTTATTAGATTGATTAAGTGAATTAAATGGTATAATCCATTGGCATAAAATGTTAAAATTAGTTAATTATAAAACCTAGATGATTAATTTTGTAACGGAAAATTTTAGAAAAATAAGATGATAAAAAGCTTATATAAAATAGAATATTAGACATAAATTCTTACTAACTTATTAATAAGGCATCAAAATTTCTGGGAATAAGCTTAAATATACTATAAGGAAAAATAAATGAACTATATGTTAATGAAATAATGGAAACAAGTATTTTAGATAAACTTGTACTATAATATTCCATTTCACTTTTTTTTTTTTTTTGTGCTGATAATTTTTGCGACTATTATAGCAATATATAACTTTACGCGTGATTAGGGTTTTTCAACAAGAAATGACGACGAGAAACAAGTGAGGAATGATGAGGCAAAAGACACGACTTGTTCATCATATTTAGGAATTATTTAGCAAAGAAGTTTACTCATATTGGTTGTCTTCAACAACGTTGGAAAACGATGGTTTTATGATTGAGTATGGTGGGTCTTAGTACACACAATAATAGAGTTATGTTAAAAATTATTATTAAGATTCATAATGAATTAGGAAGGATAAATTTTTAACTGATATGTTCCTGAGTCTCGTAGGAGTTAAAATTAAATGTAATTTATATATATTCTTTTTATTTAACCCATTAAGGTTTATTTTATAGATAAAATAAAAACTCTTAAACGAATAATATTTTAAATATAAAATATTCCATGCATTCAAATTGAAATCTTATGCATAGAAATTTAGGGTTTTCATATATTAATATTTTTTTTTCACACTATACACCATTTTTACACTTAGATTAACTGAGTCCTAATTAATTGTTAATATTGACCCACATAGCTTTCCTCCATAATTTGGTGGTTATGATAATGACTCCAATTTAAGCGACACTTAGGTCCATCACAATTCTAACAATCAACCAATAATTAAGCCCTTTAATAAAGCTTCAACCATATATTATTTTCCCTGCCATAGCTAAATTCATTGCAAGGTGATCCAAGTTATTTTATGTACAATGTGTCGTTATTTTGTATCATATCATGCAGTTAAATTATTTTGATTAATTCAAGTATATATATGTCAACCTTGCTTCTGAGACTAACACAAAAATCCAAAGGGTCTTTAAATAAATAAACATATCACCAAAAGACACATCGTGGACATTGTCAAGTTGTTTGTATGGTTCATATGATATAAACAAAAGTTTAAGTGGTCGTGTCCTATCATATAACCGAAAGAACTGAAACCATTGTACACAGGCTGTCATCAATTATTTAATACACAAACTTTGGCTGCTGTAGGAAAATTGCATGCACAAACTTGATTAGTTTAAATCATTTTTTTCTTTCACCTTTTTGTTAAATGCGGTTTTATGCCACATAGTGTTGTGCATGAATGTGTTGTCAGGTACTGATATTCTTTGTATCTATTAGGGCAACTTCAACGGGTTATTTTTCATATTCATAAATATAAAATATGTTATACTTTATTAAATTATTGTTAAGCAATTAACGTTCAATTTTGGTTTAATAATTAAAAAAAAATCAAATATGCTGCTTGAGCTTCATATCGACGATTTTTTCTTATGTTTCTTTAATTGAGTTAGGTGAAAAATAAACCAAAAGGAAGTAGGTAGGAAAAAAGAGAGAGATGTAAAAAAAATGATGAGTAAGGAAGAGAAAGAAAATTGTTCGAGTTCATTTTCAGGTAACTTCGTTCTCTTAAGTGAAAATTTTTACCCATTGAATCCTACCTGTTTTTTTTAATATTTCATTGAAATTTTGAGTTACCAATAGTCATATATCAAAGAATAATTGATTATGGTTGAAAATTAATTTAAAATTTAAATTATATTTATTATTATTATTATTTTAATATTTGATTAAGTACGTTAATAGTTAGTTAAGATATTTAATAGTTTTTTTATTGATGAATTAGTGAGAGAATTAACTTCATTTTTTTTATCTAATTTTTTTTAATTAGTTGTTATGTTTATATATATGTTTAGGATACTCCCATTTCACACCATTTAGATACTCCCATTTACTTATCACTGTTACGTGGATTCAGAAACAACTTAAAAGGTTAAACTTATATTATGAATCTCTCTGTCTACGTTTATTTTAATTTCATTAATCATTTCATCGCTTATCACACCATTCTTCATATTTGGTTGTTTAGATATCCATAGTAAGTTTTTCTTCATTTGATAAATAATTTTTATTATTATTTTATATTTAAAAATTATGGCGTGTAAATTAAAGAATCATGTAAATAATTTATTTGATGGATCGTTTCCAAAATAAAGATTACTATTATAATTATAATCTTAAAAAAATTGTCACCAATCGTATAATCTTTTTTTTAATATAATTAATCAAAAATCAATTATCTGCGAAAATATGTGTTAAAAAAATTAATATAAAAATAAAATTTTATTTTTCTATGATTAAAAAAGTTATATCTTTATTTTATTTTTTTTACCTTTTTTTTTCTGACTTACCTTTTTTTGTATTTTTTCTTCTATTACCGCACACAATGTTAAAGTTATTCTCTATGTTGATGTTAGCTATATATTGTTGTGTCAACTTGTCTATGTCACGTAAAGCGGTTAGGTTGATTGCACTATTAAATTCAAGAACCTAGCGGATTAATCATGAGTTAGGTAGGATTCACATGCTAAGATGAGATTTATTTTTAAAAATTAAAATATTTGAACTATTTATCATATAGTTAACATAGATTATTTGTTTTTTTTTAATTGATCCACTAATTTATGAGTTATTTTAAATATTTTTTGTCTTTTTATATTTGTAAGCATGCCAACCCAAATCAATCGTAAAATGCATAAATTGGGTTGTGTTAAGATCGTAGTTAAAAATTAGATTAATCTGATTAGTATCTGGTGGTTAATTAAGCAGCTTGGGATAATATTCAGATTATAAATGTAATTGATTTGTATTAGTTTAACTCGATAAGGTCAATCGAAAACCCTAATAATCTTGACTCAGTTTTAATTTTATAGATAATATTTACCTTTTAAAGTTATTGATGGATTCGTGTTATTGTTAAGAATTTTAGTTTGAATATTAGGTATTTTACCATGGTAATATTTTAATATTTGAAATATGCAATTACATTTTATTGAAGTTTATTTATTATTTCCTGTATTAATATTTTATTATACAAAAATTTTAAATTAGTTAAATTTTTAAATTATATTATACATATACAATGTATTTATATTTTTTAAAATAAGTTGGATCAACCGATTCAATAAGTTATCGAACAATTTGATCATTAATCATTTATATAATATCTCCACTGAGTCAACGGTCATATCCATTTTTATGACTAATTAAAGTTTCAAACTCGATAGATATTGAAAATGGTTGGGTTAATTAAACCATTTGACACATTTATCTTCGTAGCATGAGTGAAAAAATCTTTTCTCAAATATTTTAAAACTATTAATTACGTTAAAATAACTTAATATAGTTATTCTTTAATAAATTACCCTTAATCCTGCTTAAGATTTATGCTTTATGCTTCAAAATTGGATGTAATGTATTTAATATTTAGGCTTTAGCTTCAAAATAACTTAACATAGTTCTTTAAAATTTATTCCATTCAAATAAAATTGAATATAAAATATTTAAGATTTAATTCTTAATATAATACAATGCAATAAAAATCATAAATTATATAATTTTATGTATAACATAATTTGTATAAAATATTTTATTGGAAATATGTAAATAGATTATTGAATATAATTTTTTTTATTAAATTCAATTTCTTTTCTATTTATTTCTAAAGTCAAAGATGTTTTTTATACTACCCAATTCTGTTCAAATCCAAAAATTATTATTATATGTGCACATGTGTTTTTTTATTCATGTAGAAAGTTTGAACCAAGACTTAATTAACAAAAACAAAACCTATAAACTATAGATAAAGATTTTAGACATATTTATTGTTGGATATTTGGATTATTTTAGACATATCTCAAAATCTTCTTGCTGGATATTTGGATTATTCTTTTTTCACTTACCTTTCAATAAAACAATTTAGGCATAAATATCATTTGGTATACTTATGGTTGATGTTGCAGGTTTAAATTACATAATAATTTTTTTTCTACTTTTTACACTACTAAAAACCCTATTTTTTTTTTATAGTTAAACTAAAAATTGCATTCATTTTTCACTGTAATTAAGAAAGTTCTTATTTTGCTTATAACCGTGAAACATTATTTTATAAAAATTACAAACGTTACATAACATTTTTAAAAATCTTTTTTTTTTCCTGAATGGGTTAAAAATCAAATTTCATGGTAATATAATAGTTACAAAGATCTTCATATATAAAGAAAAGGAGCAAAATAGTTAGATATGTTTGTAGCAATTATTACAGAAGCAGACAATATTTGATTAATTATGAAGACATTGACCAACAAAGAGAACTTGTTTGGAACCATAAAAAATATGTAGCAGCCTAACCTTGATAAACGAGGAGGAAAACCAGAAAAAAAAAATGATTGAAGACAAAGAAAGCAACGGGATGGTGGTTGACCTAGATTTGATTTCCCACACTACAGAAAAAAAAATTATGCCTTGACAGAAGAACATTGGATAAAAAAGTAGCAAATTCCTAAATTGGAGGCTAGCCAACTTGTTGAATGCAAAGCTCCATCCAACATATCTATATCTGAGAGAGAGAGAGAGAGAGAGAGAGAGAGAGAGAGAGAGAGAGAGAGAGAGAGAGAGAGAATTGGGCATGCATGAAAAGTGGGAGACCAATTGGAAAGGGTTTTGTTATTGGAGGGCCTACAATATGTGACTTTGACAATCATATGAGTACTTACTTTTTTGTGTTTTGGGGATGATGAATAAAATGTGTGGGATATGAAGAAAGCGTTGTTTCTAAGCTGACTAAGAAAAAACTGTGTTTGTGTTTGAGAGAGAGAGAGAGAGAGAGAGAGAGAGAAGAAACAAATATTGATGGAAACTTTTGAAAAGAGTTGGAGGAGATATGGTGGGCAAAGCATCTGCAAAAGTTGGGAATGAAAGATGGACGGGTAAAAGATTGTCTGGTGACAAACAAAACCGCAACTTTTTTCCCACACACAAACCCTTATTACTATATATCTAATCTCTTTACCCCCACATTTTCCACCTCACACCCACTTTTCCCTTTTCTTTTCATTGCTTTTCCTATATATGCTATTTGCCTTGGATGCTCACATGCTTAGCTTTACCTTCTATTCCATGGTTTCCATAGTGTGTTATTAGGAGGACCATGTGTTTGTAGTTATAAAACCCTAAATTCTAACATGTAGTTTCATGTAACTGTGGGATACAAGCAATTCGTGTAAAAGAAACTCCCTTCAAAAATCATTATTGAAGAGACAAGAATATATGACCTAGGAACAGTAGGAATTTCGATCTGTTAATGCCATTTTTTGTCAAGGAATGTGTTTTATGTACTTTGCAAGAGGTAGAAACATATATATGGTAGCAAATAATTTGGACCCGCGTCTCTTCCATTGAGCATCATGGTCATGTCACCACAAGTTCAAAGACAGGTGTGTGTGATGCAAGGTGAGTTTGGTAGTGTGGTGTATTAGGTATACAAAAGTTTGATGTTTTATTTTTGTTTCAGAGATCTAAAAATTGTTCTTCCTTTAAAACTATAATGATAAAAGGCTTTTGATTAAGGAATTCAAGTAAGCACTTTTGTCCCCAAGAAGCCTCCTCCTAAAAGTGAAAGGTTTAGTTATCATTAGGAACAAATTTTTGGCAACCTTCTCTTTCTAGATATGAGTTGTACCATTTTGCTGTCAACCAGTAATTTGATATTTTTATTGAGTAAGATGGGTTGGGTTGACACAATATTTTTGAAGGAAGATTCACCAGTGAAACTCACATGTACAATTCATATCACCTTTAACAAAAATTTTAAGACGTTAAAATTATGGATCTAGGTTGTTCAACTTTTATTTTATTCTTATTCTACATAACTTAAAAGACGATTTCTCAATAAATATACCCATGATAAAAAATTTCAACTAAAACTTTAGTTTTCTTTTATAGATAGTTTACAAAGATAACGGGGTACCAGGCAACCTTTTATTTAATTTTTAAAATAGTTTAGAAATTATTATTAAAATTAAATTAAATTAAATACTTATCACTAAGATTTTATTTTTCAATTCTTTATATAAACTTAAATGTTGTTAGTGTAATCAAGAAGAGAACAAACACTTAATGCCGCATTCAAGTAGTTAAAAGATTAACATTAACACAAAAATAACATTTTATAAAGATTTATCAGGATGATCTGTACGGTAAAAAAATTGTTATTAGAAACATTTTTTATATTATTTTTGACATAAAAACGTTTTTTAATTAAAAAAATAAAAAAATTGTTTTTTATATTTTTCATTTCATCGTGTTTCAGACATCTGCCTATCGCCTTCTTTGTTTTCTTCCCTGCCTATAATAAAGGTAATATTTGAAAATATTATTTCATTATCGATAATAATTTGTATTTTATAATTTTATCTCATAATTTTTTTTTTATGTTAGATTTTAATTTTTATTATGTAATTTTTTTATGTGGCCCTTGTCTCCTCCCCAATCTTTTATATATATAATATGATTAATTTTTTAAATATCAAATAAAATTTAAATATTATATTTATATCTTTCATGGAAAATAATAATAATAATTATTATTATTATTATTATAACAATTTTTATTTTTTTACAGTTTCTCACTTACATTTTTTTTTCTCATCTTTCTATCTTTTTATAATTTTCCTCTTCTACATTTTCACTCTTCCCCACTTCAACTTACCTTCACATTTTTTATCTTTTCTTCTCTCACATTTTCACTTTTTTCATTTCTACCAATTTCTCTATCATTATTCTATTTCTATATTTTACTACAACATAACAATAGTATGTTTTTCTCTTTAATTTATATTTTTCTTTTGTACACTTTCACTTCTATAAGATAAAACTTGTAATTTTTTTATAATTTTTTCTCTCCTGTTCATAATAGAGAAATGAAGTATTTGAAATAAAAAATAAAAGTTCAAAACTAAACAAAGTTACTCCAAATATTTTTCAAAGAAAAAAAAGTAAGTAAAATTATATGTATTGTTGACGGTTGTAACATATTAGCTTGGATATTATTTACTACCAATTAATTATTTTTTTAATGTTTTATGATGTTTATTTCAACGTTAAAATGTGAAAAAAAAGGTTAAATTTTAGAGATATATAAAAAAACTATAGATTTATTTTTCAAGAAAAAAAGAGATCCACAGGATGAGTTTTGCATTCTGATCTTAGCCCCGACTTTTTTAACCGTCCTTATCTTTGATCTCTGTTAGGGTTAGAAATTAAGTTTTTATCTCATTCTTATTAGGTTTTGGGTTCTTTCCCGATTTATATTATTTAAAATAATAATATTAATAATAAATTAATTTTACTATTTTTATGTATTTTTTGTACATAAATAAATATTTATAATTTTATAATTTATAATAATTATTAATTAAATATATTTTTTAATTTATTATATTTATATTAAAATATGAATATAAAATAAACATTTAATTATTTTTCTTTATATAAAATTATAATATTTATAACGTTATTATTATTATTATTAAAATATTTGATTATATATATATATATAGTTATCATTTAAAATATATAGTTTATAAAAAAATATTTAATAAGTTAATTTTTATTTAATTAGTTTAAAATTTAAATTATTAATTCTTTAAAATATAATTATGTTATTAAAATAAAATTTAACATAAGTTAAAATTTGATACATGACAAGTAAAAATAATAAAATCCAAAAAACATGACATAATAAAATTTAATAAAGATAAATTATAAATAAATTAATATTAGTTACTACTAATATTTATTTAAAATATTTTTCTAATAAAAATAAATTATAAATAAATTAATATTAGTTACTACTAATATTTATCTAAAATATTTAGAAAAAGATAAAAAAAGAAAAATTAATTATGTGTTTACAAAATTGGTTGAAAAGATTTAAAAAAACAAATTAATTGGAGAAATTAAAGAAAGGTGAAAAAGTGAAAGGTAACAGAAAGAAAATAATATAATGAATTAATTTATTTAAAATATTAAAAAGGATAAAAGAATTAAAAAGTTAGTAAAAAAAAAGTAATAATAGTGAAATATAAAAAAATGACTATATAATAAAAAAAAGAAAATGAAATATTTTTAAAATATTAATATTTCAAAGTTTAAATTTAAATAGTGGTGAAAACATCGGATTTTCTCTTCAAAGTGTTGAAAACTATCTTGAATTTTATGTTCCAGCAATCTCTCCTTCATGAGTTAAAATGTTCATTAAAATTGTATGTTTAATATTATTATTTTTTATCTTTATTCACACTTTATATATATATATATATATTAGGTTTAAATTATCTATATTTCTATGAAAAAAGAGAGAATATATTCAATTTTGTTCTCACTACCTTAATACATTCCAAAAGTATTTATGGATTATATTAAATCTTACTTAACTTAGGATTATTTTTAAGCTTATTTCTAATGTTGATTTTAGTTTACAAGCACAATTATAATTATGATAATAAATTATTTTCTCCTTCTGTACTCTAAATATCGCAAAATCTCTGAATTGATCCAAGTTATTGATCTTACTCGCTAATCTTTTTATTACTTTTAAATTATTTTAATATTTCAAAATTATTTTTAAAAATTTTTAATTAATTTTTTTAATGAATACATTTATATATTTTTATAAAATAATGTGGACGAAACACACTGTTCACATAAGCTCTGAAGAACTTGTCTGATGGATTTGGTAGTGCCATGTGCATGATGTAGGAGCACAATACGAAGGACACACTGTTATCCTGTGAGGAGGGGTCCACTGTAACATTGGTGGATTTCTTTCTCAAATATTTCTTCAACTAATTTTGAGGGAACAAAAAAGTTATAAAGAAAATACATTAATATAATTTAATTATTTGTTTTTTAGGAAAAAAAAAAATTATTGTGAATTGTTGGAAGTGAAGGAACGGTGTGATGATCTGGCAAAGTAGTGTGGAAGAAGCTGAATTGTCATGGTCAAGGTGTACAATGGTCGTACACGTGTCACAGTCTAAGATGGTGACCATTCATTAGGGATAATGGGTCCTACCAAGTTGGCCTTATGTGTCGCTGTCCATTCCCACTGTCCATAACGAATGCAGCACACGAGACAACACGTCACAGTCGCTAGTTAATGGGTATCTTCATAGATAAATTGTGTCACAAACCCACTCTTTTTCTGGTTGGACCCATCTTTGTTCCTTTTCTTATGGTCTAATGTGTTGTAAGGGTGAAGTTGTTGTGTTTGGAGTCGTTCTCTTGTATGCGCATGCACACAACTAACTATCTTGCACCATGCATGATCCACTTGGAAACAAACCATGGTTATGTTTGTTTTCTTTTCCTTTATCCTTGTTCAATGGACAATTCCTCCTTCACGCACTCAAATGATTACAATTGATAGGACCAAAGATCAACTTTTCTAGATTTTTTTGTAATTTAAAATTAGAGAATAGTAATGACACTAGATATGTCAACTTTCTTGCTTTTCATATTTAGTGAATTCAGATTTTTTATATTCTTCTTTTTAATATTACTTTTCTCTTGTTTAACCAATAACTCTACATTAATTAAATCGAAAAGTTATTATTATTCCTAGTTAAACTTATTATTACATTATTGTTTAACTACAATATCCTATCATATAAAATTTACATTTAAGACCTTCAACCCTGAATATAAAGATATCCGTTCAACGTTACCTTAATTTTTATTAATAATCCATAATAGCTTATAATTATATGCTTCAAAATTCAAAATAAATTACTTCATTTTAAATTAATTTAATTTATTCACAACATTACTATATACATCTAATTTATTCATTTTAATGATGAGAACTCACACATTAATTGGAGATATACATATTTTTTCATCAGAACAAATTAAATATACATGTCCTCTATTATTTCACTCCTATTTTTTCTTTTCAGTATACTTATATTTATATTCCTAAATCTTATATAACTTAAAAATAAAACATAAATTAAAATCAACGGTATATATATATAATTTGAGATATTGTTGATGTTTTATTAATTCATTTCTTATCAGGAATGAATCTAACGTGGATTCTTTTAATTCTTTTAATATTGATTAATAAACATAAATATTTTTCAATTTTAGAGGATTAAGATGAATTCAACACCAATCATTCAATAATTAAAATAAGATAAATTTTAATTAATGACCTTTCATATATAAATTGAATTTTCAATATAAATTATAACATTTAAAATAACTTGTAAAAAAAATATAATAAAAATAAATTGTTGGAAAATAAATATGCGAAGAAAGTAAATTACAGGAAAATAAATTTAGTTTATTACCAAGGATAAAACATAAATTGGTAAAGAAAATCAACAAAGATGGTGACCAAAATGTTAGGATCGAGCGCATACCACTAGGCCAAAAGCTATAGCCGTTAGTCGAGCGCAACTCTTTTTACTTTAACATCAAGCGCCACGATTCAATCGTGACTCGCCACTCGACCTTCGTCACAGGACAATTGATGCTACCTGCAACAATCTCCCCTCAGAATTGTCCTACAAGGTATCCCACTCTTGGATTGTGACTTGGCCCACCCGCCTCGCACGGACAATTGTGCAACTTGCAACAATCTCCCCTCAACAATTGCCCACCAGAATCGAACTTGTGACCTTGGCTCGATACCATCGTAGATCGAGCTACACTAGCCAAAGCTATAGCATTAGTCAGCGCAATCTTTACTTTAACACTTAGCGCCACGATTCATTGACTCGGCCACACTCGACAGGACATTGATGCTACCCGCAATCTCCCCTCGCTAGTCTACAGTCCCACTTGGATTGTGACTTGCCACTACCGGCAATGCAACTGACAATCTCTCAACTGCCACCGAATGAACTCGTGACTTGGCTGATACCAATTGTTAAGAACAAGACAATAAAGGAAAGAATGAAGGAGAAATGACACAAGAATTTTAACGTGTTCGCTAAATATGTATGCTACGTCCACGACTACACACGAAATAAAAATACTTCCTAGTGTAGTCGTGGACGTAGGCATACATATTTTAGCCGAACCACGTTAAAATTCTTGTGTCGTTTATTTTCTCTCCTTCATTCTTTCCTTTATTATTGTCTTGTTCTTAACAATTGGTATCGAGCCAAGGTCACGAGTTCGATTCCTGGTGGGCAATTGTTGAGGGGAGATTGTTGCAGGTTGCACAATTGTCCTGTGGCAGAGGCCGGTGGGCCAAGTCACAATCCAAGAGTGGGATACCTTGTAGGACAATTGGCGAGGGGAGATTGTTGCAGGTAGCATCAATTGTCCTGTGACGAAGGTCAGGTGGGCCGAGTCACAATTGAATCGTGGCGCTTAGGCTGTTAAAGTAAAAAGAGTTGCGCTCTGACTAATGGCTATAGCTTTTGGCCTAGTGGTAAGCGCTCGATCCTAACACAAAATTGCAAAGGATTTCATTGAAATTATTTTTTCTGTCCTCGTTAGGGATGACAATTAAACCCGTCCCCGTGGGGATCGACCCGCACCTGCCCCGAGTTTGACGGGAAAAACCCGAGTTGACCGGGGGCGGGGGCGGGTTTTCCCCGCTTTAAAAAGTCGGGGGCGGGGGCGGGGATGGGTAATGCAATACCCACCCGGCCCGTCCCCGTCCCCACCCCGACTTTATATTTAAATTTAAATTTTAAAATATTAATATTTTAAAAGTATTTTCTTTTCTTTTTCTATTACATATAAGGTCATTTTTTTATATTTTACCAATTTTTATTTTTCTTCTACCTATTTTTTATTTTTTTGTCTTTTTTAATCTTTTATATCAATTAATTTATTACATTATTCTCTCTTATATCTTGCAGTTTTTCATATTTCCTTAATCTTTCTCATCAATTTGTTTTTTTTTCAAACTTTTCAATCAATTTGATGAACACAATTAATTTTTTATTCTTTATCTTTTTCTAAATATTTTACATAAATATTAATAGTAACTGATATTATTTTATTTATAATTTATATTTATTAAGTTTTATTATGTCATTTGTTTATCTTATTATTCTTATTTATCATATATCAAAATTTATCTTAATAAAATAATTGTATTTTAACGGATTAAAGGAATTGATAATTAAAACTTTTATTACTTTGAACTAATTGAATAATAATTAACTTATTAAATATTTCATTATAAACTATATATTTCATACTTTTAAATGACAACTTAAAAATGAATTAAATTTTATATATATATATATATATATATATATATATATATATAATCAAATGTTTGAATACAAGTATTATAATAATAATGATGATAATGTTACAAGTATTCAAATATTTGAATACAGTATAATAATAATGTTATAAATAAAAAATAATTAAATATTTTTTTTACATACATATTTTAATATAAATATAATAAATTAAAATGTATATTTAATTAGTAATTATTATAAATTATAAAATTATAAATATTTATTTATATATGAAAAATAGATAATAAAATTAATTTATTATAAATGTAATTATCTTTTTAAAAATAATATAGATCGGGACGGGACTGGGCGGGACGGGAACCCGAAACCCAGCGAGGAGGGGGATGGAGACTTAATTTCTAACCCCGTGGATCGGGGACGGGGACGGAGATGATTAAAAGTCGGGGCTGGGATCGGGAGGCAAAACCCGCCCCGCCCCACCCCGTTGCCATGCCTACTCGTTGCATTTTTGTCAGAATGTAAGTCTTCCTATGATTTGACAATCACATTTATTTCATCTTATTTATAATTTTTTGTGTAACCGCTAAAACACTTTAAAATAAAAATAAGATAAGTAAAATAAAATATAATAATTGAAATAAAATAAAATCCATAAACAATTATTTTCCTATTACAATATTCCTATTTTTTTCAAGTCATTTTGTTGTTACATAATACCCATGACATGTCAGGTAACGAGATCATAATTGTTTTTTCACATCTCTCCATTGTATAACTCCTTTTCGATTGATCTTGCAGTCCTTGACTTGATATTCTCACTCTTTGATTTCAAACGTTCAATTAACCCTACCATATCCTCAATTAACTTCTCATCTATTCAATTCAATCTCTTATTTCATATTACACATTCTCAAATATTTCTTGATTATAAACATTCATTTTAGCTTATACGTTCGATCTATATATTCCAATTAATTACTCTATTAGATAATTACTTACTTTTATATCATTCTTTTTATCTTGATATTCGATCCTTACTAACTTCGATTTCTTCTTTCATTACCATTATTTTCTTTGAAATTTCTCATATTTCTTTATTTATTTTCTTTTAATATATTTATAAATTATTCAATAACATATATATTTTAAGAATAAATCTATAAAGAATTATTTTTTCAAAATAGACAGAAAAATGGAATGATAAATTTTTTATGAGACTTTAAAAAATGGTATAAAATATCTTATTTTTGAGTTATTTTTCATTGATATAGAGTTAATATTATTTATAAGCTTATGTGTATATTATAAATATATTTTTTTAACTTATCTATGACGTAAACAACACTTGGAAAAAAAAAATGTATGAATGATGAATGAAACTGATTTGAAAACGAAAAAGTTGAGTAGTATTAGGGAAATCAAGTCACACGTTAAGGTGTTTATTTATTTAATTATTTTTAAACACCCTTTCCACATTTGAGAGTTAGCATTTCCACGTTTAAATAGTTAAATTATAATGACACCTTAAACCATGTTTGGATTATATGACAGTTGAAACGTTCAAGTTTACATATTTATTTATTGGATCTATGCCATGTTTGTATATAAACTTTAATTCCTCATTAGCGTCGTATTAGACTCAAAACCCAAATCATACGCGCATTATTTAATGATCAACTCTTAATTTTAGTTAACTACAATAACAATTAATAGGTTAACTATCATGCTCACCTATAACTCTAATATATGCCTTATGAAAATGACAACCGAACAATCAATAGTTATCGATCAAATTTTTTTTTATTTTTTATATCTTAGAGCATGTTATTGTATTTTCAAATATTTTTAGTACTTTTTTAATAATACATTTAAAACTATTTCTTTCGTACTTGTATTGTACATTTAATTTGATTTGATTTAATTTAAGAGAAATTAGTACAAACAATAAACATTTAATTCAAATAACGATTGCTTTGAATGGAATTGAAGGCTACATGCAAAGTTTAATAACATTAAGGGTATATTTGATATTAAAGAAAATGAAAGAGAGAGATATAAATTAGAGTGGAAAATATTCGTTTGTTTAAATAAAAATACATAAAAGAAGTATTTATTTTAAAAAATAATAAATAATTAAATTAAAATTAAATATTTATTTAGTTACAATTTTTATATAATTATTAATTATTTTTTTAATAAAATAATTTTTAAAATTAATACTTTCAAATTCTTTTTTTAATAATATATTTTAATATAATTATAATTTTAAAAAAATATATTAAAGTATTTATTTAATTTTATGGTTTTTCGTAGTTATGATATTTTATTGAAATAATTATATATATATATATATATATATATATATATTTCCATTATATATTAGAAAAAAATTATTTTAGACAATTCTCTTCACTTAAATAAATTATTATTCATTTTTATGTTTAAAATTTTAATATATATATATAGATTATTGTAAAAAAAATTTTTTTACTTTCCTATCTACTAAATAAGAAAAATACTATCTTTTTCTGTTTATTTTCTTGTATTAATCATTTTTCATTCTACATTTCAATACAAATATCAGAGGACTAAAGCATTGAAAAAAAATGTAAACTATTAAATCATGATATTATTTATTATCAAACTAAAAAAATAAATATAGTTTTAATTCAAGAAATACATTCGTTATATGTTGTTAGTCTTCATTAAAAAAAAAAACTTCTAACATGAATATAGTGGTGTTAATTATATTTATAGAAGTGTAAAATAAAAATAAAAATTTTCTCATAATCAATATTCATTTATAGTGGTGTTAATTATACTTATAGGAGTGTAAAACAATGAATTCTCTAACGTGAATAAAAGTTATTGCTTTATTTTAAATTAATGTAAAATAGGTTTCAAAGGCATATTCGAACAACTAAGTACTTTTTGATAAATGAGACAAAACTTTGAATAACTCATAGTTAATTATATGTTTGGACTTTAAATTCAATTCAAAATACTACAGATTTTATTCTCACTTGTTTATATATATTATTTTATGTTTTTATGTGTATTTTATTAGCAATTATTTTACATCACTTGTTTTTATGATTATGAAATTATCTTTAAATTTTGTTGAGAGGTAGATAATATTATTTTTTCATCTAAACCAGATTATAAATTATGATTATCAAATATTTAATTTCTTTTCTAATTTAAAAAGAAAATATTTTTAAAAATATTTTAAAAAATTGAAAAAATAAATTAACCAAATTATACTGTTAAAGAATTGTTGATGTTAACATATTTAATATATTTTATAAATATTTTAAATTATTTAAAACAAAGTGTTGAGTAATATACTTTTTGGGAAAATTCAAAGAAGCCGATAAATAAACCATGCTAATAATATATAATTTATTAAATATTTAAAATATTAATTACTTCAGGTTAGATAAAATAAAATATGAATTTATGATTTCATATCTAAAATATAGATTTGACGCTTTAAACATCAATCCAAACATTACTCATATTTTGAGAATACAGATAACAAATGTAGCTATGAAAACAATAAACAATTTATCTATTTAACACTTTATTATTATTATTATTATTATTATTATTATTATTATTATTAGTTTGAAAAAGAATTAGAAAATGTCGAATTTAGAAAGTTGTTGGTCCCTTGCGTCCCGCCACCAATCTGCTCAAAACGAGGGTGGGGGACTGAATTGACCTGCTTTTATAAATTTGTCGGAAAACAAAAACAATACAGAGTGAACAAAATAATTAAATGAATGTACAATACCATTGAAAAATAATGAAAATAAATTAAATTCTACTAACATGTAACATTTTGTCATACTCTATTTAAAATTACATGTGACAACTTTAAAAATACTCTTTTTATCTCAAGAAAAAACCCTTACCCTCACACACTCACAATACCTATATTTCATTTAAGATTAGTATTTCTTTAATTATCAGTAGAATGTTTGGTCTTCATGTCAAAATAATGAACTTCTAAGAATTAACTAAAATACATTTTTGTCTACAAAATAAAAAAGTCATAAAATGCTATCTAATTGCAGTTTTTTTTTTATCAGTTAAATGATAACTAATTTAACAAACACTTTTAATTCAATAAAATACTATCTTTTCACCTATTATTGTAATGCCAACATAGCATAGCACCATTATTATCAAGTTAAATAGTATGTTGAGACAACAATGACGAATCGATTTTATTCCACAAAATCATGATGATACATGAAAAAGTAAAAGCTACTATTGGTTGCATTCCCTTGATCGCGAAAAATTAATTGATTATTTGGATTCATAAAGTAATCCAAGGACACTAAAAATGGATTCCTTGGGTTGTATTTTAATGATATTTCAAAGCTTTCCTTTTTCAATTTCTTTGGTAAGATCATGCGTAAATCACCAATGTTGTCCTTTTTCTGCGGTTCTTGAGTAATTTAAACTCTTAGGAGAAATTCTTGAAATGCTTAACACCCATCACATTCACATGCATAGAGGGATTGGTAATACTTTTAGTTTTTATAAATTTGAAACTACTAAAGAGAGAAGATAAACACTTGAAGAAACTAGAGGGTTGATAAATAGAAGTTAAGCAGATTAAATGCGATGTACTCGAACAAAAATACCTGCATATAGACATAAATCGGCACAAGATTCATGATGTTAATATATGCCAAAGTCAGCACCTAACACAGTAATCATCAACAAATAAGACAAAACTAAAGCATGGAGATAAGTGTTGACCCTTCTTGGCTAAATTGTTCGTTTCTTACAAAGCAATTTGCTTTGCCCTCAATATAACAGCCAGAAACTCACCAATCCTTAGATAATAGAAATGGGAAAAAGCACAGATGATATACCCATATTTAAAGTAGTAACACACTAGTAACAACTGTAGAATCTTAGAAGCTAGATGTCAACCCATCGAAAGAGGAACATTTGGGTGGTGAATCTCATCAAAAAGCCTAAATACATAAGCAATTACATAAACTAGGAAGTAAGTTATGAAGCACCTTCAAAAATATAAGGTAATAATTAGTTCAGCATTTCCAAGTTGAAACTGTGACAAGTTCTTTCCTCTGCCAGCATAGAACAAGAGATGAGTGCTTTCTCTCCAATTGAAATCCCCTTACAGGTGCCTTCTGTACTAAACACTCAGCTTGAGCTTCTGTGATGTTACTAAATGTGAATGGAGAGAAGCCATATTGAAGAAACATGCTCCTCCAAGTAGGTAGTTTTTCTTGTGAACGAAGGGGACTTGTTATCATCTTCTTAAGGGCTGGCAAGATGAAATGCTTTTCAATCTTTTGAAGGACATCTAGGTTCACATTCAGAGCATCAAGAGATTCAAGCAAGGCTGAGTAACAATGAAGAGCATGGCCTATATTGGTGGAAAATGGTACATCGAGTCGGTCACAATTTCTATCAAGAGTGGCCACCACTTTTGGCCTAAGCTGCTTCACAATGCGAAGGACTAAGGGAAACAATGATGGGCAGTTTGTGAAACAAGAAAGTGGCATGTTCACAGCAATTGCCTCATTATCATAATACTGAGCAGAGAGTGGACATGAAGGAGTGTTCAATGACTCAATGCTTAAAACATTGAGCTCAAAAGACATGTTTATGTCTTCAGCATATTGGTTTAACTTTTCATGAGTCACATTAAGCTCAAACTCATCAAAAGTGAAGGGTGACACAATGGCAGTGATTTTGAGGGAAGGCACACCATTACTCCTCATGGCAAGCGCTTGCATAAAAGAAGACCATTGCACTCCAAACCCGATATCAAAATCGATAATGTGAATACGATCAAACCTTTCCACAGCTTCAATGATTGCTTGATTAGTAGTGAAGTTGGCAAACTGAATAACAGGTGATATCTCAGAAAAGGACTTGTATGCTTCAATTTTGAAAATGGAACTAATGGGGGAGAAAGCCAAGACATTGTGAGCATTTGAATGAAGCAGTGACATCAAGGCCTCCTTCATGTAGAAAGCAGCCCTCTGAAAAGGCTTACCAATAGGGGAGAGCTGGTGATTGAGCCGCGCCAATATCCCTTGCGCATGAACCGGATTCCCAGCTTCTATCAGCTCAGCAGTTTTGAATAACTGATCAAATATAGCCTGCTGAAGCTGGTGGCTTGCATCTTCTCCGGTGGAACTCGCCTTCTGCGGTTTAGCAGATGGCAAAACCTGCGGTTGCACATGATGAGGAAACAATGGAAGCTGTGTTTGCTGCCTCCTACCAAACACCTCTTGCCCTGAATCCAAAAGGGGCAACCTTGGAGCCTGGTAATTGTGCCCAACAGGCTCAAAAACGGGGCGTTTTGCTGGATGCTGAGTGAAAACTTGCTGTTCCTGCAATTGGGGGCACATCATTGGCACAAAGTAAGATGGGTTCTCAGAGAATTGAACTTGAGTCTGGTTTAACTCAAACTGGGGATTGATGACTTGAGGCTTCTCATCCACCTCCCCAATCACTTGTTGCTGAGAATTAAACCCACCAGGAGATGTTGAAAACACCAAAGAATTGTTACCAGAAGCAGAAAACATTGGTTCTCCGACAGACAAAGTACCAGTCTTACCATTATGGCCATCTATATTCTCAGCAATAAAAGGGAAACCAGGGTAATTCCCTGAAGGGTCAACAATACTTACCATGTTCAACCCTTGATCAACAACACCAAAACCTGCATTGAAATCAACACTTTGTTGAGAGCCACAGCCACTGCCCTGGAAGAGCTTGCTCAACCCTGGAGAAGGGTCAACATCTGACATGATTAGTCTCAGAATGGATTGATCTTGACCCTCCCAGTCCTCCATTCTCTCACCACATTTTTCTGTGCTGGTTTCCAATGCGTGAGGAGGGTTCTGAGAAAGGGTTGCAGTGTAACAAGTGGTGTTATTGGTTGAGGCACCACTGCCACCCTTACTGATGGTGTTGCTACTGCCATGGGAAGTGGACATGGTGGAAGAGTTCGGGCTTCTTCTGGAGTCAAGAACTGAGGTGGGCTCAGTGCTGCCCACATAGCAATAATCGTCTTTGTCTATGGTCCACTTTGGTTGTGGATGATGCAAAAGCAGTGAAAATGAATCTGAGACTGAAGAGAAATCCAACACTGCCTTCCCTTGAAACTCCTCAAAAGGAAAGGGCATGGCCTTCATCTACGAAAGTTAACTAACAAGGGTGCCAAGTGCTCAAAAAACCAACCACCCTAAAAGACTCCAGTTTCTTCAAAAGTGAGCACCTTTTGTTAACCGGTATGAAAGTAGGTGTTTTTGAACAAATGAAGGTTGGCCTACAGAACCAGAACATAAAAAAAAAAAAAAAAAAAAACACTTTGTAAATAATGCAAACTCAAATGCTAAAGCTTAAAAAGGTGAAATTTTGAATGGCAACAAGGTTCAGAATTTTGGTGGGATATTCAAAATTGGTGATGGACACTACCTCATACACGGGATTCCAAAGACGAAAACTTGAACACCCATGAAGCTTTTCTTTTTCTTTCTCGATCTGTGACTTGTTATGTTCCAAACATTTACAGTGAAAGAAGAAAGCCATGAGTCTGATTCTTCTTCTTTGTCGCTTGTTTAAAAACAAAAAAGAAATGAACACCAAACCCTTCAAAGCTTGTCCTTATTTTTCTGGATCCGTGGCTGAATTAGCTCCAAACAGATGTCGAAGGAAAGGGAGAAAGCCATGAATGTAATTTTTTTCTTTTCTTGCTTATGTTTTCTGTGGGAAACACTCTGTTACTTGTGTTTTCTGGGATGTAGTGCTATATTTCTCTCTCTATCACTGTTTCTACTTTATTTTTTAACTTTTTTTAGTTTATGTTGTCTATGTTGTCTGCACAGTAATTTTCCCTCCCTTCGGTAATGTTGCTTTCACCTCACTGCCTTTCCCCATTCTCAAATGTAGCGCGTGACCATCACATGTCTCTCCTTATATATTTATTTATATATATTATTATTTTTGGGTCATACTCCATACATACATGGTCCATAGACTATATCTCTCATATTCTAAACATTTATAGTGATCACTGCATTGCAGGGTGGCAATTTTAACTTATCCCAATATCATATGATTTTTTGATTTGGTCAATTGTTTGAACTTGGCTAACTAACTTTATAGTAGTAGTATTTGATAAATAGGTACTAGAAAATTAAATAACTTATCTCTAACCTTAAATATTAATAAAATATTGGATCTCATTAAAAAAAAAAAACTTTTTTTCTCTGTTAAAATAGGTAAAATATACCATTTTTTTTCCTCTTCGTAATGGAAGGATAAGAACGAAGGGGTTGAGTAAATTTCAAAAAAATTGTGGAACATCGTTATTATACAAAACAACTATTTTTACTTCCTCCTTTTTTTAAGGTGGTCTTGCTTGTGATGCTTAAATCAATGTGAAGGGGTTAAGAAGTTGGATTATTACACTTGCTATCCTATTAAAATAAAGGAATATCCCTAACTAAGTAAGAAAAGAGAAAGAGTATTATTTTTATGGGAATAGAGTAGTTATTGGGATTCCTTTTGAGATATTTCTAGATTATTTTTTTTTGTTCTACGTAATCTCTTTACTTTCGCTTTTACTATTAAGTTTGTTGAAAATTGTGGACTAGAATAACTGTGTCAAAATTTTTTACATCAACAAGTTATTGTAGCAGAGTTAAATCCTTTCATGTGAATTTGATAAAGTGGAAAAATGAAAAAAAAATGTTTAAATAAAAAAATAGTAGAAAATCAAATAGATATATATATTTTTTTAATTATTATTATAACAATAAAAATAATTATTTTTTTAATCAATTATATTTGGAAACATAATTAATAATGTCTGAATTTGTTAACTTTCCTCACTTTTTGCAAAAGGAGAAAATAAAATTTAAAATCATTAAATTTTGTTCCTCCCACCTTTTTATCCTCGGAAACAAACAATCTTTAAAGTATGGTATTGCCTTCATTAATCTTTTCTATAGGCATAGATAGCTTGAATTCAGCATCATCAAAGTAAATTTATAAAGATTTACAGATTTTTTAGCCAGGTGGTAACATGTTTGTAAATCATTAGTTAATCGGTTTATTATGGGTTGGAATATGATTGAGTTTGATTTTTTTTAATGGATAATGGGTTAAAAATGAATTTAATTCATTTAATCCATAGGTTAAACAAGATCGAGCTGGTTTACGGTGGATCGTTTCACAACCTATCATTTATTCTAAAATTTAAAAATGATTATAATAATTTAATGATCTTAATTAATATTATTTTACTTCTCTACCTCTATTTCAGGTGTTACTACAAGTCAAATTCTCACTTAAGTTTATTATTAATTCTCTATAATACTAATGTATCCAGTCATTGTACCTAGGCCACTTGTGATCTGTCCGTCGCTATACCTAGGCCACTTGCGATTCATTCACCGCTTATGATCCGTTCAATGTATCATTGTTTGTCGCGTTACAACCTTTGTCGTGTCTCTGTGTTCGTCGCAACACTACATTTATCATGTGACTACACCACCGTGCTTCAGTTGCATCGTTACTCTTGTTTCAGTCGTAATATAATATATGACATGTCATTACACCATTGTGTTTTAGTCTCGCAGTTTAGTTGTGCTTATTAGAAAAAAAAATTGAAAAAAATAAATAAATATGGGTTAGTGAGTCAACTCACCTAACCCACCAACCTGTAGTGGGTTAAACCAATTTTTAAAATTTTTTATTCACCATAAAGTGAACTAGGTTAAACTTGTCTATTTTCGGTTCAACTCGTGGTAAGACAACCTGTTTGAGCTGAGTTGACTCATTTTGACACACTTTTAAGTGAAAAAACCATAACTATTAATAATAGGATATGAAAGTATATCATAATATAGTTTGGTTTTATACTTGATGGATAAAAAGTAATTTTTTTACTTAGTGAAAGTTAAAAAAATATAATAAAATCATACCTATATAAAAAATAATTTATTCAAAAAATTAATTTTGAAAAATAAAAATACATATTTTTAAAATTTAAATTATATTAATACAAATCATTTTAATTTTATATATAATAATTTGATATAAATATAAATTAATATATATATATATAATAAAATAATATCATTTTTACTTAAAAATAATAATAATAATTTTATAAAACAAATTTATGAATATCTTATGGATCCCATCTAATCCATTTAAGTCATAAGTTAAATGGATTTGATCAAAATTGACTTTATTTAATTTATATTATAATTCTTTTCTCTAATTTATCTAATTTTTCTGGTCTATCCATCAAGAGTGAAATAATTTCACTCCCTTAATTAATAAAATAATATGATTTTATCTTTTCTAAAATAATAGAAGTGAGGTTTGATATTTTACTAGTTAAATAAAACTTTAATTATTCAAATTTCATTTACAAATAAAGTTATCATTTTTCTAAAACTTTTTTTCTATCTTTTTTCTACATTTTCTTACCCCTTTTCATATTTTTCTAAATTCAAACCTGTCTTAGTTTTCCTAAGTAAGTTCAATTACATTAGATTTTGGTAAAATTAGTAGCACAAACATGTTAGGCTTATGTGCCTTAAACTTTGATTGGAACCTTCTACATATATTTTGAGATTTGTATAATTAGCTCACATGACACATTGTCACTCAAGCGATAAAAAAATAGAGGGTGAGGATCCTCTCGAATCTTTTTGTTCAAACAAAGGTTTGATTGTGACGAAACTCTAAAAGAGAGAGAACTAATTTAGTCTCATTTTTGCTTAAGTTAGAGACTCATTTTACTGTTCACCATATAAAAAAAATATGACACCACTTTTAACTCAAAATATCAAGACATTAGGTTATAGGTTTTTCTCACTTATAAATTACTCAACTTTCTCATTTCTACCCAATGTGAACTTTAAACTCACACTTGAATTCTTAACAATGAGGATTGTAAAAGAGATTTCACTAAAGTAAAAATCCCTTATGAGTAACATGGATTTTGAGTAACTTTGATATTGTATGAATATGATTTCTTTAACTTGCATTTGAATGTATAATATGTGATTAAAAGATGATTTATGTATGTATGCTAGAATGAATGTTAAGACTATGTTTGTGAAAGTATGATTTATGTACGTGTGTATGTGATTATAGTATCGTTAGGATCTATTACCACGTTCAAGGTATTATTCATTTTAGAACTCTAGTCAATCATGTTTTTGTCCTTGAAAGACACCTCAATGAGTTGAGAGAAGAATGTGTATATAAATTATCCTTGACCTTAACTCTTAATCGATGTGAGACTTATGACCGTATCAGAATAATATTGTAGAATAATGATTCAATATATGGTTGTGAACATTGAATTAGAGATTCAATAAGAAATATCCTAATTTTATTAATTACTAGAATCACATAAATTAAGAGATTATGTGGTGAGAGTTAAAAAATGTTTCAATAACTTAACATATGATGTGGAAAAGAACTATCTTTCTTAAGTCAAATGTCTATGTTGATATAGTGAGTATGTATGAATGTGATACTATTATAAATATTTAAGGTAACATTGGAAAGAATCTTTCTTCTTATACCTCCATACTTTCTTTCTACACTCATGTTTATTTAAAACAACAATAATATACCCTATCAATTTTATGAAACTAGTGATTTCGACACTTATTCTATAATATTTTATAGATTGATAAATTAAAAAAGAAATTGGATGAAAGAATTAAATATATATATATATATATATATATATATATATAAGTTTTTTATGTTCTAGATTAAGAAATCCATAACATAAATTTGTCATTACAAAAAGGTCAATCCAAATAACTTACGGAAAGGTCAATTTGAAAAGCTTTTAGAAATATCCATCCATAAATAATTATTGACTTTTAAATGTGTTAGATATTGTTTATATATTATTTGATATTGTTAAGATATTGTTAGATATTGGTAACCACAATATCAAACAATATCTTCTGTTTATTATGTTACTTTCAGTTACTCTTTTAGTTGTATCTCTCTACTATAAACAGACTACCCTATGTGTGATTTATATACAAGGGAAATTAATTCCAAACTTTATTTTCTCTATATTCAACATGGTATCTAGAGCTTAAGATTATCTTGAATTTTTTTTTTCCGCCTTTTATCCACTATTGGAGCCGCCCCACCGCTGCTGGTAAACTGATCCTCCACATCAGAAAAGAATTATCTTTGTTACTGAATTTTATTTGGTACTGTGAAAGTGCATGTTTAGGAAAGTTCTGACAAGGAAAAACTTGGTATTTAAGTGTGTCCATTAGTGACCCACCTCTCTTTCCTGGGAACTTACCTGGTGTACTAGTTCACGTTGCTGTCACCGCTGCCGCTGGAGCAGTCACCGGATCCGCCGCTGCCGGAGAATTCGCCGGAGTTTCATTTTTTTTTGACCGGTGACATATGATTTTGCTTGTCTCGGTCAGGTGACCACCGTGCCATTGAGATCACCACTATCGAAGTTGGTCGTCCTATTGTCTCCTACGCCGTTTATTCTTGCCGAACTTATTTTTAGTATTCTCATTTTGGATTTGTGCTTCGTGGGTTAATTGGATTACTTTGGATTGTTTTAGGGTTTGTTCTCCCACTCTTCATGACTTCTTCCACTTCTTCTACTATTTCCAATTTTGTTAACGATTCTTTTGTGTTGATATCACATCGTGATGATCGGGCTCGCCCTCGCAAACAGGAAAAATGGCGTCCTAAGTGTGAACATTGTGGTAAGCTAGGTCACAAGATTAACAAGTGTTATACATTACACGGTCATCCTCCTCAATTTGCTGTAGTTGTTCACACCAATCTTTCCCCACCTTTATCTACAAGGGATCTTCCTTCTTCTATTGCATTCGACATGCCTGCTATGTTCAACAAATTTCTCGAATGGTATAAGGATCAACAGTCTTCTAGTTCCACTATATCTGTCACACATACAAATACATATTTGCTGGTCTGATCCAATCATTTTCTCCTGGTCCTTAGGTTTTTGATTCGGGAGCCACTGATCATAGTACTGGTAACAAATCTTTGTTCTCCTCTTTATCCTCTCCTAATCATTTACCTTCTGTTACACTGGTTGATGGCTCTAGAGTATCATCTCATGGTGTTGGAACGGTTAAACTTTTTCCTTCTTTAACCATTGATAATGTTCTTTATGTCCATGGGTCTCCTTTTAACCTGTTGTCCATCATTCGTCTAACTCGTTCTCTTGATTGTGTTGTTACTTTTACCAATAATTCTGTGTTTACAGGATCGGAGTTCGAAACAGGTGATTGACACAGGATGTGAGTCTCATGGTCTTTATTATGGAGTCTCCCTCTCTTCTTCATGCTCAGTTAGGTCATCCAAGTCTTGCCAAGTTACAGAAACTTGTCCCTGCCTTGTCCAACTTATCTAGTTTGGCGTGTGAGTCATGTCAATTAGGCAAGCATAGTCGTACTTCCTTTCCTCTTAGTTTCACACGTGGTGCTTCGTCCCCTTTTGTCGTGGTTCACTTTGACATTTGGGGACCTAGCCGCGTTAAGTCTACTTTATGTTTTCAATACTTTGTTACTATCATTGATGATTATTCCAGATGCACTTGGTTATTTTTGATGAAAAATCGTTATGAATTATTTCATATCTTTCAAACTTTTTTTAATGAAATTCAAACTCAGTTCGGTGTTTCTATTAGAGTTTTGCGTAGTGATAATGACCGTGAATATCTTTCTCATTCTTTTAAACAATTTATGGCTTCTCACGGTATTTTGCATCAAACTTCTTGTGCTTATACACCTCAACAAAATGGTGTAGCTGAACGTAAAAATTGACATCTTATTGAAACAACTCGCACACTTTTAATTCATGGAGATGTTCCTCAATCTTTTTGGGGTGATGCTCTACTTACTGCATGTTATCTCATTAATCGCATGCCTTCTTCGGTTTTAGATAATAAAATACCTCATTCCATTTTATTCCCTCATGAACCACTTCATCCTTTACCTCTGAAAGTTTTCGGGTCTACATGTTTTGTTCATAATTTAAGTTCTGGTCTTGACAAGCTTTCTACTAGATCACATAAATGTGTTTTCTTAGGGTTTACAAGATCACAAAAAGGATACAAATGTTTTTCTCCTTCTCTTAACCGTTATTTTGTGTCAAAAGATGTCACCTTTGATGAGTTGTCTCTTTATTTTAAAAGTCAATCTTCAACTCTGTCTCCATCCAATCTTGTCAACACTCCTAATACATTTAATGTTCCTGTTGTTTGTGACCCTCTAACTGTGTCTTCTTCACCATTAGTTTCTGTTCCGCATTCAGCTTCTTCTCCACTACCTCTTTAGATTTATAGTTCTCGAAACCAATCACAACCACCACCATGTGACTCTAGTCAAGTGTCAACTACTCTGTCTCCTCCGGATCTGACACATGAGTCTGACCTTCCCATTGCCCTCCGAAAAGGTATTCGTTCTACACGTAATCCCTCTCTCCATTATATTGCTTTGAGTTATCATCGACTGTCATTACCTTTTTATACATGTCTTTCTTCTATTTCTTCTGTGACCATTCCAAAAACTGTCCGTGAAGCTTTAGCCCATCCTGGTTGGCGTCAGGCCATGTTAGATGAACTAAGTGCTCTTCATAATAGTGGAACTTGGGAATTGGTCCCGTTACCGTCTGGGAAATTTGTTGTTGGTTGCAGGTGGGTGTTTGCTATCAAAGTTGGACCTGATGGTACTATTGATCGCCTCAAAGCTCGTCTTGTGGCCAAAGGTTATACTCAAATTTTTGGGTTGGATTATGGAGATACCTTTTCCCCTGTGGCAAAGATGGCTTCTGTTCGTTTATTTATCGTCATGGCTGCTCTTCAACAATGGCCTCTTTATCAACTGGATGTTAAAAATGCTTTCCTCAATGGTGATTTGCAAGAAGAAATATATATGGAGCAACCTCCTAGGTTTGTTGCTCAGGGGGAGTCTTCTGGGATGGTATGTCGTCTTCGCAAATTCCTATATGGCCTAAAACAGTCTCCTAGGGCTTGGTTTGGAAAGTTTAGCAAGGTTGTTCAATAATTTGGTATGACTCGGTGTGAATCAGATCATTCTGTCTTTTATCGACACTCGAGTGCTGGATGTGTTTACTTGATAGTATATGTTGGTGACATCGTTCTTACAGGTAGTGACAACCATGACATCTCTCAGTTGAAACAACATCTCTGTCACCATTTTCAGACCAAAGATCTTGGCAAACTTAGATATTTCTTGGGTATTGAGGTGGCACAGTCCAATGATGGTATTGTTATATCTCAGAGGAAGTATGTCATAGATATTTTGGAGGAAACTGGGTTGATGAGTTCAAAGTTTGTTGATACACCCATGGATCCCAATACTAAACTTCTACCAAATCAGGGGGAGCCTATATCTGATCCTGAGCAGTATAGAAGATTGGTTGGAAAATTGAATTATCTTACAGTTACTCGTCCTGACATTTCCTTTGCAGTTAGTGTGGTAAGTCAATTTCTTAATTCACCATGTGAAGATCATTGGAATGCAGTCATTCGTATCTTGAAGTATATTAAAGGATCTCCTGGAAAAGGATTGTTATATATGGTTCTAATAACCATACAAGAGTTGTTTGCTACTCAGATGCTGATTGGGCAGAATCTCCTTCGGATAGAAGATCTACATCTGGATATTGTGTCTCCATTGGTGGTAACTTGATCTCATGGAAAAGTAAGAAACAAAGTGTTGTGGCAAGATCCAGTGCAGAAGCAGAATATAGAGCTATGACCTCAGCTTCCTGTGAACTTGTTTGGCTCAAGCAATTGCGTAGAGAGTTACAATTTGGAGATGTCACTCAAATGACACTTGTGTGTGACAATCAGGATGTTCTTCATATTAGTTCTAATCCTGTCTTTCATGAGAGGACCAAACACATTGAAATTGACTGTCATTTTATTCGAGAAAAGATTATGTCTGGAGATATCAAGACTGAGTTTGTTAACTCAAGTGATCAGTTAACAGATATTTTTACTAAATCTTTACGGAGTCCTAGAATTGATTATATTTGTAACAAGCTTGACACATACGATTTGTATGCTCCAGCTTGAGGGGGAGTGTTAGATATTGTTTAGATATTATTTGATATTGGTAACCATAATATCAAACAATATCTTCTGTTTATTCTGTTACTTTCAGTTACTCTTTTAGTTGTATCTCTCTACTATAAATAGACCACCCTATGTGTGATTTATATACAAGGGAAATTAATTCCAAACCTTATTTTCTCTATATTCAACAAAATGTTGTTTCTTTCCTTTTCTATAATAAATTAATTGATTCAGAAAGGAAAGATGATATTTTTATCTTCAAATCTAATATAAAGGTAATCTTATTCTCAAGCCTAAAAGTTCATATACAGGGAATTTTAGTTATTATAATAGAGTTGTAATATGTTAACTCATGTGTTTCACTCGAAAGTTAACAAGATGAGTTTCTTCACAATAATCTAGTTATCAAAGTCTCTTCATGAACAAATGAATGATTCACTTATATAATGACATAACGTACATCTTGGAATATTCTTCTATATGTTATTATTCATTCTCTGGTCGAGGTAAAAAATCATTTTCGAATTCACCTTTCCTATGTATTTTTAGATTGACTTTTTCATAAATTTTTCGAATTAATCTTTTAAAAAAATTAGATTGACTTTTCTAAAGTTTGTTAGTTGACCTTTCTTTAAAATTTTCAAATTAACCTTTTTAAAACTAACAAGGATATTATTATTTTTCACTACAAAAAATATTAAAATTTCCGACGGACAAAATCTGTCACTAATCAAGAAAATCTGTCGGTAATTACCAACGGATATATCCATCGGTAATTACCTACGGATATATCTATCGGTAATTACCTACGGATATATCCGTCGGTATGTAGGTATTTTATTATATTTTTTCAAAATTTCAATTATTATTCAATTAAGAAAATTTATTTATTTATTAATACTCTCTATTTATCTAGAGGTCCCCCTCCCTTTATTTATTATTTATTATATTTTTTAGAAATTTGAATTATTATTTGATTAAGAGAATTGTAACTGGCAAGATTCGAATCCAGTAAACTACTAGGATTTTCTCGATAATAATTTACAAATAAATTATATTTATATACAAATAAATGTATATCCATGTAAATATATAAATATAAAATATATAAATACAAATATATTTATATATTTTGATATATTTATATGTTGGATGTGAGGGCGCGTCGAAGGTGAAAGTGTGTGTCGAGTGAGTTTTCAAAATTTTGATGTCAAATTAGTGAGTGATCTCTTTATATGGTTTTGTAATTTAATAATAAAATATAATCTTTATAATTTATTTATATAATGATATAAAATAATTTTTTATTTTTATTTTATTTTAATTTATTCTTTTTATCTTTTTTTCTTCTATTATTTAATTAAAATTCTTATATTAAAATAATTTTTTCAATATTAAAAATACTTAAATATTTATTTTTAAAATTATTTAATTTAACAAATTATTATAAATGAATCTAATTATGATTAAATTATTAAATAAAAAAATTATTTACTTTTTTAATTAGGTGAATAATTAATTTATTAAAATATATTTAAAATTGAGTAATTATTATATAATTTTAAATATATAATTTTTTAATTGAATGTTGATTTTTAAAAATATACTTTAAATATGTTGGGAATGTCCATCGGTAACTAATTATTAATTTACCGACGGATATATCCGTCGATAATTAATTGTTCATTTACGAAAGTTAGTAATTATTTATTTATTTACCAACGGATATATCCGTCGGTAAGACCAAATTCCATGTCTATTTTAAATCTTTCGGTAATTTTCATCGGTAATCAATCAATTTCTTGATTATTACATATCAATCAATCAATTACTAGAAATTAATAAGAGAATAATTCTATTTTATTAATTTTTATTTCTTCAAAAAACTACACGTAATTTATCTTCAAAAGGAGATTTTATTATACAAAATACTACTAGTTCTTATATACTTTTCTTATATATATTGGATATATATTCAACTATATCCTTCTACATAAAAAAACATATCTAATTTTTTTATTAATTTTTTAATCATAATAATTAAATAAAAATATTAAAATTATAAATAGATTTATACTTTCAACTTATTTTTATTTTTTTATTTACAAATCATCTTATTTTTATTTTATTTCTTTTTTTTCATGATTTTCCATCCATAGTTAAATTTATACTATGAGTAATTAATAATTATATATATATATATATATATATATATATATATATATATATATATTATTAGAGGTTAAAATTTCGTGATTATCCATTTCATAAAAGATGAGATACATATTTTTATATAAATTATATATTAATTAATAATTACATGAATTAATTAAAGATAATTTTAAAAAAATATAATGACGAGATCACGTTGATTAATCCAACTATGATAAGGTCAACTACATTTTCATCTATTAAACAATAATTACAAAGTCTTACCGTTGAATTAATATTACTAAGGATTGAAATTTATTTTTAAATTATTATGAAAAAATTAAGTATTTGTTATAAATATTAAGTTTAGTATGAAGTGACTTATATGACAAAAGTTGGTTTTCAGCGCGAATAAATAAGATAAAAATAATTGGGTAAAAAAAATGTTGCTATTATTTTTCTTTATGGAATTTTTTATTATTAGTGTTAGAAGGTTTTACTTGCTACTATTATTGCTTTATCGATAAATAAATAAATTTTGGATGATTATTATTCAAAATTAAACTTAATTTGACTTTAACAAATTAATCATTTATGTTCAATTCCTCAGTTTAGAAAACATTATTTAATTATATAATTTTAGTTGTAAAAAAGTGATTAAAAAATAAGAAATATTTAGCACGTAACTATTTTTAAAAATAAAAGCTTTTAGATAAAAAATTTAAAAATATCCTAAAGAAAGATAGAAAAATATAGATAAGTTAGTATCGAATAAATGATGATTTTTTAAATATGATATTTTTCTATAACTTTTAATTCTATTGTTAAGCAAATTTTCGGGTACTTATAAATAAACTATTTTAAATATATTTTAATTATTACAATCATATATATATATATATTGTGTTTGTTTTATTCATTTTTTAAAAATAAATTAATTTTAAAACAAAGTGAAAATAACATATAGTAGATGTCATATTTTTATTATATGATAGTTATTGTAATTAATACCTAAAAAATCAGTAATATAAAAAATATCCCATGAATAATAAAAAAGAGAGTCTACTATTGAGTAAAAAAATACTATTTAAATAGTGTTTTAAAAAAAACTATAAATTACTAAAATTTATTTATCTAAAAACACTAGGATAAAAAAATCTAATTAATGATAGTTTAGACGTAGACTAAATCTCTTATGAAAAATCTATATAATAAATTGTAAAATTTGTAATTTTGATATCATTCTAAATTTTGCATACAATTATTCTTTTATTTTTATATTTGAAATAATCAAATATTTTTTGGATGAAACCTTAAAAATAAAATTGTCAAATTTAATATTCAATCTTCATAGCAAATTTGATTGTAACAATTATGATTGAATTGATTTAAGTTAACAAATTTACATTCGTTTAAGTAAATGAATCATGCTGGAATTGAGGTACATATATTGATTTCAATATGTTTCATATGTACATATCATGTCTGGAACTATATATGAATTGTGCATATCTGCTGCGTACAAGTGTTTGGATCTGTGAATATTTGTCTCGGAACTGTGATGAATAGGCAGTGTCTACTCGAAAAAAGGTAGCATCTCGTGAAGAAAATGCAGATTTTAAAAAAATAACACTTTCTACGTCGGTTATGTCATTACCCGACGTAGAAAGTACTTTCACGTCTGTTAAGGACATAACCGACGTAGAAAGTTTAACATTTTATGTCGGTTATAGGCATAACCGACATTGATAACACATACAATCATGGTTACTCGTTAACCGATATGATATCTGGGTTATAGAAAGTTAGAAAGTAAGACTTTCTATGTCGGTTATCGATGTTAACCGACATAGAAAGTAATATGACAGTCGAATTAGTTATGATCGATCGGAATACTCTATGACCGATCGGAACCAGTTATGACCGATCGAGATAACTCATAGAAAGTAAGTCTTTCTACGTCGGTTCCCTGACTAACCGACGTAGAAAGTCTTACTTTCTACATCGGTTATCAGTGTTAACCGACATAGAAAGTAATATGACAGGTCAGAATCAGTTATGACCGCTTATGATAGCTCATAGAAAGTAAGTCTTTCTACGTCGGTTCCCTGACTAACCGACGTAGAAAGACTTACTTTCTATGACCCCCGTATCTATGTCGCCGCTTTAACCGACGTAGAAAGCCCATTTTAACCGACGTAAAAAGTCTTTTCTGCAGTAGTGACATTCTTTTTTTTTTTTTAATTCAGAATTAAAGTGATCAAAATTTGACAAATGATCCAAAAAACTTTTAAATTGCATTCATCTTTACATTACAAGTGAGAGAGAATTTAATGATGACTTAGGAACACCAAGGATAGCGATTTAGAAAGAAAAAAAAAGAAGAAGAAAGAAACAATTAAGCATGTGTTATTTTTATTTTATTTTTCACTTTCATTGATTCCTAATTAATTGTTAATGGGCCACACCTTCTCTCATAATTTGGTGGTTATGATAATAAATCTTCAATTTGCACGACACTTAAAATTAGGTCCATGAGTACACAAAAAGACCGACTAATAATTAGAACTTTCCATAAAGTTCTAATGATAATATTTTAAGTAAATTCATTGAAATATGATATTTATTAGGTTAAATTTATTTTAACTTAGCTTTAATCAGATTTCTAAATCATATCATGTCATGCCCTAAAAATGATATTGATATTGAAGGTTGTGAGATAGAGAGAAGGATGGAATTGGAGAGTGGCTTAAAAGATCCCCCCAAAAGACGTTACATATGGGTCACCCTCAATGGAGTTGTCAATTTGGTTTGTTTGGATTATATATAAACAACAAACTCATATTGTATCATATAACTGAAAGAACAGAAACCAGCGCACATAATTTATGACCAATAATTGCCTGAAACACACACAAACTTTGGCTCAAAGTGGGATTGCACATATAGTTTCTTGGAATGTGTTTTTTTCTTTGGAAGTATTGCTTTCGTTTCTTTGTTAAATTACTCTTTTTCAAAAACAAAATCTATTGTAAAGTTTCAATAATGCATACCGCAATCTGTTTTCTTGCCATTTTCTTTGCATGGTTACACCATCACCACTTGACGTTAAATAATGCATCATCTACTTCATCATTTATTCAACAAAAAACACTTTCACCAACCTGCACAATATTAAATGTTTTTTATGTAAGAACATCATCACGTATTAACAGTCTATTTACCTCACTAATATATTTTCTCTATTTATAGTTTGTATATTAAAGTCATAGCATTTAATTAAAAACAGTAGGAGAATAATTTTATAAGAAAAACTAAAACTCATAATACGAAAAATCTTGACCTTTTAAACTAAAATATGATCCCCAAAAGAAATCTGAAAATATGACGTGGCATGGAAAATCAGATTCTCTAAAGTCCTTTTTAAACCAAATTCACGATGACTACTATTATCGTCTTTTTTCGGTTTCTTTCGAACGCAACTTTAAGAAATGCATTTGTCACGACATGCACAATTCATTAAGATAATATTTAAATGCTTCTACAAGACAATATTTGTTAATTATGAGGTCAATGGCCACCCATGGATAATTGTCACAAATAATTAGATTTTTTCATAAATATTTTTTATTTTTAATTTGTATAAAGATTTTTTTTATAGCCCTTCTTGATAAACAAGTGGGGTTGGAAATACATTGAGAAAAGAAGAATATGAAAGAAAGAGGCAATGAAAATGGATTGGAAGATTGGTTTTCCACATTAAAAAGGAAGCCATGGAGGGTAGGTGTATGTGAAGCCAAAGCTCCACCCAATATGTATGTTTCTTAGAAAGAGACTTGTGCATAAGTAGAGGGAGAGAGAGCAATTGCACATCATTTTTGGTTTTTATTTTTGTTATTGGAGGACCTACCCTATGTGATGTTTCATATGAATATCAATGCTTGCTTTTTGTATGTGTATTGTGTGTGCTATAGGATAAAACAAAATGTGTGGGTTACTAAGAATGCGTTGCTATTAAGCTGACTAAGAAAAAAAAAAGAAAGAGAGAAAAGAGAGGTAGAGAGAGAGTAGGAGCAAATATTGAAACAAAATTTAGAAAAAAAATGAAATGAAATGAAATTGGAGGAGATATGGTTGGCAAACATGTCCAAAAGGTGGGTAAAAGATTGTTCGGTGACAAAAAAATGCAACTTTTTATAAACACGCACACCCATGTAATAACCCATGATCTCTTCCCCCACCATTTTCGACCTCACAAACTTTTTGGCTTTCTTTTTGTTACTTTTGCAATGCTATTTGCCTTGGATGCTCACATGGCGTTTTGGGGGGTTTGATTAGGTAGCTTTAGTTTTATTTGCATAGTGTTTGGAGCATATGTATGGGTTTCATTCAAAAGTTCTTATGTCTTTCTTAACGTGAAAAGTTATGTAAATCAAAATATAATTGCATCTCCTTAATTTACTTGCTATGCCAAAGCAATTAAACCTTTCATCAAACAATGCATATAATCACAATTCTTCTTGAAGCATGAAGATAATTGCCAAACGAATCTTTGTGTGCGAACTCCACTTACAAAAACAATTTTAAAGATTTTTTGGGTGACAAAAAACACAACTTTGAGACAATAAAAAACTGCCAAATGTGTGAAACTTTATACCATTTCTTTCTTCTTAATAAAAATAATAATAATAATATCTGAATCCCACACTCCTAGGAGGTGGCTTCTTCCAGACAAAAGGTCTTTACTAGAATTCCTTAATGGAAAGGTGTTTATCATTATACTTTTGAAGGGAGGGCAATTTTGCAGAGGAACATGCAAAATAAAATAAAATAAAAATAATAAAAAAATTACAGTTGTATGTATTATATGGCCTTCCATATCTAGAAGATGCCTTGAACAGTTCTCTCTTTCCCCCTGTGAGAATCTGCTTTGAGTGAGTGAGTGAGTGAGGTGACTAAAGGCAACAATGGTGGCAGGGTCGTCTTTCCATGACCCATTTCAGTTTGCCAAAACCCTCACTATGGCCTCCTTGGGAGTACTCACACTTACCAATTTAAAGTTCGTTTATCAACCCAAAAAAAAAATAAAAAATAAAAATGGAGGGAAAAACAGATAGAAAGTGATTTAAAATAAATAAATAATTTGTTTGGTTATTGGAAAGGAAATGACAGACATAATTTCAAATAATAAATAATATTTTATTTTCTTTAACCATAATGTTATTTCACATTTTAACCATCGTATTCTCAATCAATCTCAAAAGCAAAATCACAATAAAAAACCTCATTTTCCATTAGGTTTATCATACTTAACCATCAAAATTCATATACAATCTTCTATCCTAACGTACAATTGAGATCTAGGTTACCTTCTCCTTCCTTCAAACATCATGCACTACAAGAAATTCAAGGTTCTAAAAAAGCGATGAGGATTAATGTTCTCCAAAAGCCTTCACTTAACAGACAAACACATTACTATATATTCAAACTAACAAGGATTTATCTTTTATGGACAAACATTCCCCACAAGCCATAAAAGAAAATTTAAAATACTAAGAAAAAAAAAACTTACCCCCATAAAATCCTCTTAAATTAATATAGATCCGCTTTCAATTATCTCTTAGTTTTTAGGCTGTGGAAGAGAAATATCAATAGAATGGTATGAAAAATCTAAAGAAGAAATTACGGAAAATTCAAAGGATTTGAGGTTGTAAAGAAAAAATAATTAAAATAAAATATGTAATGTTTTATATATAATTTTAAAAACTTAACTAAATAATTATTTATCAATGTTAAATCTTTTCATCTAATGTGCAGGTACACACAAAGACCCACCCACACATTTACACATTTACATGTATGTCTATAACTGTTAAAATGGGTTGTTCAGGTCCAACTTAGTCCCGTAATACGGATCAAGTAAAAAAATTGATAGTCCAACTTAACTTATATTTTAAAATGGACCAAAACTTTTTGTCTGATCTAATCCTATGTTAAGTCAAAAGGGTTAATAAGTTAATTTTGGTTTGATTGAATTTTTATAAAAACATATTGATATATCTATACAAAATCAATTAATTAAAAAATATTTAATTAAAAATAAAAATATATTTAAAAATTTAAATTTTATTAATGAAATTAGTTTTTTAAGATATAATGATTCAATATATAAATTATAAGAGAATGCATCTATTCAATCTTCAAATAAGAATTAAAAACTTACTCTTTATTATCATTATTTATTTTTAGTAATTTATTAATCTAAAATAGTAAATAACCTTAATAATTAGATCTTGAAATAAATGATTGTTAGAGATTTATTTTGATATTTATTTTTAAAATAAGTGAATCCTTGTCAAATTAATTTATAATATATATATATATATATATTAATAAATAATCTTATTTTTTTATTATTTAAATAATAATTATTACCCTATAAAATAAGTTAGTCCATAAGCCTAAAAACTAACTGACCTAAGTTCATATAGGTCATGACCTAAATAGGTTGAGTCAAACTAGGTCTTATTCAATTTAGACCACAAATATTTTAACCTAATCTAACTTATTTCTCGGATCTTTCAGGTCGGCTTATTAGACTAAGTCTATTTTGACACCCCTACGCATGTCCGGACACACACATACACATGGTGATTTTTATCTTGTATTTTGAAAGGCATTTTCTGAAATAACTACATTTAGTTTTATTGTAAGAAACAAAAAGTTTTAATATTTCAAGAAAATTACATTAATTCTTAAATTCTAAATATTTTACATAACCTCTAAAAGCATAAGATTGAAATGTTAACCACTTAATAATATCAAATATAATCAATTAGTTAAAATTTATTGCAAAGTTTGCATAGATAGGATTTTATCAATATAATATGATTGATTCTTCAAGTTTCACAACATAATGAGGAGAATTGGGATATCTTCTCACATGAGATACAAATACACAGTATTTTTTCATTATTCATTATTTGTTCTAGTTTTTAAGTCCTCATATAGTAAATGGAGTAGATATTCTAGAAAATAAATAACCTACAAGACAAAATACAACATTTAATTGTGGTGAATACTCTAACTAAGAAAAACTTTTGAACTTATAAGCTTGAAATTGATGAGAATGATTGTCTAAACTTGAAAAAGGATAAACATCCATAAAAAAATCATATGACCCGAATTTTATATATACTCTACGAATTTTATTTTGTTCATCAATAGAATAATCCTAAATTTGTGTACTCTTTTCAAGATAAAATAATATCACTTGTTATTTTTTGTTATTTTTTACTAGTTAGTATTTTTTATCTCAACAAGATCATACTATGACATTATTTTTTTTATACTTCAGATTCTCATTATCTTGATGGAAGATATTTAGGGAACAATCAACTATATGTTTATCGGAAAGAATGTACTTAATTGTGTTTTATGTTATGATAATTTATAAAACTTTTATTTTTGGATTTGATAGCTTTTAAAATGAGTATAGAATTAAATGTTATCTTTCTCATATTAGTTCAATTGTGTGTTAAATTTATTATGAATGTCCATTTTGAGCAAGAATAATGAGAACAACAAGTTCCAACTTATTCAATTAAATTTACATTTACTATGTTTATGCTTTTTGAAATATGAACAAAGTTGCACCATATAATTGTATTAAATTATAAAATTGTATACAAATTTAATGCACAGGTGTATATAAATTTTCAGCTTTACTTTTGATATAATTTTTTAAATTTAATAATAATATATAAAATTAAAGTTCATTATAATTTTATAACACATTATAAAAATAATTATTTAAGTTAGATAAGTGAAATTTGAATAAATTTACTCATTTAGGTAAATAAAAATTAAACTTTTGTAAGAAAAGTTTTTTTACCCAAATTAATCCACAATTTAAATAGTCTAACCAAATTAATTTGTAATAGGAACAATCTATATATCCGGTTAATTGATTTATTAAATAGTCGGATATAAATTTTAAAATATAAAAAATATTTAAATATGATAAGACAAATCGAATATCGACTAAACCCAACCATGTTTAACCCTAATTACAGGATCTATATTTAAAATTATATTATCACTGTTTTAAAATTTATTATTACCTATTGAATATTATTTTTCAAATTTTTTCATAATCTCAAAGTTCAAACTTAATTCTTAATTATTACAAAATCAAATCGAAATCCAAAATTTTATATTTTTATTTATAAATCTTTAAACTTAATCTTGTTTCATTCACTTTATATATGTTTTAAAATTTAAAATCAACTTATATATTATGCACATGTCTTTAAGTTAATATATATATATATATATATATATATATATATATATATATATATATATATATTTTATGACAGATCTTATCATTGATTTTGGGATCAAATAATATATTATTAATAAATAATAAATAAATATAAAAGGTTGAAATAAGATTAAAGGATGAGAGAATAAAATTGTAAATATATAAATAAATATATTAAATAATCATTAAATTTGAGAGGAGAAAATCATAAATTATACGAGAGTTAGGAGTGATGAAAGGATAAAACTGTAAATATATTAAATGATCATTAAGTTGGGGGCCAAAATCATAATTTACATAGAAGCTATAAAACTTTGGGAGACCACGACCCCTCAACTCCTAAGAAGATCGTATATATATATATATATATATATATATATATATATATATATATATATATATATATATATATATATATATATAATTTTAATTATATTTTTTAATTAATTCATTATATATATATATATATATAATTTTAATTATATTTTTTAATTAATTCATTTTAATTTGAGACGAAGAGAAGTCTTAATCATCTTGTTTTGAAATATATTTTGTATTCTTTAAGAGAACTTTCAATTACATAAAATTTTTAAAATTTTTAAATTACTAGGTAACCTTAAATCTTATAAAATATTATTTCATCCTAATTTAATAGCTATATCACTTCCATTTTTACATATAGTATTATGTAAAACACTTAACTTAAAATAATAATAAAAAATTATGCAACCGTTGTTATATAAATTTGTCAATATTTATTCAGTCACAAAAGAATTATACTGTCTTTGGTAAATCACTTATTTTATTATATTAAATTTGATTAATTTGAATTATATTATTTAGTTATATTTGAGAATAAACATATGTAATATCTTTAAATAATTTTGATCGAGTTTAATGTTGTAACTTTAATTAGAATAGTATTTTATTACATTTGTTACGAAAAATATACTAAGTAATTAGTTATTTAAGTATCAAATTTATTTTAGTTTAGATGGAATGCACGTGATTTAATATAGTAAAGAATGAATATTTTATAAGTTAAATTAAAAATATTATAAAAAAATTAATTATTATTATTATTACTATTTTACTTAAAACTATCTTAACATTTTTTTAAAACTAAAATCGTTTCATTTTTTTTTTCACTCTTCATTGAAGGTACCATAATACCCTTAAGAGTATTTTTGTCAAACTTATACAAATTTTCTTTACCCTTTTTTATTGTTGCATGCAAAATTTGGAGGGTGATTTGTGAGTAGAATTAAGCTTCTTTTTAAGTTTTGGAAATCTATAAGCTTTATAGAGTCATGGTTAAAAAAGAAAAGAAAAAAAGAAGAAGAAGAAGAGAGTAAGAGAAACTAGTTTAATATATACTCACTATAATAACAAGAATTATAGTGGTAAAATGTATCAGAATGTCTTGATTTTATTTATTCTATCTTTAATAGTTTTATTATTATAGTTAGTACGAATTGTAAATTTAACTAACCTCTTTAATAAATTTATAAATAGTTTTATTATTATAGTTAGAATGAATTATAAATTTAACCAACCTCGTTAAAGAGTAAGTTAATGGGTTAATAATTAATCTGTCAATATTTTTTATATATATTTTTTAAAATATATATTTAATTATATAAATAATTTTAAAGTTTTTATTTATTAATTAATATTTTTATTAGATAAATTAAAAAATTATTATATATTATATGTTAAAATAATTAATTATAATAAATAATTTAAACTTAATTGATTAATATTTATAATTTAAATTATAATATTATATATATCTACGTATTTCACTGACACAATTATAATTATAATTATTTTTATTTTAATATATAAATTTATTTATAATGGGTCAACATAACCGGTATTAAAGTTATAGATTAAAGTTGAACTATTGTCATTCCTAACTAGGGGAGATGATTTGCACCTAAAATGACTTGGATACTGTAATGATGAAAATTTGATTTGATTTTTATTAATTTAAGATATGTTATGATGTAAATTGATGTTTAGTGTGATATGATAGAATTGATTGGAGAATGTTGTTAGATTAATTATTGTATGTAAACATTTTTAATGGTAAGTAACTGACATTAATTCAATTACACCAGGATTTGGGATAAGAATCAAAAGATATGTGTTTTGGAATGGGGTGTATATGGACTAATATAATTATTTTTGTATACTGTGATTTGTGTATAATTTACTCAAGCTATAATTTACTTAAGCTATCATTTATTCCTCAAGCAAAAATGCACTCAGAAGTTAAGGTTCCTATGGTACGTAGTTTTCACTTAACTAAAAACGAGACCAAGAGTCAAATTGCAAGTTAACTAGTTTTTGTTCAAGTGTTATAATTTTTAGCTTAAGCGGAAATTTTGTAGCTTAAGTGACAATTCCATACTTAATTATGTATTTAGGTGCTTAAAACTGTAATGTTTACCATGATTAATATATATTATATGATATGTGGATTGGAATGTGACGTGAAACGATGATTAAGAATGAGGTACTACTGTCAGATGATGTTTGAAGTGTGTGTATAGTTAAGTTCAAATATCCAAATTTTATTAATAGTTAATAATCACGTAGATTATGATATTAGGTAATGAAAAGTTGATCAAAAGTTCTAATTATCTAGCCGATTGATAGAAATCAACATATTAGTTTGTAGTTTGATAGTGTTAGTGAGAAATCGTTAAAAGGATCGAAAAATGAAGGAAAGAAAAATCGAAGATCATATGATTGATTAAAAATTGATAAAATTTGTAGAAGACACCTGGTAACCACAAAGATAAAAGCACGTCGAAAATCAAAATCGAGAATCGAAGAAACAAATTTCGATGTCTATTGTTGAAGAGAATCCAGAGATTAGAATAGTGCAAAGTTAAGAATAAAAGGGAATCAAAAGCAAAATTCAAAATACTCGATGTCTGAAATCGAGATCAAGGGAGCGGTTAACACATACTGGGGACATGGGAAACGGTTCCGAAACCGTGGTTCAGATCGAAGATCAAGGGAGCAGTTCTCTTATGAGTGAGAACGTGGAATGCAGTTTTTAACTTTAATACTGAAGGTACGTGCACGTAGGATCGTGATGACAGTTTTATTAACCACTCTTAGGAGATTACTTGAAGGATGCTCTATAAATAGAGCGAAGACTGGAAAAAGAGGGGGGAATTGGCAGAGAGAACAGAAATACTAGTGAAAAGTCTACCGGAGAACGACGAAATCATGAAGTTTCTGGCGATCTGGATTTCCATTTTCATTGATTGTCTTTACAACTTTCTTTACTTTCCCTGGTAATTTACGTTCATGCAATTTACTTTGATGCAGTTTATGTTCATGCAATTTAAGTTTCTGTATTTCCAATTTGCAATATAAAACATCGTACTTAAAATTTCCTGCCATTTAACGTTTATGCAATTTCGATCTCCTGTCATTTAACGTTTATGCAATTTCGATTTCCTGTCATTTACCGTTTCTGCAATCTCGATTTCTTGCTATTTACGTTTCTGCAAATTCAATTCCTTGTCATTTATATTTAATGCAATTTGAGGTTTCCGCATTTTACATTTCTTTGCAATTTAATATTCCACACTGCTTTTCGATGTTTTTACTGCTTTCTTTACTTCGAGTATTTTAAATACAAAATACCAAAACATCATTTTCGATTGTTAATATGCACATTAGGTTGCGTTATTAGTATTTTTGGACACTATGATTTTCGATTCTCATACATATTTCGATTGAAAATCGTTTGCTAGCCTAAGTAAAAAGAATCTACGTGGTTAGAATTTGGTTAGAACACAATCCTTTAGAAATCGAAATCAATCAAAATTCCACCAGAAACAAATTGGTGCGCCAGGTAGGGGTGACTTGAGTCGAAAAAATTGGTTAGTTCGAAAGTGTATGAGATTAAGGAGTGGGCGAGTGATAAGAATGAGTCAAAATCCACCAAATAACCAGAGTAATAGTGAGGGTCTAAATGGTCTAAATAGTTCACATCCACCAAACACTGGGGGCAAGGTCATAATGGGAATATGCCTGTAGTATCGACAACCGCGAGTATGTCGATACCTGTGAGTAATGAACAAAGTTCAAGTACATTAGCAAATACTCAAATAGGGTCTAGTACTGTGATACCAAACAATATGCAAACTATGGGAAACCCCATAACAACATATGCAGGGCCGTATATGAGCGTAAAACCGCCTGGTTTTTCGCTTAATAATATGAACGGGGATGGTACTTCTTCAATACAACGAAATTCGAGATTTAACCTAGGAATACCTCAAAACTTAGGAACATTTCAAACTCTAGGTATGCCGCAAAATTTCGAAGTATCTCCAAACTTAGGGGCGTCTCAAAATTTAGTGATCCCCCAGAATTCAGGGAGTGGGCAGAATTTAGGTACACAACAGACACCTCCAAATCTAGATCACAGAGCAAATCTGGATCATGGGAGATATACATTCGATAGAGATTATCATCGATCCAATTTTGAGACTATCGAAAATGCTAGTACTGGTATCTCTAGTAACTCATTAGGAGTACTCAGACAACAAATGAATGAGAGCAATTTTGAGATGGTGAATATGTTATCACAACAATTGACTACAGTCCTGAATCCATTAGTTCAAAACACGACTACTAGTTTTGAGATATTAGCAGACCAAATGGCACGGATTGGGGATGCATTGACAATACCTCGACAAACAAGAGTGGAAAATCATACCAATCAGAATCTTAACCAGAACGTTAGTATCAATTCCCCTTATTTATTGAGGAGAAATCGAAACAATGATCAACATCAGAATATGGGGAATGAATATCAACATGAGAGGAATGATATTTATGGAAATCTGAATGAGGGATTTCAAAATATGTATAATCAAAACAACATGCAGTATAATCACATGTTAGGTCAAAGGATGAATCCCCAAGGAGTGGAATTAAGACCACCCAATCAACTGTATTTTGTTTCTCCTTTCCCAAATACAATTCTCGAGACAGAATTACCTCGAGGATACAAAATACCTAAGTTCACCAAATTTGCTGGAGAAATTGGTGAGTCCACTATCGAGCATGTAGCACGATATCAGAACGAATGTGGGGACCTAGCGATGAGTGAAGAATTAAAAATGAAATATTTTCCTAGTTCATTAACAAAGAATGCTTTCACTTGGTTTACTTCGTTGCCCCCCAATTCGATATATAATTGGTTGTAATTAGAAAGAAATTTTCATGAGCAATTCTTTAGGGGGGAGACTCAAGTAAGTCTCATCGACTTAATGAACATAAAGAGATACAATCATGAAAGCATAGATGATTATTTGAATAGATTTAGACAAATGAAGTCAAGATGCTTTACTCAAATTCCTGAATATGAATTAGTCAGAATGGCCTCTGCAGGCTTAGAATTTTCGATTAGGAAAAAATTAGTTAATTTACCATTGAATGACATGGCTCAACTAGCTGATAAAGTGAGAAGAGTGGAGCAGATCGAATATGAAAAGCAAAGGTATAAGAAATTCGAGAAACCTATGAAGAAAGAAAGAGTAGCATATATAAATGATGTGTATGAGAAAGATCCCAAGACAGAAACAGATATTGAAGAGGCTGTCGATGAGAAAGTAAATATAGCAGAGCTCAAAATAGGAGCTCCATATATTTGTAAATTGCTACAAAAAAATGAAGTAAAAAACAAAATGGCAAATCGCACATATACTTTTGATGTAACAAAGGCAGATAAAATTTTTGATATTTTATTGAAAGACAAACAGATTAAGTTGAGCGATGATCATAAACTACCTTCTGCAGAGCAAAGGAATGATCGAAAATATTGCAAATTTCATAATATTTATGGACATTGGACTAATAATTGTATACATTTCAGGAACACGATCCAAGATGCGATCGACCAAGGAAGACTGAAGTTTGAGGAGATGTCAATGAAAATGGATACAAGTCCATTCGAGGTTCAAGTAGGGTATATCGAATCCCAAACGGGCATGACTGAAGATGTCCGATTGACAAATTCGACCTTTGTAGGCATGGTTGATGTTACTCAAGACATTGATCCTAGGCATGTCAGAATGGATGTATCCGAAGAAGACATGGAATTCGACCTGAGTGAGTTCGAGAAAGAATTCGAGAGAGAGATCTATCCTCAATCAGGAGATTCCCTCGTCGAGTTTTTAAACAGAAAGAAAGAAAAGGATGAAGATGTATCGCTATGTCCACGATGCAGTGCGGTGTTCGACAAATCAGCTGCTAAAGCTTTCAGAGCGGAACAAATGAAGAAAATCGAGAATCAAAATAAAAGGGACAATGACAAAGTAGATCAATAAGCCCAAACAACGATAGGGGAAAGTCAACAGAAATCTGTCGGTTCTGGTGCTAGTAGAAATCAGAGACAGTGGGTTAGGAAAGAAATGTATCCTTCTCGAGGAGGAAGGGGCAGATTTCAAAGTAATGATGTCTTCGAGAGACTTTCATATGATGAAGGATCGAATACTGGATTCCCAACATTCCAAAGGAGATTTCGAGGAAGGCCCTGGAGAAGAGGAGGAAGGATGCCTTACTGGAATAATTACAGGAACTTTGAAGAGAGTAATATACCAATGGGGAGCCAATATACAAGAGATTTTTTCGATGGTAAAAATGAAGGTAGCTGGGATGAACACCAAATCGGAGTAATATCGATACAACCCGCAGAATATGTTGGTGAGTATAAAGAGTACCAAGAACAAAGCAATGTCGATCGAGAGGATGATTTCTATTCCGAAGATATGAGGCCAAAAGTGACATGGGTAACACAAGCATCATGCGAAGTACCTCATAGAGATGCTGCTTTTATTGATCCTCTATCTGAGGAGATGAGATTCCATCTGAAGCCCTTATTATTGAATATCAAGATTCAAGGACAAATGGTGAATAGAGTCCTTGTCGATGGTGGTGCAGCAGTGAACATATTGCCAATTACTATGCTGAAGAGGTTTGGTATCGAATTGAAAGACTTAGTCAGGCATAATATCATGATCTCTGACTTCAGTGGGAAAACATCGAGCTCAGAAGGCATGATTGCCTTAGATGTGAAAGTTGGCACTTATTCGAGGCCTACTGTGTTTGTAGTTGTCCAATCACATGCCAATTTTAATGCGTTGCTTGGCAGGGAGTGGATTCATGGAGTTGGAGCCGTACCTTCTACGACTCATCAGAAATTGTTCATGTGGAATCGAGACGGACATCTCGAAGTAATTCCAGGGGACCAGCATGAGTTCGTGACATTTGTATCTCAGGCTGGTCGGGCACTGGAGAATTTGGTGCTTACTCAACCATTCACCTTTGAGACTGTCGAAGATTTCAATTCAAAATTGCATGAAGAGCGTTTCTTAGAAATGAATGAGAAGAAAGGATTTGTCATGATCAAAGAGGGGGCCAACCTTGAAGTGACCGGTGAAAATGAATAGAGACTACGAGGAGTTCTTGGCCCGATTGAGAAAATATGAAGATGAAAAGAGGGGCCAAGAAAGTAGTAGTATTATGGTAGAAATAAATAAGTCGATTCACTCGATAGTAGTAGCAAATAATAACGATCAAGTTATACTTGATTGTATTTATGATAATTCTCCTTTAGGTTTTGAAAAACCCATCACATCGAATCACAAGAAAGTCGAGGCCCAAGATCCATTAGAAGAAATTAACTTGGGAAGTATAGATGATCGGAAACCTACTTATATTAGCAAATATCTCGAGATAGAAATGAAGAAAGATATGATTTCATTACTAAAAGAGTATAAAGATTGCTTCGCTTGGGAATATGAAGAAATGCCTGGATTGGATCGAAGTCTAGTCGAACATAGATTACCCATCATAAAAGGTAGGAAGCCAGTAAAACAAGCACCGAGAAGATTTGCACCTGAGGTGATGAGCAAGATCAAAGAAGAAATCGAGAGACTTCTAAAAGCAAAGTTCATCAGGACTGCCAGGTATGTCGATTGGATTTCTAATATTATTCCAGTTATTAAAAAGAATGGTAAAATGAGAGTATGCATTGATTATCGAGATTTAAATTTAGTTACTCCTAAAGATGAATATCCTATGCCAATAGCTGATATGTTAATAGATGCAGTAGCCGGTAATAAAATGTTAAGTCTTTTAGATGGTTATTCAGGATATAATCAAATATTTGTGTCCGAGAATGATATAGCTAAAACAGCTTTTCGATGCCCGGGGGCATTGGGTACTTATGAATGGATAGTGATGTCATTTGGATTAAAAAATGCTGGGGCAACATACCAAAGGGCAATGAATTTAATTTTCCACGATTTGATCAATGATTTTATGCAAGTTTACATAGATGATATTGTTGTTGTATCGAAAGAAAAACATAAACATTTAGATAATTTGAGAAAATCTTTTGAAAGAATGAGGAAATATGGATTAAAAATGAATCCTTTGAAATGTGCTTTTGGTGTATCTGCTGGAGAGTTTTTAGGATTCATAGTACATGGAAAAGGGATCGAGATCGATAAGAATAAAGCAAAAGCTATAATAGATACTTCTGCTCCAAAAACTAAGAGACAATTACAGTCATTTTTGGGAAAAATAAATTATTTGAGACGATTTATTTCTAACTTGGCTGGTAAGACTTATGTTTTTTCGTCTTTGTTAAAGTTGAAAAAAGAAGAAGAGTTCAAGTGGAAGGAGGAACATCAAGAAGCCTTTGAGCAGATCAAAACGATGCTGACAAATCCTCCGATTCTGATACCAGTAGTGAGAAATAAGCCATTAAAGCTATATATATCAGCGTCAAATCAAACAATAGCCAGTCTACTAGCACAAGAAGATAAGAATGGTGTAGAATGTGCTGTTTATTATTTAAGTAGAATTTTGAATGATGCTGAAACTCGATACAGCGATATCGAAAAGTTAGGTTTATGCTTATATTTCTCTTGTACAAAACTCAAGTATGTAATGAAGCCTCATGATGTGATGATTTATTCCAAAAATAATATTTTGAAGTTTCTTTTGTCGAAACCTATCATGCATAATCGAATAGAAAAATGGGTGTTAGCCTTGATAGAATTCTCTTTATCATTCGAATCTTTGAAATCAGTAAAAGGTCAAATTATCGCCGATTTCATGGCAGACCATACAATTGACTCGATTGATAATTTGTTTATTGAAATCAGTAAATGGGTAATGTATTTTTATGGATCAAGTACATCAGATAAATCAAGAGTGGGAATTCTTATCATTTCTCCAAGTAATATCCCAACTAAGTTATCATTTGAAATTAAACCCATTTGTTCGAATAATGAAGCCGAGTACGAAGCTTTGATCACAGGTCTTGAAACTTTAATTAAGTTAAAAGCTCGACATGTAATTATAAGAGGTGATTCGCAATTAGTAATCAAGCAAGTACGAAAAGAATATAAATGTATTAACACCAATTTGGTCAGATATCTAGAAAGGGTAATGACTTTATGTAGAATGTTCGATGACATAACATTCGAATATGTTCCTCGAGAATTCAATCGAGAGGCCAACGAGTTGGCTCAAATCGCATCTAAGTATAAGATATCCCTGGAAAATTTACAGAAAATGATTCAAGTAAGAGAAAAATTGCCTCAAGGAGATGAAATTTTACAAATTAATGACTTAGATGATCAAGATTTGATAAAATCGATTATAGATTATCTGCAAAATCCAAATGGAGGAGGTGACAAGAAGATTAAATATCTATCAGTAAAATATGTTTTGTTAAATAATGAATTATATAAAAGAGGAATCGATGGAATATTACTGAGGTGTTTAGGGAATGACGAGGCTTATTTAGCAATGGCTGAAGTACATAATGGAATATGTGGTGCCCACATGGTAGGCCAGAAAATGAGATGGACATTAACTCGACAAGGTTATTACTGGCCTTCGATTTTAAGAGATTGTATCGAGTATGCTAAGTCCTGCGAAGAATGTCAGAAGTTTAGCCCTATACAACAAGTCCCTGCTAGCGAACTACATTCGATTATCAAACCTTGGCCGTTTAGAGGTTGGGTTATAGATTTAATCGGACAGATCTTTCCACAATCATCGAAGGGACATAGATACATAATCGTTGCTGTTGATTATTTTTCGAAATGGGTAGAAGCAATTCCATTAAAAGATGTCGATCAGCAAGATGTGATTGATTTCATTGAAGAATACATTGTTTATCGATTCGGGATCCCACAATCTATCACTACTGATAGAGGGACGATTTTTACTGGTAAAAAGATGGTTAGATATGCCGAATCGAGAAATATTAAGTTATTAGCATTAACCCCATATTATGCTCAAGCTAATGGGCAGGTCGAAGCAATTAATAAAGTAATTATTGGTTTAATCAAAAAACATGTTGGTAATAAACCAAAAACATGGCACGAAACGTTATTGTAGATTTTATGGGCCTATCGAAATTCACCGAAATATTCTTTACAGAATACCCCATATAAGTTAGTCTATGGACATGATGCAGTTTTGTCCATCGAAATAAATATTGAGTCGAATCGAATACAAAAGCAGAATGATTTACCCAGTTGTGATTATTGGAATTTGATGTATGATGAATTAAATGAACTCGATGAAATAAGATTGCAAGCGTTGAATAGTATGATTTTACAAAAGAATCAAATCGCTCGAGTCTATAATAAAAGAGTTCGAAAGAAAGCGTTTAACGAAGGTGACTTGGTGTGGAAAACAATTTTACCAATAGATAAAAAATATAAGAGTTATGGCAAATGGTCGCCAAATTGGGAAGGACCTTTCGAAATTATTAAGGTATTATCGAGTAATGCTTATTCGATCGTCGATTGGTATAACAAAGAGAAAGTGTTATCGATAAATGGCAAATACTAGAAAGAATATAAACCTCGAATAAGGGAAATAAACATTCAAAATTAATTCGAATAATGTTTACAAAGATAAGTATTTAGTCTTAAGATGATCAAAATCTATTAACAATTGTGTCCAGGTAGAGGAAATCGAGTGTTATTCGGCGATCATTTTATGCTTATGCTCCATACTCTGCCCCAGAGACAACGCCACTTCCTTTGCAGAGGATTTAATCAAGTCCATCTCGGATGTAAGGAACTCCTTCTGCGACCTCAGCTGATGTAGTCTCTTCTCTAACTCTTCGATCTCACTCTCGACCGAAGTCAGCACCGTCAACGCCTCCTCTAGATTGAGCTTCTGAGTCTTCAATAATTTCGACTTCTCAATCTGGAAGGAAGAAATGTCAGATAATTTGGTCGTGATCGAATGCTTCTTCTTCCTTGCAGCATAGACCTTGTTGAACAAATCAGTGGCCGCTGCGACTTCCGTATCGAAACCCCTCGGGAGAGTGTCTTCGGGGAGTGCTTCGATGGAAGTGAGAATCTCTTGAAAATATTGTTTTTTCTCACGCGACTCCACTAGAACTTCCAGATAGGCATGACAACGGGGCGGGGCGGGGGCGGGTTTTGCCTCTCCCGTCCCCGCCCCCGACTTTTTTAACCATCCCCGTCCCCGCCCCCGATCCCCGCTGGGGTTAGGAATTAAGTCCCCATCCCCGCTGGGTTTCGGGTTCCCGCCCCGCCCCGTCCCCAATTTATATTATTTTTAAAAAGAAAATTATATTTATAATAAATTAATTTTACTATGTATTTTTATATATAAATAAATATTTATAATTTATAGTTATTATTAATTAAATATACATTTTAATTTATTATATTTATATTAAAATATATATGTAAAAGAAATATTTAATTATTTTTTATTTATATATATATATATATATAATATTTATAACATTATTATTATTATTATTATTATTATTATTATTATTATTATTATTATTATAACATTGTATTCAAATATTTGAATATTTATAACATTATTATTATAATACTGTATTCAAATATTTAATTATACATATAAGTTAATTTATTTTTAAGTTGTCAATATATAGTTTATAAGAAAATATTTAATAAGTTAATTCTTATTTAATTAGTTTGAAGTAATAAAAGTTTAAATTATTAATTTCTTTTAATCCTTTAAAATGCAATTATTTTATTAAGATAAAATTTGATATATGATAAATAAGCATAATAAGATAAAAAAATATGGCATAATAAATATAAATTATAAATAAACTAATATTAGTTACTACTAAGATTGATGTAAAATATTTAGAAAAAGATAAAGAAAAAAGATTAACTTTGTGTTCATCAAATTTGTTGAAAAGATTGAAAAAAAAAACAAATTGATGGGAGAGACTAAGAAAATGTGAAAAACTGAAAGATAAGGGAGAGAAAAATATAATAAATTAATTGATATAAAAGATTGAGAAAGATAAAAAAAATTAAAAAGTGGGTAGAAGAAAAATAAAAATTGGTGAAATATAAAAAAATAACCTTATATGTAATAGAAAAAGAAAATGAAATACTTTTAAAATATTAATATTTTAAAATTTAAATTTAAATATAAAGTCTGGCAGGGACGGGGCTGGGTCGGGGTGGGGATTGCATTACCCATCCCCACCCCCGACTTTTTAAAGCGGGGAAAACCCGAACCCGACCTCGCCCCCGGTCAACTCGGGGTTTCCCCATCAAACTCGGGGCGGGGACGGGTCGGTCCCCACGGGTACGGGTTTAATTGCCATCCCTACTTCCAGAGGTGAAGAGTAGAAGAAGGACCTAAAACGTTGCTTCAGCTGGTACACTCCCTCAGTCGAGGTCGTAGGTGGTTGGGATGAGTGGCTTGAGGGGGTAGCTTCATCAGACATCAGAATATCAAGGATCGAGAAAGGATCTTCCTCGATAGCAGCGCGATATTCTGGCACGTTTCCTGGAGCAGGCTCATCTATCTCGGGCAATGATGCCGAGAGCAACTCGACAGAAGGCATCGCAAAAGGAGGAGAATCCAATTGCTCTGCGGAAATCGGTGAAGGGGAATCTCGGACCTGAACGACGGGGATATTTACTGAAGGAAAAATAATTCGAAGGGGTGAATCGAAAATCCTAATGAAGGATGAAATAGAATTAAAACAGTAAAAGAAAAAGTTAGTACCAGGGGGAAGTAGAACGAGGGATGTTGAGGCAGGAGGAGGATTCTGTACAGCCTCAGGTTGCTGTGAATCGAAACGAAAAATTAGAAAAGGAAATGTATAAAAAGTCAAATAAACATACATACAAAATTTAAGAGTTGTACCTCAGGAATAGACATTGGTGATTGAAGTATAGAATCGACATTCGTCGATATAGTCTCCGATGGATGATCCTGAAAAATATCGAGATTTGAAATCATGTTATAGGCCTCATCGAAATCTAGGTATATATGAAATTGGTGTAAAATGGGGTCTTACGTGACTTGAACAAGTAGTGGGTGTCGTTTGGCCCGTTTTTGTGACCGTGTTAGAGTCCGTCGATAATGGATTAATAGCAGTTGGTAGAACAGATCGAGGACTCTTCGATTTTTGTTTCTGAAATTAGAAATCGAAAATAAATGACAGGAATATGCATGAGAATCCACAGCTATAGACACAAAAAGATGGATAAATAAGACAGTAAGAAATCGAAAAGAAACCTTCAATTTTTTCGAAGATGAAATGGTGGCAGAATGCTTGCGTTTCCTAATGAGGGCCGATGGATCCGACTCATCGGAGGACTCCCAGTCCTTCTCTTTCTCGGAGGCGGCAATTTTAGAAGTTTTCGAGACTGTCGAAAAAAAGAAAAAAAAGAAAAAAAAAACAGTTAACTTGCAATATAAAGAACCAAAAAATATTCCTAGAAGAGGTAGCAGAATCTCACCAAAAGGTGATGGAGTCAAAATCTTGACTTGGTCGATATGGACAAGCCAGGGAGGAAGAAGAATTTGAGGAAGGTTTAGGTAAGGGAAATAGGACAATTTCGATATCGAGATTTCTTTATTTTTGGGTTTTGGATAAAGGGTCTCTTTCAAAGATCTTAACTCTCGAACCCATTTAGGATGAGTTAGAGGTTTGGCAAGTCCAAAAGAAGCTGTAGGAAAAGTGGGAAGGTGATCGGGACAATACATTTCAAATGGAGTTTTACCTCGAGGATCGATTATTTTGTGGTTTGATCGATTAGTGTCTGTTTTATTGGCTAAGGAAATTACAACATCATAGAAGGTCGATTCTAATTTTAAGGGGTTGTAACATACTCGATAAAAATTTTCGAATCGAGATATTTGGAGATAGTGGGAGTATGTACCTTTCTTCGCCTTCGATTTGTCCTGCAATACGAGAGAAGGATGGACAGTCAATTTCTGTTGAACTATATCAAAATCAACATGATTATTCGAAAACCAATTGGCCCACCAATCTGAGAAACCGAGAGTAGATAAATAATTGGACTAAAAAATATAAGGGTAAAATTGCATCGGGTTTTTCGGCAGCAATTTGGCGAGCTCCCGTCCAATAGTCGATTCACTTAATTTGGACCTTGAGGAGGTATCGAGGGGAAAAAATGGTAAGGCCTGACTTAAACCAAACTACCGCGAGAAAAGCTGAGGGTAATAGACGATGAGTTGAAGATCTTTTGATTGAAAACCCGATACTAACACATCTTGGGTCAAGTAATTGCTCCATACTTCAACCAATTCTGACTGCAGCCCCGGAGTAAGAGCAGGGAATTTCAATTTAAACCATGTTGGTCCTCGAAGTTGGTCACTTATTTTTCCAAGATACACAGTGAAAGGGGCCAAATGTGAATCAAAATGAAATCGGGTTAACAAAAATCTGAGGTAATTACGATAGGTAGTCTCGTCAGATTTATGGCGGGGATATCGAGAAGATAATCGAGCACCCTCTAAATTTAAACTTGGGGGGATTCCGGAGGTTGGAGGGAGGATACTTTCAAAAATCGAGTCCAGCCATAATTGGATAAACCAAATGGGACCTGAAAAATTTCCCAAAGCCCTGGGGGTATTCAAAATCTCGATGGCCTCATCAAAAGCAGTATAGACATGGGCTAATAAAAGGTTTGCTAAACAAATTTGAGGCTGGTCAGTGTGTAGGAGATAAGCAAGGTTATAAAGGTGGGGTGAAATTTGGATGGATCGGGGGCAGAAAACATGAGTACATAACTGATACACCAGGAAGGCTATATGCTCCTCATCAGTTACAGCTACCGATGGATCATCGACAAAGTGCTTTTCGATAAAATGTCCATACGCCTTCGATTCCCAATCGATTTTTGACCTTAAAGAATTATCCGAAGGAAATGCACCCTTAAAATATTTTTCCCCTATGGGTTTTAATCCGGTTATAGCAGCAATTTCAAAGAGGGTGGGTGAAAGGGGACCACAAGGTAGTTCCAATGCATGCAGCTCTTTATTCCAAAGGTGGACAACTGATAAGAACATAGTCATATCTAAATAGATAAATCACATCGAGACAGATGCAGAAAATCGAAGATCCCCACATCTCTCCAATGGTTCCCAAACTTGGTTTTTACTCGATCAAACCACCTAATATACAAGGGTTTTTTGTGGGGAGGGCCAGTACGGTATACTTTGGATACAATATTCAAGAAATCAACTCGAACCTCAGGCTGGTGGATAGGAGCCTTGCTCTCTGAAGAAAGATTGAGGGAAGAGGAAAAAGATCCGCCACAGTAGCGGATAGGACCACCGAATGCATAACTTACATTTTCAGCAATGTAAGGAATAAGTACCTGAGTTTCCGCGATCCTCTGTGAAGCTTCCTCCATCAAAGGCACCGGAGCAAATTTTCTCCCATTGATTTCGATTAGGGTAGAGGTCACCGAGGAGAGTGGTGGGGCGGAAAAATCAGAGGATTTGGATGAGGACGCCATTAGAGTCTGTAGAAGAGATGAAGACGAAAGGTTGAAGATTAGGAAGTGCAACGAAGGAGAAGTCAGGTTCGTGGTAAAAACAAGGGTGAAAAGGTTAAACAAATGTTTAAAGAAACTAACTAGGGTATTGGAAGCGACGGAGGCGAAGGGTAATTAATGTGGCGTGTGCAGTGTGGCAGCAGAACTGACGTGATAGGTGACATAAAGTAGAAAAAACCCCAGAAACCCTAAACCCTAAGTTATTGTGGGCCTCCAAACACGTAAAAACGGGAATCATGTTGAAAAAATATAAATACAAAAAATTTATATTCTTCCAAGGGGGCATTTTGTTAGTGAGAAATCGTTAAAAGGATCGAAAAACGAAGGAAAGAAAAATTGAAGATCATATGATTGGTTAAAAACTGATAAAATTGGTAGAAGACACCTGGTAACCACAAAGATAAAAACACATTGAAAATCAAAATCGAGAATCGAAGAAACAAATTTCGATGTCTATTGTTGAAGAGAATCGAGAGATTAGAATAGTGCAAAGTTAAGAATAAAAGGGAATCAAAAGAAAAATTCAAAATACTCGATGTCTGAAATCGAGATCAAGGGAGCGGTTAACACATACTGGGGACATGAGAAACGGTTCCGAAACCATGGTTCAGATCGAAGATCAAGGGAGCAGTTCTCTTATGAGTGAGAACGTGGAATGCAGTTTTTAACTGTAAGACTGAAGGTACGTGCACGTAGGATCGTGGTGACAGTTTTATTAACCACTCTTAGGAGATTACTTGAAGGATGCTCTATAAATAGAACGAAGACTGAAAAAAGAGGGGGGAATTGGCAGAGAGAACATAAATACTAGTGAAAAGTCTACCGGAGAACGACGAAATCATGAAGTTTCTGGCGATCTGGATTTCCATTTTCATTGATTGTCTTTACAACTTTCTTTACTTTCCCTGGTAATTTACGTTCATGCAATCTACTTTGATGCAGTTTATGTTCATGCAATTTAAGTTTCTGTATTTCCAATTTGCAATATAAAACATTGTACTTAAAATTTCCTGCCATTTAACGTTTATGCAATTTCGATCTCCTATCATTTAACGTTTATGCAATTTCGATTTCCTATCATTTACCGTTTCTGCAATCTCGATTTCCTGCTATTTACGTTTCTGCAAATTCAATTTCTTGTCATTTCTATTTAATGCAATTTGAGGTTTCCACATTTTACATTTCTTTGCAATTTAATATTCCGCACTGCTTTTCTATGTGATATTTTTACTGCTTTCTTTACTTCGAGTATTTTAAATACAAAATACCAAAACATCATTTTCAATTGTTAATCTGCACATTAGGTTGCGTTGTTAGTATTTTTGGACATTATGATTTTCGATTCTCATACATATTTCGATTGAAAATTGTTTGCTAGCCTAAGTAAAAAGAATCTACGTGGTTGGAATTTGGTTAGAACACAATCCTTTAGAAATCGAAATCAATCAAAATTCCACCAGAAACAGATAGATAAACATGTAATCATATGATCATCTTCTATAGAAAATGACACAAAGCGTCAAACAACATGTGACAAGTGTTGGTCTTGATATTTAAACTAAATGTTGGTGTTTTAAAATATTGTGTTAAGTGATTAGTGTATGTAAATAATTTCGTGGAGACATGAGAATGTCTTGTTAATTAGTGATACGAGGATACATGGTTAAACTTTCGTTTAAATTTGTTATTAAAGGTAATTTATATATATTATTATTTTTTAATTCATCAATATATTTTTAAAGATAAAATTACGAGAAATTAAAACTTTAAAATAAATAATATATCATACATAAAAATTAACTTTAATGAAAATATGAAATCATAACATTTTTGTTATTATATAAATAATTAATAAATATTATTATTATTATAAGATGATATGTGATGAGAATATTTACCAAATATTATTAAAAAATATTAAATTTTGATTTAAATTGATGAATATTAAGATTGTATGATAAAAGTGGGTTGCATTGAATGACTTTGATGATTATCAGAAATTAATAATTATATTCATAAGTTAGATACTCTAATTTACCCTGTTATTGTTTATATTATTTTAACTATAATAATCATGTTATTTTGCATTGGAGCAACTCATGTAGGCAGCAGGACCTAGGGTTAATCCGAGATTCTCTATAATTTATCTATTATACATTTACACTTATGTAAATATTTTAATACAATAATTATATTTTAAAAAATATTATATAAATATATTGTATATATTTACATTTTAAAGCTTTATAATTTGTATATAAATCTTAGGGATGTGAAATTAACTAAAATATATATAATAATTCAAAATGTGTATGTAAAAATATTATTAACATTTTTTCTCTATTTTTAAGCGGAAAGAAATAAGTTAGAAAGAAGAAGAAGAAGAATAAAATAAACAATGAGAATAGATAAAAAATAAAATAGAAAAACAGACAATTTAGTTAAAGATATTTAGAAAAATAAAAAATAAAAAATATGTGAATGAAAATTTAAATAAAATAAGATTTAATTTTAAATTATTTAACTTTAAAATTAATATATTTTTATTTATTACCACTAAAATATTAATTATTTAAATTATTATTATATTATTATCATAAAAATATATATAAAAATGTAACTTGAAAAAATTTAAAAATATAATAGATTATGATAAAAATAATTATATTTTAGAAACAATTATATTATACTATTGTTAATGGGAAATCGATAAAGGGATCGAAAAACGAAGGAAAGAAAAAATCGAAAACCATACGATAGGTAAAAGACATCGAAAACGTATTTTCGATGAAATTGGTAAAAGCTGGTAACCAGAAAGATAAAAGTACATCGAGAATCAAAATTGAGAATCGAAGAAACAAATTTCGATGCCTATTGTCGAAGTTAGAATAGTACAAAATTAAAGGGAATCAAAAGCAAAATTTTAAATACTCAATGTCTGAAATCGAGATCGAGAGAACGGTTAACACACACAGAACATGGGAAACAGTTTCTAAACCGCAACAGAAATTGAAGGAGGAGCAGTTCCCTTATACGCAAGAACGTGGAGTGCAGTTTTTAAAACGGTAAGACTAAAGGAACGGGCACGTAAGATCGTGGTGATAGTGGTATTAACCACTCTTGGGAGGTTACTTGAAGGATGCTCTATAAATAGAGCGAAGACTGGAAAAGAAGGGAGAAATTGACAGAGAGAACATAAATACTAGTGAGAAGTCTACAGAAGAACGACGCAATCATGAAGTTTCTGGCGATCTGGATTTCCATTTTCATTGACTGCCTTTATCGCTTTCTTTACTTTCCCTGGTAATTTATGTTCATGTTATTTACTTTGATGCAGTTTACGTTCAAACAACTTTAAGTTCATGTACTTTCGATTCCTTGTTATCTGACTATTTAAGATTATGCATCTAAGTTTTTCGCTATTTACATTTATGCAATCTCGATTTCCTGCTATTTACATTTATGCAATCTCGATTTCCTGCTATTTACATTCCCACAATTTCGATTCTTTGTCGTTTACACTTAACGCAAATTTGAGGTTTCCGTATTTTACATTTCTTCGCAGCTTTATATTTTGTACTACTCTTCGATTTGACATTTTACTGCTTTCTTTACTTCGAGTACTTTAAATACAAAATACCAAAAAACAACATTTTCGATTGTTAATCTGCACATTAGGTTGCGTTGTTAGTATTTTCAAACATCATGATTTTCGATTCTCATACACATTTCGATTGAAAATCGTTTGCTAGCCTAAGTAAAAAGAATCTACGTAGTTGGAATTTGGTTAGAACAAAATCCGTTAAAAATCGAAATCGATCAAAATTCCACCAGAAACAAATTGGCGCACTAGGTAGGGAGGCATTTGTGTCGAAAAAACACAAAATTGGTTAGTTCGAAAGTGTATGAGATTAAGGAGTGGGCGAGTAATAAGAATGAGTCAGAATCCACCAAATAACCAGAGTAACAGTGAGGGTTTGAACAGTCTGAATGGTTCACATCCACCAAACACTGGGGGGCAAGGGCATAATGGGAATATGCCTGTAGTATCGACAACCGCGGGTATGTCGATACCTGTGAGTAATGAACAAAGTTCAGGTACATTAGTAAATACTTAAGTAGGGTCTAGTACTGTGATACAAAACAATATGCAAACTATGGGGAACCCCATAACAACATATGCAGGGCCATATATGAGCGTAAGACCACCTGGTTTTTCGCTTAATAATATGAGTGGGGCTGGTACTTCTCCAGTACAACGAAATTCGAGATTTAACTTAGGAATGCCTCAAAACTTAGGTACATTTCAAACTCTAGGTATGCCGCAAAATTTCAGAATATCTCCAAATTTAGGGGCGTCTCAAAATTCAGTAACCTCCCAGAATTCAGGGAGTGTGCAGAATTTAGGTACACAACAGACACCTCCAAACATAGATCATAGAACAAATCTGGATCATGGGAGATATATATTCGATAGAGATTATCATCGATCCAATTTCGAGACTATCGAAAATGCTAGTACTGGAATCTCCAGTAACTCATTAGAGGTACTTAGACAACAAATGGATGAAAACAATTTTGAGATGGTTAATATGTTGTCACAACAGTTGACTACAGTCCTAAACCCATTAGTTCAAAACACTAATACTAGTTTTGAGATATTAGCAGACCAAATGGCCCGTATCGGGGATGCATTGGCCATACCTCGACAAACGAGAATGGAAAATCATGCCAATCAGAGCATTAACCAAAATGCTAATATTAATCCTCCTTATTTATTAAGGAGAAATCGACACAATGATCAACATCAGAATATGGGGAACGAATATCAGCATGTGAGGAATGATATTTATGGAAATCTGAATGAGGGATTTCAGAACATGTATAATCAAAATAACATGCAGTACAACCACATGCTAGAGCAAAGGATGAACCCTCAAGGGGTAGAATTAAGGTCACCCAATCAACCATACTTTGTTTCTCCTTTTCCAAATACGATTCTCGAGACAGAATTACCTCGATGATACAAAGTACCTAAATTCACCAAATTTGCCGGAGAAATTGGTGAGTCCACTATCGAGCATGTAGCTCGATATCAGATCGAATGTGGGGACCTAGCTATGAGTGAAGAATTAAAAATGAAATATTTCCCTAGTTCATTAACTAAGAATGCTTTCACTTGGTTTACTTCGTTGCCACCCAATTCGATATATAATTGGTTGCAATTGGAAAGAAATTTTCATGAGCAATTCTTCAGAGGGGAGACCCAAGTAAGTCTCATCGACTTAATGAATATAAAGAGATACAATCATGAAAGTATAGACGATTATTTGAATAGATTTAGACAGATGAAGTCAAGATGCTTTACTCAAATTCCTGAATATGAATTAGTCAGAATGGCCTCTGCAGGTTTAGAATTCTCGATTAGGAAAAAGTTGGTTAATTTACCATTGAATGACATGGCTCAGCTAGCTGATAAAGTGAGAAGAGTGGAACAAATCGAATATGAAAAACAAAGGTATAAGAAATTTGAGAAACCCATGAAGAAAGAAAGAGTAGCATATATAAATGATGTGTATGAGACAGATCCCAAGACAGAAACTGATATTGAAGAAACTGTCGATGAGAAAGTAAATATAGCAGAGCTCAAAGTAGGAGCTCCATATATTTGTAAATTGCTACAGAAAAATGAAGTAAAAGACAAAATGGCAAATCGAACGTATACTTTCGATGTAACAAAAGCCGATAAAATTTTCGATATTTTATTGAAAGATAAGCAGATTAAGTTGAGTGATGATCATAAATTGCCATCTGCAGAACAAAGGAATGGTCGAAAATACTGCAAATTCCATAATATTTATGGACATTGGACTAATAATTGTATACATTTCGAGAACACGATCCAAGATGCGATTGACCAAGGAAGACCGAAGTTCGAGGAGATGTCAATGAAAGTGGACACAAGTCCATTCGAGGTTCAAGTAGGATATATCGAATCCCGGACGGGCATGATCGAAGATGTCCGATTGACAAATTCGACCTTTGTAGGCATGGTTGATGTTACCGAAGACATCGATCCTAAGCATGTCGAATGGACGTATCTGAAGAAGACATGGAATTCGACCTGAGTGAGTTCGAGAAAGAATTCGAGAGAGAAATCTATCCTTGATCAGGAGATTTCCTCGTCGAGTTCTTAAACAGAAAGAAAGAAAAGGATGAAGATGTGGCGTTATGTCCACGATGCAGTGCAGTATTCGACAAGTCAGCTGCTAAAGCATTCAGAGCAGGACAGATGAAGAAAATCGAGAATCAAAAGAAAAGGGACAAAGCAGATCAATCAGCCCAAGCAACGATAGGGGAAAGTCAACAAAAATCTGTCGGTTCTGATGCTAGTAGGAATAAGTGGATTAGAAAAGAAATGTATCCTTCTCGAAGAGGAAGGGGCAGACTTCAAAGTCATGACGTCTTCGAGAGACTTTCATATGACGAAGGATTGAATACTGGATTCCCAACATTCCAAAGGAGATTTGGAGGAAGGCCCTGGAGAAGAGGAGGAAGGATCCCTTACTGGAATAATTACAGGAACTTTGAAGAGAGTAATGTATCAATGGGGAGCCAATATGCAAGAGACTTTTTCGATGATAAAAATGAGGGCAGCTGGGATGAACATCAAATCGAAGTAATATCGATACTACCCGCGGAATATGTTAGTGAGTATAAAGAATACCAAGAGCAAAGTAATGTCGAGCGAGAGGATGACTTCTATTCCGAAGACATAAGGCCAAATGTGACATGGGTAACACAAGCATCATGCGAGATACCCCATAGAGATGCTGCTTTTATTGATCCTCCATCTGAAGAGATGAGGTTCCACCTAAAGCCTTTATTACTGAATATCGAGATTCAAGGGCAAATGGTGAATAAAGTTCTTGTCGATGGTGGTGCAGCAGTGAACATATTGCCAATCACTATGCTGAAGAAGTTTGGTATCGAATTGAAAGATTTGGTCAGGCATAATATCATGATTTCCGATTTCAGTGGAAAAACATCAAGCTCAGAAGGGATGATTGCCTTAGATGTAAAAGTGGGCACTTATTCGAGGCCGACCGTGTTTGTAGTCGTTCAATCACATGCCAATTTTAATGCATTACTTGGCCGGGAGTGGATTCATGGAGTTGGAGTCGTACCTTCTACGGCTCATCAAAAGTTGTTTATGTGGAATCGAGATGGACATCTCGAAGTGATTCCAGGCGACCAGCATGAGTTTGTGACATTTGTATCTCAGGCTGGTCGGGCACTGCAGAATTTGGCGCTTACTCAACCATTCACCTTCGAGACTGTCGAAGACTTCAACTCAAAATTGCACGAGGAGCGTTTTTTAGAAATGAATGAGAAGAAAGGATTTGTCATGATCAAAGAGGGGGCCAACCTCGAAGTGGCCGGTGAAAATGAATAGAGATTATGAGGAGTTCTTGGCTCGATTGAGAAGATATGAAGATGAAAAGAAGAGCCAAGAAAGTAGCAGTACTAAGATAGAAATAAATAAGTCGATTCACTCGACAGTAGTTGCAAATAACAGCGATCAAGTTATACTTGATTGTATTTACGATAATTCTCCTTTAGGTTTTGAAAAATCCATCACATCGAATCACAAGAAAGTCGAAGCTCAAGATCCGTTAGAAGAAATTAACTTGGGGAGTATAGAGGATCGAAAACCTACTTATATCAGCAAATATCTCGAGAAAGAAATGAAGAAAGATATGATTTCACTACTAAAAGAGTATAAAGACTGCTTCGCTTGGGAATATGAAGAAATGCCTGGACTGGATCGAAGTCTAGTTGAACACAGATTACCTATCATAGAAGGCAAGAAGCCAAGAAAACAAGCACCGAGAAGATTCGCACCCGAGGTGATGGGTAAGATCAAAGAAGAAATCGAGAGACTTCGAAAGCAAAGTTCATCAGACCGCCAGTGTATGTCGATTGGATTTCTAATATTGTTCCAGCCATTAAAAAGAACGGTAAAATGAGAGTATGCATTGATTATCGAGATTTAAACTTAGCTACTCCTAAAGATGAATATCCTATGCCAATAGCTGATATGTTAATCGATGTTGTAGCCGGTAATGAAATGTTAAGTCTTTTAGATGGTTATTCAGGATATAATCAAATATTTGTGTCCGAGAATGATATAGCTAAAACAGCTTTTCGATGCCCGGGGGCATTAGGTACTTATGAATGGATAGTGATGCCATTTGGATTAAAAAATGCTGGAGCAACATATCAAAGAGCAATGAATTTAATTTTTCATGATTTAATCAATGATTTTATGCAAATTTACATAGATGATATTGTTGTTGTATCGAAGGAAAAGCATAAACATTTAGGTAACTTGAGAAAATCTTTCGAGAGGATGAGGAAATATGGATTAAAAATGAATCCTTTGAAATGTGCTTTTGGTGTATCTGCTGGTGAATTTTTAGGATTCATAGTACATGGAAAAGGGATTGAGATCGATAAAAATAAAGCAAAAGCTATAATAGATACTTCTGCTCCAAAAACTAAGAGACAATTATAAGTCATTTCTGGGAAAAATAAATTATTTGAGACGATTTATTTCTAACTTGGCTGGTAAGACTTATGTTTTTTCGTCTTTGTTAAAGTTGAAAAAAGAAGCAGAGTTCAAATGGAAGGAGGAACATCAAGAAGCCTTTGAGCAGATCAAAATGATGCTGACAAATCCTCTGATTCTGATACAAGTAATGAGAGACAAGCCATTAAAGTTATACGTATCAGCATCAGATCGAACAATAGCCAGTCTATTAGCACAAGAAGATAAGAATGGCGTTGAATGTGCTGTTTATTATCTAAGTAGAATTTTGAATGATGCTGAAACTTGATATAATGATATCGAAAAGTTAGGATTGTGCTTATATTTCTCTTGTACAAAACTCAAGTATGTAATGAAGCCTCATGATGTGATGGTTTATTCCAGAAATAATATTTTGAAGTTTCTTTTGTCGAAACCTATTATGCATAATCGAATAGGAAAATGGGTTCTAGCTTTGACGGAGTTTTCATTATCATTCGAATCTTTAAAATCAATAAAAGGACAAATAATTGTCGATTTCATGGCCGATCATACAGTTGATTCCACTGATAACTTATTTATCGAGATAAGTAAATGGATAATGTATTTCGATGGTTCGAGTACATCGGACAAATCTGGAGTAGGAATTCTTATTATTTCTCCAAGTAATATCCCAACTAAGTTATCATTTGAGATTATACCCATTTGTTCAAATAATGAAGCCGAGTACGAAGCTTTGATAGCAGGTCTTGAAACTTTAATTAAGTTAAAAGCTCGACATGTAATTATAAGAGGTGATTCGCAACTAGTGATCAAACAAGTGCGAAAAGAATATAAATGTATCAATACCAAATTGATCAGATATTTAGAAAGGGTAATGACTTTTAGCAGAATGTTCGATGATATAACATTCGAATATGTTCCTCGAGAATTCAATCGAGAAGCCAATGAGTTGGCTCAAATCGCATCTAAGCATAAGATATCCCTGGAAAATTTACAGAAAATGATTCAAGTAAAAGAAAAATTACCTCAAGGAGGTGAAATTTTACAAATTAGTGACTTAGATGATCAAGATTGGAGAAAATCGATTATAGATTATTTGCAAAGTCTAAGTGGGAGAATCGATAAAAAAGTTAAATATCGAGCAGTGAAATATGTTTTGTTAACTAATGAATTATATAAAAGAGGTATCGATGGAGTATTACTTAGATGTTTAGGGAATGACGATGCTTATTTAGCAATGACTGAAGTACATAATGGAATATGTGGTGCCCATGTGATAGGCTAGAAAATGAAATGGACGTTAACTTGACAAGGTTATTACTGGCCCTCGATTTTAAAAGATTGTATCGAGTATGCTAAATCCTGTGAAGAATGCCAGAAATTTGGTCCTATACAACAAGTTTCTGCTAGCGAATTACACTCGATTATCAAACCTTGGCCTTTTAGAGGTTGGGCTATAGATTTAATCGGACAAATCTTTCCACAATCATCGAAGGGACATAGATATATAATTGTCGCTGTCGATTATTTCTCGAAATGAGTAGAAGCAATACCTTTAAAAGATGTCGATCAACAAGATGTAATCGATTTCATTGAAGAATACATCGTTTATCGATTCGGGATCCCACAGTCTATCACTACAGACAGAGGGACGGTTTTTTCTGGTAAAAAGATGGTTAGATACACTGAATCGAGAAATATTCAGTTATTAGCATCAACCCCATATTATGCACAGGCAAATGGGCAGGTCGAGTCAATTAATAAAGTAATTATTGGTTTAATAAAAAAACATGTTGGTAATAAACCAAAAACATGGCACGAAACGTTATTGCAAATTTTATGGGCTTATCGAAATTCACCAAAAGATTCTTTATAGACTACCCCATACAAGTTGGTCTATGGACATGATGCAGTTTTGCCCATCGAAATAAATATTGAATCGAATCGAATACAAAGGCAGAATGATTTACCCAATTGTGATTATTGGAATTTGATGTATGATGAATTAAATGAACTCGATGAAATAAGATTGCAAGCGTTGAATAGTATGATTTTACAAAAGAATCAAATCGCTCGAGTATATAATAAAAGAGTTCGAAAGAAAACGTTTAACGAAGGTGACTTGGTGTGGAAAACAATTTTACCAATAGATAAAAAATGTAAGAGTTATGGCAAATGGTCGCCAAATTGGGAAGGACCTTTCAAAATTATTAAAGTATTATCGAGTAATGCTTATTCGATCGTCGATTGGTGTAACAAAGAGAAAGTGTTATCGATAAATGGAAAATACTTGAAAGAATATAAACCTCGAATAAGGGAAATAAACATTCAAAATTAATTCAAATAATGTTTACAAAGACAAGTATTGAGTCTTAAGATGATCGAAATATATTAACAATTGTGTCCAGGAGGAAGAAATCGAGTTCTCTTCAGCGATCATTTTATGTTTGCGCTCCATGCTCTGCCCCAGAGATAACGCCACTTCCTTCGCAGAGGATTTAATCGAATGTATCTCTGGTGTAAGGAAATCCTTCTGCGATTTCAGCTGATGTAGTCTCTTCTCCAATTCCTCGATCTCACTATCGACCGAAGCCAACGTCGTCGACGCTTCCTCCAGATTGAGCTTCTGAGTCTTCAGTAACTTCGATTTCTCAATCTGGAAAGAAGAAATATCAGATAACTTGGCTGCGATCGACCGTTTCTTCTTCTGTGCAACATAGGCCTTGTTGAACAAATCAGTGGCCGCTGCGACTTCCGTATCTAAACCCCTCGGAAGAGCGTCTTCAGGGAGAGCTTCGATCGAAGTGAGAATCTCTTGGAAGCATTGTTTCCTTTCGCGCGACTCCACTAAAGCTTCCAGAGCTGAAGAGTAGAAGAAGGACCTAAAACGTTGCTTCAGCTGGTACACTCCCTCGGTCGGGGTCGTGGGCGGTTGGGATGAGTGGCTGGAAGGGGTGGCTTCGTCAGACATCAGAATATCGAGAATCGAGAAAGGGTCTTCCTCGATGGCAGATCGATATTCTGGCACATTGCTTGGAGCAGGATCACTTATCGATGGCAACGTCCCCGAGAGCAACTCAACAGCAGACATCGCAAAAGGAGGAGAATCCGATTGCTCTGCGAAAACTGGTGAAGGGGAGTCCTGGATTTGGACTACAGGGATATTTACTAGAGAGAAAACAATTCGAGGGAGTGAATCAAAGGAGCTCAATAAAAGAATGAAATAGAGTGAAGCAGTGAAGACAAATCAAGTACCAGGGGGAAGTAGAGCAAGGGTTGTTGAGGCAGGAGGAGGATTCTGTACAGCCTTAGGTTGTTGTAAATCGACACAAATATCAGAAAAGGATATATGTAAAAAGGCCAAATAAACATATATACAAAATTCAAGAGTTGTACCTCAGGAACGGGTGTTGGTGATTGAAGTATGGAATCGACATTTGTCGATATAGTCGCCGATGGATGATCCTGAAAAACATCGAGAGTCGAAAATCATGTTATGGGCCTTGTCAAAATCTAGGGATATAAAATTTGAATAAAAAAGGGAACTCACGTGACTTGAATGTGTGGTGGGTGTTGTCTGGCCCATTCTGGTGACCGTATTAGAGTCCGTCGATAATGGATTAACAGCAGTTGGTGGAACAGATCGAGGACTCTTCGATTTTTGTTTCTGAAATTAGAAATCGAAAATAAATGACAAAGAAATATGTATGAGAATCCAAAGTGAATCAGCTATAGACATAGATGGAGAAATAAGACAATGAGAAATCGAGAAAAACCTTCAATTTTTTCGAAGATGAGGTAATGGTGGCAGAGTGCTTGCGTTTCCTGATGAGGGCCGATGGATCTAACTCATCGGAGGACTCCAAGTCCTTCTCCTTCTCAGAGGCGACAGTCTTAGAAGACTTCGAAACTGTCGAAAAAAGGAAAATGGTTAATTGACAATATAAAGAAAACCAGAAGATACTCCTAAAAGAGGTAGCAAAATCTCACCAAAAGGTGATGGAGTCAAAATCTTGACTCGGTCGATATGGACAAGCCAAGGAGGAAGAAGAATTTGAGGAAGGTTTAGGTAGGGGAAGTAGGATAATTTCGATATCGAAATATCTTTGTTTTTGGGTTTAGGGTAAAGAGTTTCTTTGAAAGACCTTAACTCTCGAACCCATTTAGGATGAGTCAAAAGTTTGGCAAGTCCAAAAGGAGCTGAGGGAAAAGTGGGAAGGTGATCGAGACAATACATTTCAAAGGGGGTTTTACCTCGAGGATTGATTATTTTGTGGTTTGATCGATTAGTGTCTGTTTTATTGGCTAAGGAAATAACAGCATCATAAAAGGTCGATTCTAATTTCAAAGGGTTGTAACAGACTCGATAAAAATTTTCGAACCGAGATATTTGGAGATAGTGGGAGTGTGTACCTTTCTTCGCCTTCGATTTGTCCTGCAACACGAGAGAAGGATGAACAGTCAATTTTTGTTGAACTATGTCAAAATTAGAATGATTATTCGAAAACCAATCGTCCCACCACTTAGAGAAACCTAGAGTTGATAAATAATTGGATTCAAAAACATAAGGATAAAAATGCATCGAGGTTTTTGGCAGCAGTTTAGTGAGCTCCCGTCCGATTGTCGATTCACTTAACTTGGACCGTGGGGAGGTATCGAGGGGGAAAAGAGGTAAGGCTTGACTCAAACCAAACTGCCTCGAGAAAAGCTGAGGGTAATAAGTGACAAGCTGAAGGTCCTTTGAGTGAAAACCCGACACTAACACATTGTGAGTCAAATAATTGCTCCATACTTCGACCAATTCTGACTGCAACCCCGGAGTAAGAGTAGGAAATCTCGATTTAAACCATGTTGGTCCTCGAAGTTGGTCACTTATTCGTCCAAGATTCACAGTAAAAGGAGCCAAATGCGAGTCAAAATGAAATTGAGTTAACAAAAATCTAAGGTAATTGCGATAGGTGGTCTCGTCGGATTAATGGCGGGGATGTCGAGTAGATAATCGAGCACCCTCTAAAATTAAACTTGGGGGGATTGTAGAGGTTGGAGGGAGGATACTTTCAAAAATCGAGGTGAGCCATAATTGAATAAACCAAATGGGACCTGAAAAATTCCCCGAGGCCCTAGGGGTGTTCAAAATATCGACGGCCTCATCAAAGGCAGTATAAACATGAGCCAATAATAACTTTGCTAAATTAATTTGTGGTTGGCCAGCGTGGAGAAGATAGGCAAGGTTGTAGAGGTGGGATGAAATTTGGATGGATCGAGGGCAGAAAACATGAGTGCATAACCAATACACTAAGAAAGCTATATGCTCCTCATCAGTTACAGCTATCGATTGGTCGTCGACAAAGTGCTTTTCGATAAAATGTCCATACGCCTTCGATTCCCAATCGATCTTGGACCTTAAAGAAGTATCCGAAGGAAAAACACCCTTAAAATATTTTTCTCCTATGGGTTTTAGTCCAGTAATAACAACAATTTCAAAGAGGGTGGGTGAAAGTGGACCACAGGGTAATTCCAAAGCATGCAAGTCCTTATTCCACAGATGAACAGCTGATAGGAACATAGCCATGTCTAAATAAGATAAATCGCATCGAGACAGATGCAGGAAATCAAAGATCCCTATAGTTCTCCAATGGTTCCCAAACTTAGTCTTAACTCGATCAAACCATCTAATGAACGAGGGTTTTTTGTGGGGTGGGCCCGTTCGATACACTTTGGACACGATTTGCAGGAAATCTATTCGAACCTCAGGCTGATGGACAAGAGCCTGACTCTTTGAAGAAAAATTGAGGGAAGAAAAAGATCCGCTACAAGAACGGATAGGACCCCCAAAAGCATAATTTACATCACCAGCAGTGTAAGGAATCAATACCTGCATCTCAGCAACTTTCTGAGAAGCTTCCTCCAACAAAGGAACTGGAACAAATTTCTGGTTATTAATCTCTAGCAGGTTAGCGGCCAACGAGGGAAGTGGTGAGGTGGAAAAGTCAGAAGATTTAGATGAGGTTGTCATTTCACTAGCTGGTAGAACAGAGGAGAACAGAAGGTTTGAGGACGAAGGTTCAAGGTTGAGGACGAAGGTGCAAGGTAGAAGACGAAGGTGTAAAGGAGGAGTAAAAGTTCATGTAAAAACAAGAGTAAAAGGCTAACAAACGTTTGAAGAGAACCCACTAGGGTACTGGAAGCGACGGAGGTGAAAGGTAATTAATGTGGCGTGTGCAGTGAGGCGGCAGAACTGACATGATAGGTGACATAAAGTGGAAAAAACCTTAAAACCCCAGCAACCCTAAACCCTAAGTTCTGATGAGCCTCTAAAAGGCGAGAATCATGTTGAAAGAATATAAATACAAACGTTTATATTCTTCCAAGGGGGCATTCTGTTAATGGGAAATCGAAAAAGGGATCGAAAAACGAAGGAAAGAAAAAATCGAAAACCATACGATTGGTAAAAGACATCGAAAATGTATTTTCGATGAAATTGGTAAAAGCTGGTAACCACAAAGATAAACGTACATCGAGAATCAAAATCGAGAATCGAAGAAACAAATTTTGATGCCTATTGTCGAAGTTAGAATAGTACAAAATTAAAGGGAATCAAAAGCAAAATTTTAAATAATCGATGTCTGAAATCGAGAGAACGGTTAACACACACAGAACATGGGAAACAATTTCTAAACCGCAACAGAAATCGAAGGAGGAGCAATTCCCTTATACGCAAGAACGTGGAGTGCAGTTTTTAAAACGGTAAGACTAAAGGAATGGGCACGTAAGATCGTGGTGATAGTGGTATTAACCACTCTTGGGAGGTTACTTGAAGGATGCTCTATAAATAGAGCGAAGACTGGAAAAGAAGGGGGAAATTGGCAGAGAGAACAGAAATACTAGTGAGAAGTCTACAGGAGAACGACGCAATCATGAAGTTTCTGGCGATCTGGATTTCCATTTTCATTGACTGCCTTTATCGCTTTCTTTACTTTCCCTGGTAATTTATGTTCATGTTATTTACTTTGATGCAGTTTACGTTCAAGCAACTTTAAGTTCATGTACTTTCGATTCCTTGTTATCTGACTATTTAAGATTATGCATCTAAGTTTTTCGCTATTTACATTTATGCAATCTCGATTTCCTGCTATTTACATTCCCACAATTTCGATTCTTTGTCGTTTACACTTAACGCAAATTTGAGGTTTCCGTATTTTACATTTCTTCGCAGCTTTATATTTTGTACTGCTCTTCGATTTGACATTTTACTGTTTTCTTTACTTCGAGTACTTTAAATACAAAATACCAAAAAACAACATTTTCGATTGTTAATCTGCACATTAGGTTGCGTTGTTAGTATTTTCAAACATCATGATTTTCGATTCTCATACACATTTCGATTGAAAATCGTTTGCTAGCCTAAGTAAAAAGAATCTACGTTGTTGGAATTTGGTTAGAACAAAATCCGTTAAAAATTGAAATCGATCAAAATTTCACCAGAAACAACTATACATTAATATTTTTTATTTTTCTTCATAAAGTCAATTAAAAAAAAACGAACATAAACTTCACACTTTAACTACTTTTAATTCATTTTCACCTATCAAACCATTATTGCTCCGTCATTTCTTTCTCTTTATTTTCCTCCCTTAAGACATCCTAAGTAAAAAACTACAAATAATAAGGTGACACTAAAAGTTTCATGACGTGTCAAATTATAAGAAGCTTAAAAGTAAAAAAAATATATATAAATTTTTAAATTCTCATCGAAATTACTATTTTCTAAAAAATATATTAAAATGATTATTCTATGGTGTTATTCCTAAATCACATATTACCAACAGTTATTAACATATTTGATATCTTTAATTAATGTTATTATTAATTGACAGTAATAACAAAACCACTAATGGAATTTTTTTTTAAATGAAATAAATCAAGATTTTGATTAAAACATAAAAGAAAAAATTCAAAAAAATGAGCATGAAGATAATAAATCAAGATAGTACCAAAAACAAAATATTTTTTTCAAACAGAAAACAATTTAATTTTTGTTTGTTAAAAAAACTATCATATTATTACTCATTGTATTTGGATTATTTTTACTTTGAAAGCAAGTGCAACTCACGCTCTCCAAACTGAGTTATGTGATAGCTTTGAGAGCTATTTTCCTTTTTATATCTTATTTCTTCTTTTCTACGGAGACCAACGAGACACAGAAAAGGTAAACTGGCCTCACTGGTTTTTCATTATTTTCAGTTTCTGTTTTACCCTTTTCTTCTGCCATCTTCCTTTGAGTACTACGAGATGAAACTAGGGATATTATGGTAGTTTCATACTGTATGCAACATTGGCTTGTTTTTCGAAACTGAATCTGACGACACGACATAATGAAAGCTTTTTAGAGGTTCGAAAATATCGAGGCGAATTTGGATGGACCAGATTTTCCATTGCAACATTGAAACGTATGGCTCAGATGTCGTGCAACGTGTTCTACTCTTTCAATAATAATAAAAAAAGAACTCGACTTTAAGTAATCTAATGCAATTTATTATTAAAACCGTGTCGTTTTAATTTTAAGATTATAATTATATTTTTTCATTATTATAATTATATAATTTAAATTTTTATAATCATTAATAATAAGATTCGATAATTCAAATTATACTGTAATAACTAAGATAGGGTTTAATATATTAATAAAATTTATATTTAACAAGATGAAAATAAAATAAATAAATAAGAGTTTAATTTAATTTTTAAAATAGGTATTTGGGTTCATTCGAAAATCAATTTTATTTAACTTGAGAAAAGTATTGATGAATATCAAAGTGATTGGTGTAAAATATTTTGTTGTCAAAGATCCTTTGATCTTTAAAAATATGTTGTAATTTGATTTTGAATACTACGTATAATTCTCTCCTTCATGCTCAAATAAAACTTTTAAACCTTCTGAATGAACCCATTCTCTGGGCACAGAAACTTTGCTCTTGATGAAGTCTAAAAGGTTCTCACTAACTACCTCTATAACACCTGAACCTTACCCTTTTTACCTATGTACAGCACATTGCCCTTCTACTTCTAGCCATTTTTAAAAGCAAAGTCATAGGGTATGACCTAGTTCTAGGTTTTGTCTAATATGATAATATTTTTCTTAGGATCACTCACTTTTCATTTTATCATTTCAAAAATAACATAACAAAATTATTTTTTATTTCATTAATTTAATTATTCAAATCAATTATTATATTATAAATAACTAATAAAGATGAAAAATAATTGTTTTATTTTTTATTTAAAATAAATAGATTATTTTTCTCTTTTAATATATTTTTACTCTTCAACATAACTATGTTGAAAAATACCTCAATCAGGAACCATACGGGGGAGTAGGTAATTTCTATTGAGTTGGTTCAAAATTTGTACACATTAAAATTTTATTGAGTTTTTGGAGAAAATATTTTGAGCATAAATATTTTAAAATAATTTAAAATATAATACTAGTAGTAGTGAGAGGCAGATCCACTTTTATAGGGGTGTGGGAGTAACTCCCCTACAAGCTTTTCCACTTTTCTTTTATCAGTTTGGTCCAACGTTGTGATATGATTTTTCATATTAATTGAGAAACAACTAATTTTAGCTTTCACGTTTCAAGTAAAGTTGATGTGATTTTTAATTTTTACAAGAAAGATTGATCACCCATCTATGTTCCCAGGGGCTTCATTCTAAGAGCTTTATATAATGCTAGACATCTACTCACTATTCAAGTATTAATAATTTATGTTTTCTTTTATTCCATTTGTTACATATTTATTTTCCTTTAAATGCTAAAAAATGAATGATTTTTTTTTCTCTAGGAAAAATATAATACATTTCTGCATTATTAAATAAATAATTACAATTTTCTGATTATTAAATATAAAAATGTCACTTTATATAATATTATTATATATTTTTCTTGATTAATAAATTGATTTTAATTAATTATTAATTTTATCTTCAACTTGTACCATGAGACAAAAATAAGTGTCTATTATAACGTGAGTTTTATTATTATATATATATATATATATATATATATATATATATATATATATATATATATTCAGTTTTAAAAGTTTTATAACTAACAAATTCACTTGAATAGTTTTTTATAAATATTTATTTCTCTGAAATGAAACGTTTTAGGTTTTCTAAATTTAAAGTACAAAAATTTTGGTAGATTTTGGAACTAGAGAAAACTGAAGTGCCAAATCAAAATAAAATTTTGAAAGGGTTTCGGTAACTTCAACATGCAGAGGAAGATAAGTTTTAGGAATATTCATGGAAGAGAAATTAGTTATTTGAATAATAGAAAATATATATGATTTGCTTTCCTGCAAGGAAGACCACATGAAAATTGCATATTTTTTACATATATTTATTGATGGATTTGTAGTAATAAGAAAATGAGTTATTATCGATAAAAATGACTCGTTGAATATAAAATTTAGTCTTATCGACGAATATATTCGTCGATAAAATAATAATTAGTTACACGACATATATATCTATCAAGTAAATCGTCGGTAAATTAACAATTAATTACCGATTGATATATATGTCAGTAAATCCATCGATAAATTATCAATTAATTAACGACGAATATATTCATCGATAAATTCATCGGTAAATTAATAATTAATTACCGACGGATATATCCGTCAATAAATCTACGGTAAATTAATAATTAATTACCGACGAATATATCCGTAGGTAAAATTATATAATAATTACTTAATATATTCTAATAAATTAATTATTCACCTAATTAAAAAATTAAATATTTTTTATTTAATAATTTAATTTAATCATAATTAGATTAATTTATAATAATTTATTAAATTAAATAATTTTAAAAAATAAATATTTAATTATATATAAATATATCAAAATATATAAATATAATTTATTTGTGAATTATTATCAAAAAAATTTAGTAGCTTAGTGGTTGAAGTATCAATTTCTAATTTTAAGGTACTTGGTTTGAATCTTGTCAATGATAATTTTTTTAATCTAATAATAATTCATAGCTATAAAAATATAATAGGAAACAATAAATAATAATAGATAATAAAAATCTAAAGGGGAAGGGGGATCTCTACAATATTTCTTGTAGTGGAAAGTAGAAATGAGGTATCTTCATGTTATGTTATTTTAGTATTGTATCATATGATTGTGATATGAACAAATTATATTGTTAGAATATTGTGTGAGGAAAAAATTGAAAATTAAATAAAATATCACTTCTCAATCTAAATTTTATTTAAGTGAAACTTGATTCGCTTAAGCAATGACATAACGATGGAAGGGATAGTGACATTTCACTCAAGCGAGAGTTCTTTCCTTAAGCTAAAATTAAGTCGACTTAATTTTCATTCTAAGCAAACTATTTTCATTTAAACAATAGTCAAGTCAGTTTAAATTTTGATCAAGTGAAGTTATTTTTGTTAAAAAATGAAGAGAGAAAATTGATGCGGCTAAATTTTCACTAAAATAAAATTTATGGGTTTTTGTTTTCAAACTTCTAAAAATCATAAAAAAAACTTTGAAATCCACATTTCAATTTCTATATATTAAAATAAAGTTATGACCAAAAGAGCATATAAAGGTCAAACAAAAAAAACCAAGTTTATTATAAATGTAAGAAAATGACATATATGATGAATTATGAGATGATACGATGGTTATGTGTATTTTTTATATTAAGATATAACTGTTAAAGTTTAAGTGAGTCAATAGAGTGACTCATAATTGACTGATATATATCTATGTATTATTGATATTGTGTGTTCTTGATACTAAGATATATTTGTTGAGACTTAGTCGAGTTATGAGAATAACTCATGATTAACTAAAATATATTTATGTATTGGTGGTATTATATGTTTTTTATATTAAGATATATCGGTTGAAGCTTAGTCAAGTCATGAGAGTAAATAATTGAGATATATGTTTTGTGTGTACGTGAAATGCAATCTAAGTTTTGATCTTACAGAAGATGTGTGTATGAGTATGATGTCCATGATAATGAAATATAATTATGGAACAATGTAACATTATATGTGTGATAAATTTAATGGGTAATTATTAATCTATACTTAATTTGTTTTTTTTTTTATGTTTATGACTTAACTATTATGATCATATTGATTATATATGATGTTATGTGTAAGTAAATTATATATAAACTATGACTATAGTCTAATATATAATTGTAATAAGAAATTTATATACATACTTATTAGTATTTTATGACATGATGTTGTATTAGAGATCATTTTGTATTAACTACTTATTAAACACGATGTATTTCTCTTATACATAATTAATACAAGTTATTTCTCATTAAAATATATCATGACAGTAACGATTTTTAATATCATTACTTAAATAATATTTTTAAGTATTATTTTATATTTATATTACTTAAATTTTTATGCTAAGAAAATAAATTATAATATTCTACTTAAAGCTCAGCAAAATTTGGTAGATGAAGCACCTCATAATTTAAAATGTCGTTTTCTTGCCCATATATTTTAAGTACACAATTTATATGCCAATAAACTTAATTTGAATTAGGAAATAGAAAATGAAAGATAGAAAAAAAAAGCATTTAAATTAAAAAAAAAAGAAAAAAAAGAAAGGGTGAAGATGAGTGAAAAAAAGATATATTTCTTATCAATAGTTTTTTATTATTTTAATATTATTTATTTGTAATAATTATTAAAAAAAGAAAAACCAAAATCCATATGTTGTCACTTACACATTTATCCTCTCATATGTTATAATAATATACAAATTTCAAGCTGCAATGTCCGTGATGGTTGAAGGCCAATTCATCATCATTCCTTGATTGACCATACTCTTCATACTTCCCTATGATGTGTCAATTTCTTTTTCTTGCCATGGTTTTTTTAATAACGAAGTGTCCTTATAGTAATAATATAAATATAGGTTTATAATCATTATGTGACACAATGCATTGTTATTATTATTAGCTGCATCGATGATTGGTTGATTTCGTTTAAATTTCAACGATGTATAATCACAACACAAGCAGGGTTTTCTTCTTCTCTTCCTCCACAAATCATTTACGAAACCTTACTTTGATGAATTTTGACTTCTTTGTCCAATGTTTTGCATGCTCTAATTGATGGGAAGGTGAGGGCTATACCAAGGAAGAATCATGGATCATAATCTCTGTTTTTAGTGACAATATCAAATGTTTTTAGAGAACATAAACTTTTCTTCATTCTTTTTTCGTCTAACATTTTGTCTTAATTTTGTAAATAAATTCTTTTTTCATAATTGTGAAAAAGACAGTATAATCAAAACTAAAAATATTATTTAATATATATATATATATATATATATATATATATATAAACATTTTAATAAGAATGAGATTATTTTAAAAAATAAGATATTTCAAGATAAATTTTGTCTTTATATTCCAATCAATTTATTTACAAATATAAATATTTTTATCACTTTTAATATTAATTTTAAAATTATTAGGAGCAAAACTTAGTGTAGGAAAGAGACTTTAGATTTGATATTTCAAAAAAGGTTTGAGATTTGTAAATACAAATTTCTTAATTTTGCTCTTCATCTAGTACGTACTTCCTTAAACATAATTAGAAACTCTCTTAGGGAAAGTAGAAGAAACAAGGCATCTTCTCCCTTCCAAGTTCATGTTCAAGATATATTATATCTATTCGTTTTAGAGAGGATTAAATGTTGCATCAGTATATTAATAATGATAGATTCGTCATAATTATTGATATATATATATATATATATATATATATATATATATATATATTTTTTTTTTTGAAACATGTTATATGTGTCATTTTATTATGATAATTAATTCTTATATGATTACTTAACTAAAAATTTATTATTAGGTTAAAAATTACAACTTATAATTTTAAAATAACTCTTTTTATTTAAAAATATAATAAATGATGTGATTTTTATTGTAAATTAATTAATGAAACGTATAACAAAAGTCAACCAGTTTCAATAATTATAATTTAATTATTCTAACTATTATATCATTATATTAAATACTTAGAAAAATATTTTTCTTTCTTTAATATAATTATGCATAATTCATATAAGATTTTAAAAAACATTTATTAATAATATTTAATTTTTACTTAATTTTTTTATCATTTAATTTGGACAAAAATTATATTATCATAACTATATTATCTCTTTTTTTAATATGTTATTTTGCAATCTTAAACAGATAAAATAAAATTTTGTCACTTCTCAACTTTTTTACTAAAATAATATTATTATATTATATATATACGTAACAAAAACTTTAATAAAATTATTCACTTAACTCGACCTTTCATAAAATTCTTTACTTAATTGAACCTTTTTTATTGTTGTTCTTGGAATTAGGTTCCCAGTAAACCGAATTTCAACATTAAAATTACCACTTTTTTTAAATAAAAAAATTAAATAAAATATATAATTAAAAATAATAAAATTAATATTAAAAATAAAATTTTAATTTTAAAATTTAAATAATATTTATATAAAAATAATATATTATTTAAATATATATTAAATTATTTAAATATATTTAAATAATTATTAAAAATATTAAATAATAATTTTTATTATATTTTTTATATATTTTTTTATTTTTGAATAGGAAATTTAAAATTTATATATTTTTTTATTATATGAATTATTTAAGTTATAATTTTATAAAAAAATAGAATAAATAAAAATTTAATTTAGGTAATATATTAAAAAATTAAATATTATATTATAAAAATTTATGTAATAGTTTTTATTTGATAAATTATAAATATTATATTAAAAAATTCATGCTAAAATTATTTTTTTAAAATAATAAAGTAAAAATATTATTTAATTAGTTAAAAATTATTATTATTAGTATAAAATAAACTTAAAAATAAAAAATAATAAAAATTGACAGAATTTAATGTATAATATTAAAAATAACATAATCATTGATAATAAAAATTGAAAAATAAAATTATTGACAACAATGTTAAGAAAATTTTAATCTCAAAAGTGGTGTCCAATTCCATAACGAGGACGATGTCTATTACGTTTTGATTTTGTCGGTGTGGTTGTTCTTGAATTTGAAGAGAAATTTGTGGAAGATTTTCTTCTTCATAAACCACTATTATTTTCACTCTATAAAAATCTTTCTACCTTTATTATTTTTCTTTAATATCATGTTCTATCATTTTTATTTTGCTACTAATAACTTATTTTTAATTTTACTTTTAATATTTTATATATTAAATTTATCAATTTTTTTCTAAAATTATAACTTAAATAATTCATATAATAAAAAAATATATAAATTTTAAATTTCCTATTCAAAAAATAATAAAAATTATTATTTAATATTTTTAATAATTATTTAAATATATTTAAATAATTTAATATATATTTAAATAATATATTATTTTTATTATTTTTTATATAAATATTATTTAAATTTTTAAATTAAATTTTTATTTTTAATATTATTTTTATTATTTTTAATTATATATTTATTTAATTTTTATTTAAAAAAAAGTGGTAAGTTTAAAGTTGGAATTCAGTTTACGAGAAACCAAATTCCAAGTAACTAGATAAAAGAGGTTCAGATTAAGTAAATAATTTCATGAGAGGTTCGTAGTTAAGTAAATAATTTCATAGAGGTTATATATATATATATATATATATATATATAATATAATAATATTATTTTAGTAAAAAAGTCTCACTTCTCTTCTTAACAATTTAATAATAAAATTCGTTACTCTTAACTATTATTTATGGTAGTTTCTAATACTATTGTGTGTAGAAACATATCTTTAAGTTTTATTTATTTCATTAATATGAATGACATTAAATAGTCAGTACAAGGAGAAAACATAAAAACTAATTCATGCTTAATTCATGGCTAAATATCAGGGACATCTATTCCTAAAAAATATTATTTTATTTATTTCAAAAGTAAACTAATAATTGCACTGTATTGTACGTGGATAATAAATATCCTAATCCTTCCCTTATATCTTCAATTTTGCACATGCCAAGCTTTTCCCTTAGTGTTATGAAAATATCTAATTTCAAAGCCTTGGTCATAATATCTGCCAACTGCTTCTTAGTACCACAGTGGACCAATTCAACTTCTCCTTGATTTGTTAGTTCTCGGAGGAAATGAAAATGAATATGAATGTGTTTGCTTTTGCCATGCATAACAGGATTTTTGGATAGTTTAATAGTTGAACTATTGTCACAGAAAATAATGCATTTGTCTTGTTTAATTCCTAGCCTCTCAAGCACACGTATCATCCAAACGCTTTGGGCAGCACATGCTGCTACAACAATAAACTCGGCCTCAGTTGTGGATAATGATACCATTGATTGCTTCTTAGAACTCCAATCAACTATTCCATTTGACATTTTAAAAACATACCCAGAGGTGCTTTTTCTGTCATCTAAATCACCAGCATAATCGTTGTCACAATATGCTATCAAATTCTCTCTTCCTTCCCTTTTATAAAACAGTTCCAAATCTGTAGTTCCTCTCAAGTAGCGTAGAACTCTTTTTGCAGCTTGATTATGCAAGGTTGTTGGTGCCTCCATGAAACGAGCTAGTAAACTCACAACATATATTAAATCTGGTCTTGTGGCAGTTAAGTACATGAGACTGCCTACCATTTGTTTATATGTGGTAGCATCAACCTTCTGTCCTCTTATGTTCTTTGTGAGTTTGCATCCTAGAACAATTGGATTTTTCACAGCTGAACAATTTTGTAACTCAAATCTTTTCAATACTTCATTTGCATATTTCCTTTGACAAATGAAAATGCCACTAGGAGTTTGTGTGACCTCCACTCCAAGAAAATAGCGCATGCATCCCAAATCAGTCATCTCGAATTTCCTCTTCATTAAATGTTTAAATTCTTCAAACATGTTCTTACTGTTACCTGTGAAAATAAGACTATCCACATCTAAATTCTAAATTAACAATATGAACATTAACACTGCCTTCCCTTTTAACAAAGAGAGTATGATCAATCATGTTTCTTTCAAACCCTTCATTGATAAAGTATGACTCTATTTTGCTGAACCAAGCCCAAGGGGCTTGTCTGAATCCATAGAGAGCCTTTTTGAGTTTGTAGACTTGTTTTCAGCACCAGGTACCTCATAACCCTTTGGTTGTTCTACATATACTTCTTCTGCTATCTCTCCATGTAAGAATGTGCTTTTGACATCAAGTTGATGAACTTGTCATCCCCTACTTGCTGCAATAGACAAAATCAGTCGAATGGTGTCCCAGCGAGCAGGTGCAAACACCTCAGTGTAAACAATGTCAACTTGTTGAGCATATCCTTTAGCCACGAGTCGTGCCTTACACTTGTCAATTTCACCTTTTTCATTCATCTTAGTCTTGAAAATCCACTTGACACCAATCTTCTTTGCTCCTGGTGGTAGATCAGTGAGCTCCCAAGTGTCATTTCTTTCAATTGCTTCAATTTCATTTTTCATAGCATCTCTTCATACTCAACTTTTAGCTGCTTTCTCAAAGGTGAGAGGATCATTGGTCACAAGCATAGCGAGTTGTTGCATTTGCTGGGTGAGTTGCTCAACATCATCAACTTCTTCCTCTTAGGATATTCCAGCTTCGGATTCATAGTCCTGCATCCATATTGGTGACTTTCTGTTGCATTCTGGGACTCTGTTGCTTCTTATAATTTTTGAACTTTCGGCAATTTCAGGATCTGTTTTGTTGGTGGTTCCTGAGTCAATATCAGTTGCTTTTGGTTCATCACATATAAGATCGTTAGTGCTGTGGCTTTCTCCTGATGTGCTCCAATCCCATGTTTCCATTTCATCAAACACAACATCACGACTGATTATTATTTTCTTTGTTTTTGGATCATATATACGATAAACTTTGGATTCTTCACTAACTCCCATGTGCACACATTTGATACTCTTCTCATCTAGCTTTTGCGGGTTGCATCAGGAATATGCACATATCCTATGCAACCAAACACCTTAAGGTGACTCACTGTTGGCTTTCTTTCTTTCCATGCTTCTTCTGGTGTCATATCTGTCAAAGATGAGGTAGGGCATCTATTGAGAACATAGGTTGCTTGATTTGTTGCTTCTGGCAAGTACTTATGTGGAACTTCACGAGCTATAAGCATGCACCTTATCATATTTGTTAGTGTGCAATTTATCCTTTCAGCCACTCAATTTTATTGTGGGGAGTAGGTGGCAGTGAGTTGTCTGGTGATGCCATGAGCACTACAGTTGTCATTAAATTCTGAGGAACATGATTCTCCTCCTCTGTCAGTTTGTAGACACGTTATTTGGTATCTTGTTTCGTTCTCCACACATGACTTGAACCTTTTGAATGTGTCAAAGGCTTCTGACTTGGCATTTAAAAAATAAGACCACATTTTTCTACTATAATCATCTATAAATGTTAGAATGTATCTCTTATGGCTTTGAGACTCTGGGGAAATTGCACCACATATATCTGAATGAATAAGTTGGAGAGGTTTGGATGCTCTCCATGCGCTTTTCTTTGGGAAGGGATTATGTTGTTACTTCCACTCATGCATATGCTGCACATTTGGGACTTGTTCTTCAATATAGGCAAGACATGAACCATTCGTCTATAAGCCAAAGTGCACAATCCTTTAATATTAAGGTGCCCAAGCCTTTGATGTCATAGGCTTGTAGTATTATAAGAAGCAATATTATAACATGGGATTGTTGTTATGTTAGAAGAAATGAATGATAAAAGAATAAACATGCGATTGATAGTTATCATGGTTCTTATAATCAAACCTTTCGTATTGTGATAAATACTGCAACATCCATTCTGAATTAGAATGGACAATTCCCTTTCTTGTAGTTGATCAATACTAAGTAAATTAGATTTAAGGTCAGGAATATAAAATACCTTTGTGATGACTACAATCAATCCATTTATTTTGAGTCGAATTGTACCTCTTTCCGTGACATCCAACTTAGAATCATTACTCAATGTGACGTTGTGCCTGAATGATTGGTCTAGTTCGGTGAACCATTTTTTTTCTCCACTCATATGGTTGCTACAACCTGAGTCTAGGAACCATATGTCACACTTGCTGGCCCGTTCCTCAGTGTGTGAAAAAGAGGCATTCTCCATGACCTTCAATGAGCTTTGCAATTCATCAAGTGTCATTTTATTGATATCTTTTGACTCTTTAATGGAGCACACAATGTAATTATACTTGTCTGATAGTGTGCATAGGATCTTTTCAACAACCATCCTCCATAGCCTCGCCAACTCTTCTCATATCATTTATGATAATCATTACTCTAGAAATGTAATCATTAACACATTCACCACCTTGCATCTCAATGAGTTCAAACTCCCTTCTAAGCCGCTGAAGTTGGACTTTTTGAACACGTGCATTTCCGTGATATTTATGCTTTAGTGAATCCCAAAGACTCTTAGACGTTGTTTTATTGGTGATTGTCTTCAGAATATTTTTATCTATAGACTGGAATAAGTAATTATTGGCTCTCATGTCCTTTAGCTGTTGCTCTTCCAATGTATGTTGCTTTGCTTCAGTGAGTTCTTCCACCATTTTGGGTTCTTCATAGCCTTGCTCCACTTACTGTCCAATATTCCTTTGATGTCAGAAGATTTTCCATGAGCATGGACCAGTGATCATAATCACCATCAAACCTAGGAATACTAAGGGAATTGTTGCTATCAACAATGGTGCTTTGGTTTCTGAATATCAGGTCCGTGAGTGGCTCGATACCGATGTTAGTTTCTAATACTGCTATGTGTAGAAATGTAGCTTTAAGCTTTATTTATTTCATTAATATGAATGAAATTAAATAGCTAGTACAAGGAGAAAACATAAAAACTAATTCATGCTTAAATCATGGCTAAATATCAGGGGCCTCTATTCCTAAAGAATAAGTATTTTATTTAATTCAAAAGTAAACTAATAACTGCACTGTATTGTACGTGGATAATAAATATCCTAACATTTACCTGTGCATAGTTATATAATCATGATATTTAAAATTAATATCATAAAATGGGTAAAATGAATCATGCATAAAAAGTATAAAGTAAATCAAATGTTAATTCTCTTAATAAGATATATTTCATATCATTACATTCTATTGATATTCATATTACATGACTTTACTTTTGGAAGATACATGCAAATTAGATTAAAAGATTTGTACCTAATTAAGCTATTGAAAGTTTACACCCACTTTGAAAGTATATCACATTGTTCCTACATGAATATATTCAATGTAGGTTCATAAGTTAAATACATTATCTTATGTGATAAGGTTAATTCATATGAATTATTTAGATAAATCTTTTTCAGACTATAGACTAAGTAATAGAAATTTCATTTAACTTTCACCTGCTAGATAATTCAAATATTAATAAAATTAAGATATCTCATTTTAAATCCTAAATTTAATAGATAACCTATATCTATAGTATTTCTTCTTTGAAAATAACTATGTTAATTTTCACAATACTTCACATCACAAGTGTATTCATACATACAAATCACATCAATAAATCTTTATACTAATTATGCTTACAAATTTCATCTCTCTCAAATTTGTATATAAGTATAAACAACATTACATTTATAAATATCATTATGGAATTTCACTAACCACCTTCTCATGAAATAAACCTCTTCTAAACATCATTTTTCTCTAGACTGTACTCATTTGAATAAGTTATTGTCACCTAGGAGATATGCTTCCTCTCTTGAGTAAAATACAATAAAATCTATGTTTTTCTCACCACTTAGGCAAGAAGTTCTTGCTTTAACAATAAATCCAAGTCAGTTAGTGTTGAGCATTCAAGTGTGAGTTTGAAGTCTCACATTGGGTAGAAATGGGAAACTTGAGTAACTTATAAGTGAGAAAGATTCATGACCTAATGCCTCAAGGTTTTGGGTTGAGAGTGATGTCATATTCTCTTATATGGTTGACTCATGACCCATTTGTGATAATATCCCCGTTGTTACCCCTCATCGGAAATACTAACAGTGATTTCGAGCGATGGTTCATCCGAGGACATATCATTGAGTATAATAGGGAAATGTCCTTGTTTCGAAAGCGAGTCCTCATAGCTAAGAAATGTTTTCGCTCGATGGGGAGATATACCAATGTGAAAAGGAATCATACTTGAGGGGAAGATGTTGAGAGAATCTCCTTGCTATTAACTCTCTCGAAAAATGTTCAAGCAGTAAAATTGGAAAGTTTAAATATCGTTTTCAAGATATTTACACTTGTTTGGAGAATATGCATGTTTATTAGTCAAAACTAACACTTTCAAAATATTTTACAGTTCAAGTCTAATTTATCATAAGACTAAGTGAGAGAAATTTAATTGTACAGAACTTATAATTTATAAATAAAATTATCATTGGAGTTAGACTATAAACTTATTGTAGGTAACTTTTCATCCCAATATATTATTTGCAATATCACAAGGTCACTTCTCTACTTTCTAGTATGAAAAACTCTTTTTTATTACCTTTTTTCTCTATTGAATAATGATCATAAAGTGCATTTTTGTTATGTGAACCAAATTATTGTTAAAAGATAGAATATGCTATGTTATTACAAAATTCATAGTTTTTGGGAGTGTATATTTTCACTAAGCAAAAATGGCACGTTGACACAATTTCCTCCACGTATTTCTTATTGACTACAAAATTTGGTCGTTGAACAAAAGTTTCAAGTGATGAAGCTTCCTCCTTTTTACTTCGAGCTTTCAATTCCTACAAAATATACACAAAACATAAGTAGTCATTTATTTTTGAAATTCTAATACTTTTACCAAAAATTTAAATGAAGTTTAATACGAATTGACATAAATGCATGACATGTATATAAGTAAAAGGTTTAACAAGTGGATAAAGTATGTTTATATCAAACTTATCAAAGACCATCTCCTCAAATTTAATAGTGTTATCGCTAAAGTAAAAAACATTCAAAATGAGGTAAAGATAATTATCTCTCCTTTAGAAGTCTTGTCACTCAAGTTATTAGATATTTGTTTGAGCAAGAAAACTCTAAAGAGGAATTCTTACCTCTATTACACTTTTCACTTGAGCAACAAGCACTCACTTAAACAATGAGTTTTTTCTTGAGCAATGAACTTTCACTTAGAGCAAAAAATACAAATAATGAAACTCTGCATAATCACTTGAGAAAGTAAATCCCCTTCCCACAATGCTATAGATTATTAACATAATCTAACTCATGTTTTATTCATTGTTTTCAAACAATGTCTTGTTGGGTCCTTTGAAGAGAAATTCACTGGAGAGACAACACCAATAAGACATGAGTTCAACTTATATAAGGGTTTGACATCACCTTCAACTCAAAACTTTAAGAAATTAAGTTGAGTCTTTATTCCTTATATGTTGCTCAACTTTTTCACTATTAATCAATGTGAGACTTAGATTCACATCTGGATTACCTGACATCCCTATCAATTCTTATGGTTACACCATAGACACAAATTAATCAATTGCATCGAATACCAAACTAAGTAATATACAAAGGCCTCATTATTTCAACCCAATTCCTACAAATCAACCTTGTGATAAATTAACTATGCTATATTAAGGTATTGTATCCTAATATATTATTTTAAGGGTATATCAACTAGTTTCCCTTTCCTTAATTTAATCTTCCACGAGAAGAAAATTTTTCAAAATTCTCAAATTCATAATATCTCCAAATTTAATCACAAAAGTCTTAATTAATAAATCAAGTAAATTATTAAGAGCCTTAACTAACCAAAATTTATCTTTGTCCAAAATTATTACACGTAAACATGTCTAAAATAGATGCAAAAACCAAACTTCACATGCAACTCACCGAAAAAAGAAACAAAAAGTAAAATTTACTCTAAAGAAAATTTCAATTAGGTAATCTTCCTCTTTTTATCATGAGCATTACAATATACTTGGATATTTAATGATAAATAAAAAAATTAGAAATCAAAAGAGATTATAATTTTATATAAATAAAATTTAAATAATTACAATTTTTTATTTATAACTTATTTAACTAAAGAAATTAATATTTAAAATGCACTTAAATGACCACTCCCACAATAAAACTTAGTCCTTATACAAATTCATACTAATTGTAATGCTTCCAATAACTTTTTTATCAAACAAAGTTCACATGTAATTTTATTTTACAATGACAATATTTTATTTGATGAACAAATTAGGTTTTCACTTTAATTTTTAACATATGGTTAAATGAGTTTAGAATCATTTAATAATTTTAACACCATAACATTTATTTTTTGGGTACAAACACCATAACAAACTTGATAATGTTACAATTTTATAAAATGTCAAGTCGATTAAATAATATGAAAACATAATTAATTATATTTAAGGTTTTAATTTAAGGTCAGCAGAACCTTGTAAAAAAATGTTTTAAACAAATAAAGGAGATTTTTTAACAAATATTAATCATTAGTAAAATAATTAGAAAAAAAAACTTTGTAACAATTATTAATAACTCTCTAATATCTCGCTTAATTAAAATCCAATAGTATAAGTACAATCATTTGAGTGTTTTGTTTAATTGTGTATTATATATAATAAGATATGGACGATTAATTAGTAAAATAACAATATCAATGTATCATTAAAAAAACAAATAATAAATTTAAAACACACATGGGCAGAGAGAAAATGGTTTAAACCTTTACAATAATTAATAATATCATTTAACTCGTGACAATATTAAACATTGGCAATAATAATCATTCGTCCAAAATCTTCAAAAATTTATTATGATGTTTACGTCACAAGTTCAATCATCCATCCAAATTCATAGAAAATTTTATTTAAAACATACAAAGAATTGTACTTTTATCCTTAAATTCCACCCAAATTTGATTCTAGTCTCAAACACTTTCAAAAGAAAGAATAACTATCAATTATATAAAATAAATGAATTTAGCTTTTTTATTTACTTTATAACAATAATATTTTTGAAGCATTTCCGAAAGAAAATTCTTACAAAATTCTTTCACTAGTACAAGCATTTTCTTTAATATAGACCCCGTGAAAATAGGTTATTTAAAACTAAAGAAAGTTTTTTACATAAATAACTCTTCATGTATGTTGGTTTATATTAAAAATAATATTTGTATTGATAAAAAATTCTTGTAAAAAACTTCAATTAAATATAATCTTTGGTTCCAACATAAAAATAACTTAACAAAAATATTTTGACGAAATAAAAGATAAATTCATCAATATAAAATTACAAGAATCAAAACCAAATTTGATTAAAAGTTTGGGGAATTAAAAATATTTTTTTTATATTTTTCTAAGAAAACAATTATACAAACATTGTATGGAAGGAACTGGATCAAATTCTATCATTTGCCTTGTCGTGTCTTCCATCAAACTGTACAGAACAAAAAATAAAAAATCAAATAAATGATTAAAAGTAACCACTCTTGACCAAATTTAAATAAGGGTACACTTTAAATTATTATATAGAAAATAAAATATCATTTGAAATTATTCAAACTTTAGAGTTGACTTTTATAACCATTTAAAAAAGGGTCTCAAATCATTCCAATTGTTGTCTCTTGACCTATGGGTAACGCCCAATTGTGTGGTGCAACGTGCAGACTTTGCTCACACTAATGAAACATCATTGCCAAGTTGACATCACCAAATTTTCCTCTGTAAGACCATGACAAAAATTCAAAAATCTCTGATCATTCATTTTATGATAGAAACTTAGAACAAAAAAAGAGTCAACGAAAGTGCATTAAATGGGTTCCTGAGTTGTATTTTGAGGATAGTTTAAGAAGTCGTATATGAAAAATTGAATCCACTGCACTAGGACTTTTATCAAAACATGGCCAGATTCAAAAACTGTTCTATGGCTCCTGTCTGCCAACATTTATATTTTCAAATTGGAGAGCTTCTATTAAATCATTACCTAGTCTTGTATTTTATGTCAAATTCTTAAATTATACGAGCAACAATGTAAGTTAATTATACATGAATTTGTTTTGGGTCTGTCTTTCTTTGTTCCTTCCCTAGTAAACTGTTTGGATAAAAACCTGATTTTTTTTATTCATGAGAATGGAACACAGATACCTCATACACTCACTTGTACCCTACTGAATCTATAGAGCATAAAAGTTAAATAAGATTAAAAGCAATTTCCAATTATAACAAAATACATAATTGTGTTGGCACATGAACCTTATGCTACATATTAAAATCAAAGTCAGGTTTAATCAAGAAAGAATAGAGTAAATCATGAACATATAAAAAAGACTGCATTCTTGGCTAAATTGTTCCTTTCTTACTGAGCAATTTGCTTTGGGTTCAAGATAACAAAGCAACAGTTATCCATCTAAAATGATGGGAATGGGAAAAGCATAATTACTATCCATATTAAAAGTGGCATACTAGTAATAGAACTATATAAGGATAGATTCCAACCCATGTAGTTAAGAAAACATTTGGGTGTGGATCTCATCAATAAGCCTAAATTACACAAACAATTACATGCTTGCAATGTAAGTTACCATGCACCTTTAAAAATATAAGGTAATTAGATTCTGCTGCTCCTCAGCATCTCCAAGTAGAAACTGAGATGAGTTCTTTCCTCTGCCAGCATAGAACAAGAGATGAAGGCTTTCTTTCCACGTGAAATCCCCTCACAGGTGCCCTCTGAACTAAACACTCAGCTTGAGCTTCTGTGAAGTTGCTGAAAGTGAATGGAGAAAATCCAGATTGTAGAAAGAGGTTCCTCCATGGAGGTAGTTTTTCTTGAGAATGGTGGTGGCCAAGAATAATTTTCTTGATGGCAGGTTGGATGAAATGCCTCTCAATCTTTTGTAGGACATCAAGATTCACATTCACCGCGTCCAGCGATTCCAGCAAGGCTGAATAACATTGGAGAACGTGGACTACATTATTGGGAAGTGCTAAGTCAATTCGATCACAAATTCTGTCCAATGTGACAACAATCTTTGGCCTGAGCTGCTTTACAAAGTGAAGAGCTGAAGGGAACAATGATGGATAGTTTGTGAAACTTGAAACTGGCATATTCACAGCAATGGCCTCGTTATCAAAGAATTGGCCAAGAAGTGGAGAAGGAGTGTTCAATGATTCAATGTTTAAAACACTGAACTCAAAAGACACGTTGATGTCCTTTGCGTATTGAATCAAATTTTCTTTGGTGAAATTGAGTTCAACCTCATCACATGTGGAGGGTGACACAATGGCAGTGACTTTGAGAGAAGGTGCAGCACTACTTCTCAAGGCAATTTCTTGCATAAAAGATGACCACTGCACTCCAAACCCAATATCAAAATCAATGACATGAATACGGTCAAACCTTTCGACAGATTCAATGAGGGCTTGGTTACAAGTGAAATTGGCAAACTGAAGAACAGGTGATATCTCAGAAAAAGACTTATAAGCTCCAATTTTGAATATGAAACTAATTGGTGAGAAAGCCATGAAACTGTGAGCGTTTGAATGAAGCAGTGACATCAAGGCTTCCTTCATGTAGAAAGCAGTCCTCTGAAAAGGCTTACCAATAGGGGAGAGCTGGTGATTGAGCCGCGCCAATATCCCTTGCGCATGAACCGGATTACCAGCTTCTATCAGCTCAGCAGTTTTGTATAACTGATCAAATATAGCCTGCTGAAGCTGGTGGCTTGCATCGTCTCCGGCGGAACTCACCTTCTGCTGTTTAGCAGATGGCATAACAATTGATTGTTGTTGTTGTTGTTGTTGCATATGGGGAGGAAATAATGGAAGCTGTGTTTGCTGCCTCCTGCCAAACACCTCTTGCCCTGAATCCAAAAGGGGCAACCTTGGAACCTGATAATTGTGCCCGGTTGTGTCAAAGAGAGGGCGCTTCGCTTGATGCTGAGGGAAAACCTGCTGCTCCTGAACCTGGGGATACATCAATGGCACAAAGAAAGAAGGGTTCTCTGAGAACTGAACTTGGTTCTGATTTAACATAAACTGGGGGTTGATAACCTGAGGCTTCTCATCCACCACTCCAAACTCGTGCTGCTGCTGCTGCTGCTGAGAAGTGAACACACCAGGAGACACAGATGATGACACCATAAGAGGATTGTTAGCAGAGAAAACTACAGATTCTGAAACCTGGCCAGCCGCAGACCCAGGCTTGCCATTTTGGCCATCAATATTATCCGCAATGAAAGGGAAACCAGTAGGGTAATTCCCTGAAGGGTCAATACCACCACTCACCATATTCAACCCTTGATCCACAATACCAAAGCCTGCATTGAAATCAACACTCTGAGAGCCACAGGCAGTGCTTTGCAAGAGCTTGCTCAATCCAACAGAAGGGTCTTCAACATCCCCCATGATTAGCCTGAGAATGGATTGATCTTGACCTTCCCAGTCATCCATCCTGATACCACATTTTTCAGGGCTGGAATCCTGAGGAGGGTTGTTGTTGTCAGAGGGTGTTGGGGCTGCAGCACCGGTGGTGGTTGTGGTATTGGCTGAAGTGCCACTGCCACCCTTGCTGTTGCTGCCAAGAGAAGAGGACATTGTAGAGGAGGAAGTGGGAGGACTTGGGCTTCTTCTAGAGTCAAGAACTGAGGTGGGCTCAGTGCTGCCCACATAGCAATAATCCTCTTTGTCTATGGTCCACTTTGGTTGTGGATGATGCAAAAGCAGTGAAAATGAATCTGAGGCTGAAGAGAAATCCAACACTCCCTTCCCTTGAAATTCCTCAAAAGGCAAGGGCATGGCCTTCATCTAAGAAAGTTGCCAAGGGGAAGAACAATAATGGTGACCACAAAACCAACCACCCAAAAGACTCCAGTTTTCCAAAAGGTATCACCTTTGTTCCCCACAGCCCACCCAGAACAACTGATTTGAAAGCAAGAATTTTTTGGGCTACAAATCCAGAAAAAAACAAACCAGGTCTACAAATTAAGAAAATTTTAATTAAAATCAAAATTAAAATCTAAACCCCCCAAATGAAGGTCAGACGGAAAAAAGAATAAATTTTGGGTTGGAAGAAGTAAAAGAAGGTGAATTTCTTTTGTTTTTGGTATACTAGACACCTCTGAGGAACACTGAAGAACACACATAGAGTGTGGAGAGAAAACAAAGAAAAGTTGGGTAGCCCTAATCCTGAACCGTGTATTTTTGTTCTGTGTTGTTGTTGTGTGGCATATTAAGATTGAAAGAGTCGAAGGTGTGAGGGAAGGAAGCCATGAATGAATGTGATTCTTTGTGGGTTGTGCTGTGTTTCTGTGTGGAACACTCTTTGTTGCTTGTGTTTTGTAAGGTAGATGCGTGCAGCGTATAAAAGTGGTAAAGTGCGTTCTCTCTCTACTTTATTTATTTATTTATTTAATTATTTTATGCAGCTAGTCTGCATACGTTGTTTTCCCCTCTGGTTGGTAGGGTTGCTGTTGCCTCACTTAGTCCCGTCCACTCTCCCATTCAGCGCGTGGACTTCACTTTCTTAATTTAATCGTATCTGATAACTTTTTAATGGCTAGTCTGTAATATTGTTTTTTTATTATATTTATCATATTTTAAAAATTTTGGAAGTTTGGTAATTTTATAAATTAATTAATTAAATTATTTTCGTGATACCATATATTTTATTATTTATTTGATCTAAAAAAAGTAAGAATAGGAACAAAACTACAATTTTTTTACATTCGGAATTCTAAAATAATACAATGCAAAAATATAAACAACAAAATTACAAATAGAAAAGTTCAAGTACAAGAGAAATTATAATTTATAAAATAATTAATTTATTATATGTAGTAAATTGTAATTAAATAATAAACACAATTAATACACAACCTTTCTTTTCAATAATTTTTAAGTATTAGAAGTGTTACTCAACGGCTACTTAATGTTAAATATAAATATTTTTTACATAACAACTAAAATTTTAAATTTTTTATTACATGAAATACTCAATTTTTAAAATATAACTTTGAAAGACAAAATATGTGTATATATAAAAGAAATAATCATCTGCCACATAATACAATATTTTATTCAGCATTTATTTAGTACGATTGAAATTTAATGCAATAAAAGCTCCAGACAGTGTACGAAACTTTTATCCATGACAATTTTCTTATACAAATCCTGGATAACGACAAATACCTATTTGGATTTTATTTTAAATTTATTTTCATTTCTGCAGTTAAAGGGATTAGTTTTTAATATTAAAAGTGAAAGCTAAATTTTAATGTAAAACATCAAAACTCTCATTTATAAATGTAAAATATTTTAAGTATATTAAATTTACATATAAAAATGTCAAATAATATAAAATTGAATTAGATAATTTAAAAATATCAAAATAAAAATAAATTTTACAAAATATAAAAATCAATATTTTAAAATATATTAAAACTTCTAATATTTTATTAAAACTATTTAAATATGTAGAATTTAATGGAAAAGTATAAAACTATGTAAAATAATTTTAAATGATCATTTAATTACAAATCATGCACAGTAAACTAATTGATTTTCATAATAAATATTTTAAAAATCATATTAATAATAATTTATAATTATATGTGAATGTAAAATTATTTAATACCGTAATTATATAATAATTTATGTAAACGTGTAAATTGTAATTTACATTAAATATACAAATGATTATTAAAAGAAAAATAAAAGATAAATTTTACTTAGCATTTTAAAGATTGTACATTAAGATTAAAATCTAGTAATCCAAAAATATATATATCATAAATATAAAATATAATTTTTTAGAAATCTAAAATATATATTCAAGAATTTATTCTTTTAAGCTCTAATAATTATATTATTTTTCCTCTAATAAACATACACTTATCATAATTTGAAACAACAGGAAACACACAAATAAGATAGAACATCAAGTAAACATGCAAAGTTTAAATATAGTATAAAATAATATAACTCAAATTCAACTTTTCTTATGTAATCAATTCATCTCACTTATCGATCACATGATGTTGGTACAAATTTACATTCACATTATATAAATTTTAGATGAATTTTGAAAGATTAAATATTCAATTAGACATCAAATATATACACCTAATACATACTAAGTGTTTAACATAAAGATGCTTAGTTTGGTATATACATTTATGTGTCATCGAAGTAAATTTTTAAATGACTTATTAAGACATAGTTTATTTTCACACCATAAACTATCTTATTAGAAACTTTCTTCAACTTTCACTATATAATCATTTTTTTTATGTAATTCTAATGATCAAGTAGAGTCATGATAGTTTATATATACATTATATCACATATATGAAAATACTTTTTGGTGTTTTTCATGTTAGAACATATGATCACAATTACACTAAAAAATAGCATGTATATTTCACTTAACATAATTTGAAAGAAACATCATATAATATCATAAGTTAAGTATTTAACTTAACATTTTAAATATAAGGATATATAATAATTAATTTTATTAAATTAAAGAGACACATAGTCATTAACATTATAAAAGGAAAAAAATAATTTATTTTTTTAACAAAAAAAACTGATTGAAATTGAAACTGTTGAGCAGATTTCAAATCTACATAGTTGTTGAATATAGAGGAAATAAGATTTGAAATTAATTCCCCTTGTGTATAAATCACACATAGGTTAATCTATTTATAATGAGAGGTACAACTAAAAGAGTAACCGAAAGTAAACAGAATAAACATAAGATATTGTTTGATATTGTGGTTAACAATATCTTAACAATATCAAACTATATCTAAACAATATCTAACACTCCCCCTCAAGTTGGATCATACAAATCGTATGTGTCAAGCTTGTTAAAAATATAATCAATTCTAGGCCCCCGTAAAGACTTAGTGAAAATATCTGCTAACTGATCACTTGAGTTAACAAACTCAGTCTTGATATCTCCAGACATAATCTTTTCTCGAATGAAATGACAATCAATCTCAATGTGTTTGATCCTCTCATGAAAGATAGGATTAGAACTAATATGAAGAGCAGCCTAATTGTCACACACAAGTGTCATTTGAGTGACATCTCCAAATTGTAACTCTCTAAGCAATTGCTTGAGCCAAACAAGTTCACAGGCAGCTGAGGTCATAGCTCTATATTCTGCTTCTGCACTGGATCTTGCCACAACACTTTGTTTCTTACTTTTCCATGAGATCAAGTTACCACCAATGGAGACACAATATCCAGATGTAGATCTTCTATCCAAAGGAGATCATGTCCAATCAACATCTGAGTAGCAAACAACTCTTGTATGGTTATTAGAACCATATACAATCCTTTCCCAGGAGATCCTTTAATATATTTCAATATACGAATGACTGCATTCCAATGATCTTCACATGGTGAATTAAGAAATTGACTTACCATACTGACTGCAAAAGAAATGTCAGGACAAGTAACTGTAAGATAATTCAATTTTCCAACCAATCTTCTATACTGCTCAGGATCAGATATAGGCTCCCCCTGATTTGGTAGAAGTTTAGTATTGGGATCCATGGGTGTATCAACAGATTTTGAACTCATCAATCCAGTTTCCTCCAAAATATCTATAACATACTTCCTCTGATATATAACAATACCATCATTGGACTGTGCCACCTCAATACCCAAGAAATATCTAAGTTTGTCAAGATCTTTGGTCTGAAAATGGTGATAGAGATGTTATTTCAACTGAGAGATGTCATGGTTGTCACTACCTATAAGAACGATGTCATCAACATATACTATCAAGTAAACACATCCAACAACTCGAGTGTCGATAAAAGACAGAATGATCTGTTTCACACCGAGTCATACCAAATTGTTGAACAACCTTGCTAAACTTTCCAAACCAAGTCCTAGGAGACTGTTTTAGGCCATATAGGGATTTGCGAAGATGACATACCATCCCAGAAGATTCCCCCTGAGCAACACACCCAGGAGGTTGCTCCATATATATTTCTTCTTGCAAATCACCATTGAGGAAAACATTTTTAACATCCAGTTGATAAAGAGGCCATTGTTGAAGAGCGACCATGGCGATAAATAAACAAACAGAAGTCATCTTTGCCACAGGGAAAAAATTATCTCCATAATCCAACCCAAAAATTTGAGTATAACCTTTGGCCACAAGACAAGCTTTGAGGCGATCAATAGTACCATCAGGTCCAACTTTGATAACAAACACTCACTTGCAACCAACAACAGATTTCCCAGACGGTAACGGGACCAATTCCCAAATTCCACTATTATGAAGAATACTTAGTTCATCTAACATGGTCTGACACCAACCAAGATGTGCTAAAGCTTCACGAACAGTTTTTGGAATGATGATAGAAGAAATAGAGGAAAGACATGTATAAAAAGGTAATGACAGTCGATGATAACTCAAAGCAATATAATGGGGAGAGAGATTACGTGTACAACAATTATCTTTTCGGAGGGCAATGGGAAGGTCAGACTCATGTGTCAGATCTGGAGGAGACAGAGTAGTTGGCACTTGAGTGGAGTAACATGGTGGTGGTTGTGATTAGTTTCGGGAACTATAAATCTGAAGAGGCAGTGGAGAAGAAGCTGACTGCAGAGCAGGAACTAATGGTGAAGAAGACACAGTTAGAGGGTCACAAACAATAGGAACATTAAATGTACTAGGAGTGTTGACAAGATTGGATGGAGACAGAGGTGAAGATTGACTCTTAAAATAAAGAGACAACTCATCAAATGTGACAGCTGCAAACACAAAATAACGGTTAAGAGAAGGAGAAAAACATTTGTATCCTTTTTGTGATCTTGTAAACCCTAAGAAAACACATTTATGTGATCTAGGAGAAAACTTGTCAAGACCAGAACTGAAATTATGAACAAAACATGTAGACCCGAAAACTCTCAGAGGTAAAGGATGAAGTGGTTCATGAGGGAATAAAATGGAATGAGGTATTTTATTATCTAAAACTGAAGAAGGCATGCGATTAATGAGATAACATGCAGTAAGAAGAGCATCACCCCAAAAATGTTAAGGAACATCTCCATGAATTAAAAGTGTGCGAGTTGTTTCAATAAGATTTCTATTTTTACGTTCAACTACACCATTTTGTTGAGGTGTATAAGCACAAGAAGTTTGATGCAAAATACCGTGAGAAGTCATGAATTGTTTAAAAGAATGAGAAAAATATTCACGACCATTATCACTACGCAAAACTCTAATAGAAACACCGAACTGAGTTTGAATTTCATTAAAAAATGTTTGAAAGATATGAAATAATTCATAACGATTTTTCATAAAAAATAACCAAGTGCATTTGGAATAATCATCAATGAAAGTAACAAAGTATTGAAAACCTAAAGTAGACATAACGCAGCTAGGTCCCCAAATGTCAGAGTGAACCACAGTAAAAGGGGACGAAGCACCACGTGTGAAACTACAAGGAAAGGAAGTACGACTATGTTTGCCTAATTGACATGACTCACACGCCAAACTAGATAAGTTGGACAAGGCAGGGACAAGTTTCTATAACTTTGCAAGACTTGGATAACCTAACTGAGCATGAAGAAGAGAGGGAGACTCCATAACTGTACTAACAAGTGTAGAGGGACAGAGATAATAAAGACCATGAGACTCACATCCTGTGCCAATCACCTGTTTCGAACTCCGGTCCTGTAAACACACATAATTTTTGGTAAAAGTAACAATACAATCAAGAGAACGAGTTAGACAACTGATGGACAACAGGTTAAAAGGAGACTCAGGGACATAAAAAACATTATCAATGGTTAAAGAAGGAAAAAATTTAACCGTTCCAACACCATGAGATGATACTCTAGAGTCATCAACCAGTGTAACAGAAGGTAAATGATTAGGAGATGATAAAGAGGAGAACAAAGATTTGTTACCAGTAATATGATCAGTGGCTCCTGAATCAAAAACCCAAGGACCAGGAGAAAATGATTGGGTTAGACTAGTAAAATATGTATTTGTATGTGTGACAGATATAGTGGAACTAGAAGACTGTTGATCCTTATACCATTCGAGAAATTTGTTGAACATAGTAGGCATGTCGGATGCAACAGAAGAAGGAGGATCCCCAGCAGATAAAGGTGGGGAATGATTGGTCTGAACAACTACAGCAGATCGAGGAGGACGACCATGTAATATATAACACTTGTTAATATTATGACCTGGTTTGCCACAATGTTCACACTTAGGACGTCATTTTCCCTGTTTATGAGGGCGAGTCCGGTCATCACGATGGGATGTCAACACAAAAGAATCATTAACAAAATTGGATATAGTAAAAGAAGTGGAAGAAGTCATGAAGAGCAGGAGAACAAACCCTAAAACAATCCAAAGTAATCCAATTAACCCACGAAGCACAAATCCAAAAATGAGAATACTAAAAATAAGTTCGTCAAGACTAAATGGCGCAGGAGACAATAGGACGATCAACTTCGATAGTGGTGATCTCAACGGCACGATGGTCACCTGACCAAGACAAGCAAAATCATATGTCACCAGTCAAAAAAATGAAACTCCCGCAAATTCTCTGGCAGCGGCGGATCCGGTGACTGCTCCAGCGGCAACGATGACAACAACATGAACCAGTACACCAAGTAAGTTCCCAAGAAAGAGAGGTGGGTCACTAATGGACACCCTTAAATACCAAGTCTTTCCTTGCCAGAACTTTCCTAGACATGCACTTTCACACTACCAAATAAAATTCAGTAATAAAGATAATTCTTTTATGATATGGAAGATCAGTTTACCAACAGCGGTGGAGCGACTCTAGTAGCGGTGGGGCAGCTCCAACAGTGGACAAAAGGCGAAAAAAAAATAAAAAAATTCAAGATAACCTTAAGCTCTAGATACCATGTTGAATATAGAGGAAATAGGATTTGAAATTAATCTCTGTCGCCGCCTCCCAAAAGAGAGGGCGGTCGGAGCAACGCGATGGTTTTTCGACCCTCTTTGATTTTTCGCGTTTTTATGGGTGGTTACAACGTCTTTAAGTTGTCTGATAACCGGGCTAACCTATAGACGAGGTTTTCAAAAGTATCCCTGAATTGTCCGATAACCGGGCTAACCCAGGGATTTATTTAATTTGGGTTCTATGGAGTCGCCACCGATATTTTTACCATAAACATCGGAAAAGGGTTTTAAAAAAAGCGTTGGTTTTCGAAAACCAACTTTGGTCATTAGAACCAGAGTTGGGTAAGGGAGTTAGTTACGTGTAAAGGGAGTATTAGTCTCTTTACGACGCCCCTTTCGGGTTCCCTATGATAGGCTGGCTAGCTTGAATGAATAATTAAATTGGAAAATAGCGTTTTTACCCTTTTATTATGCGGTATTTAAATATATGACTACATGGCCCTAGTTTCTATTGCATAATTTAAATAGCAGTAATAAAAAAGAGAGAGTGAGGATATGCACCTCCAAAGCAAGCTTTATATATATGAAAGAGAGGGTGCGTTTTGGCAACCCTTCACTCTACAACTCTCAGAAACTCCGGAAATGCCTCAGAGGGATTCTTAAGAAGATTTAGAACGCTCTTTCTATGCCTAAAGATGCTCAGAAACTCCGGAAATGCCTCGGAGGGATTCTTAGAGAGAGAAAATCTAGAGAGAAGGGAGAGCTCTTGCTGCTTGGTGTGTGGAAATGAGGGGGGGGAGCCCCTATTTATAGTTTTTCGCGCTGTCAGGTTCCAGACCGCAGTTCTCGTCTGACAGGGTCGAGACCGCTGTCTCGATCGCGTCAGAGGGTCGAGACCGCCGTCTCGACTTGGCGAGAATCGAGACCGCCGTCTGGAAAACCCAGACCGCCGTCTCATTTTTTGCGAGTGTCGAGACCGCCGTCTGGAAAATCGAGACGGCGGTCTCGTCCTGGCGTTGAAACGAGACGGCGGTCTGGTATTCCCAGACGGCGGTCTCGTCCCTTCAAGGCGAGAAACTTTATTTTCGGGCCAAAAAACCTTCCTATCCTGGTACGGGAGCCTAATAGTCTCTCCTAATGGCTTGTTAAGCTCTGGTCGTCTTCAAATAGGAAGCTTTCTGACTTTATTTGGAGGCCGGGCAAGATTTGGAGTCTACAATCTCCTTTGTGTATAAATCACACATAGGGTAATTTATTTATAATAGAGAGGTACAACTAAAAGAGTAACCGAAAGTAAACAGAATAAACAAAAGATATTGTTTGATATTGTGGTTAACAATATCTAACAATATCAAACTATATCTAAACAATATCTAAACAATATCTAACAGTAGTAAAATTAAAATAGTTGAGATTATGCAAAAACTTTCAATGTTCTTTTTTGTGAAATTTTTGCTGAGTAAAATGACATTTCGTTGAGCGAACTTTTCATGGAATTGAACTTTTGTCATTGTCTTATATTTTAAGAGTGAATTTAAAAGTGTTAACGAAATTTAAATGTCTTCAACATTATCTTATTTGTTGAGCAAAATTAAATTTATTGGATGAATATATTACAATAACAAAAATACATAATTTATCACATATCTTGTTTTCAAAGCTCTAACTCAAACTGAATCCAAATACTACCCTCTAAGTTGCAAATCAAATTTGTAAATCCATCTAAATATAATACATCTATAAAAAAAACTATCATTTTCAAATCTCATTAAAACTGATTTATAAACTCAAATTCAAACTCAGTTTCAATCAACGTGCATACAATTACATAATCAAATTGGTATTAAAATTCAAATGATATGACCACGTCACCTTCATAATATGGAAATTGAAGAATAATTAGTTTTTCTTATCCTAATCATAGCGTATCCAAGCTTGAAAATCCCAAAAATTCTTAAACTTTTAGGAAGTCATATCTTATTAACAGAAATTTTCAATTGAAAAATTTACTCTATTTAAAATTTTATTTGGATAAAAATGATCTCACTCACTCTAAGAGCACTAAGACGTGCTTGGATCTAGACAAGATGAGAGCACTAATGCAAAAAATGTTAGACAAATGACATCTAGAGGTGAATAGATGCACAAATTCAAATAGATGTCAAATTAAAAATTTATTTTAAGATGTCCAATATTTATTAATTCAATTTTAATTATCAGATTGAACAAAAATAAAGCGAAAACGATATAATCAGAGAGATAAAATATCAACAAGATAGAGATAAAAATAAGGGATGTAAGGAGAGTAATGCAGTGAAAAAGGGATAAGAGAAAGAGAAGAGCACACAGTGATTTATACTGGTTCGGGTATAGTCAACCTTACATCCAATTCCCAGTCAACTCTTAACACAAGAGTGACCCCAATTCACTATCTTTTAAATTCAGTTCACAAATTACAATCAACTCAGCAAAAAGTAAACTAATTCAAAAGACAATTACCTCCTTAGAAACTCACTAAGGATGAACACCTCCCTAGAATCCCACTAGGGATGAACACCTCCTCTGAACAAATCAAAGGATAAACATACCTCCTTAGAATCCCACTATAAGGATGAACACCTTCCTAGAATCCCACTAGGGATGAAAAACACCTCCTTTGTCACTAATACACAAAGGATGAACACCTCCCTAGAATTACACTAGGGATGAACACCTCCTTTGAATAAATCAAAGGATGAATAACATAATTGATTAACTTAAACCTTTTAAACTCACAAAGGATGAAGGAGTAAGATAAGAACAGTCATCCACAAATGATGAAGGTAATAAAAATAAGAACAGTCACACCTGGAAAATGGAGACAACAAATTGTAGAAGCCTATAGAATGATAACCTCCAAGAATACAGTGTGATTAATAATGAAAGTGCAGAGGACAGTATAGAAAAGTTTCCTTAGAAAACATAAAAGTGCTATGTTTCCTTGCTCAGAATTTTTTTTCTCATAACTAATTGAATGTAAATTGTATTTTTGAATTCTGTAATTGTGTCTTTTTTATTTTTCATCAAAACTCATTTAAATAGGAAAATAACATTAGAAAATAGTCGTTGGTCATTAATACTTTTGTAGAGAAAAAATCAGGATGTATTCAAAAACATTTATTCTTCAAAACAGATATTTTTCAAATTTGAACTACCATAATCGATTATGTTACCAGTATAATCAATTATGACAAAGAAAATCGTTTTTCCATTTTTGATGCATCATAATTAATTATGACAGTGAAAAATGTCATGTTACGAAATTTTACCACACTTGTACTTTGGAGACTTATGCATAATATCACTTCATCAACTTGTACCTCCATATCCAGTATTCTAAGATTATATCTAGTATTTAGGAATCATCTTGGGCATGCTTGAGTCTTGAATGTTGTTGACTTAAATCATCATCAAAATCATCTCTTGGAAATGTAGGGACATGTTTCACATTTCCATAAATCTCTCTCTCATTGCTTTAAAAAAAGACTTTCTATGACAGTTATTTTAGACTATGTCGGTTGTAGAACCAACATAGATCCAGATGACATAGAAAGTATAATTTTCTATGTCGGTTATTAAATAATCGATATAGTAAGCATTTATTATATCGGTTCTTAATATAATCGTCATAAAAAGTCTTGTGTTAAATATTTTTTATATATTCATATTTTTCACAAATATTTTATCAATAGTTTCAATGGAATAAATTTTAAAAATTAAATATAAGCATTATTCACATATGAAAAATAATTAAACATAAAATATAGATGTATTCACTTAAATGGAATGAAAAATCATTCATGAAAGAAAAATTCATAATAACAATTGCAATATAACATATTAGAACACTCTATTAAACCAAATCAGGAAATATAAACTAATATAGAAAAATGAGACAATGCTTCCATATTTTGTCTTTGTTGTAAAGAGGAAGAAGTAAGATTATGGGAAGTGATGGTTCAAGCATGAGGAAAACAAAAGTAAATGAATGTGATGAGGAGACAATGAAGAAAAGAAAGAAGTTGAGTAGATTTTTTTGATGTACAAGGGAAAAAAATGAAAAAAGAAAGAAAGATGAAAAGGATTAAACAAAGTTAAAAATTTAAAATCTGAATAATTTTTATGTCGGTTCAAATTGAATCACCATAGTAAGTACTTTCTATGTCAGTTCAAATTGAACCATCATAGTAAGTATTTTCTATGTCGGTTCAAACCGACATAGAAAATGCCTCATATTTAAAATTGATAAAGTAATTTTTTATGTCAGTTCAAAGTAAAATTGTCATAATAAGTACTTATTATGACGGTTCAAAATTGAAACAACACTTGTTTCCAACATAAACACATAACTAGAAGTACTTCTTTTATCATCTTGATCACCTGCATAATTATTATCAATAAATCCTAAAAATTTAAATTTTTTTATTTATCCCTTTTATAAAATAACCCAAAATCTTTAGTTACTTATAAATAATGAAGGATTCTCTTTACAACCAACAAATGTATTTTTGTAAGATTCTCTATATATCTACATATCATACTAATAAAAAATATTGTTTGATCGTGTTGCAGTTAAATACATCAAACTGTTAATAATTTGCTTATAAAGAGTACTATCAACCTTTTATCTCTCAAGATCTTTATGAATCTTAAGGTCGTGTTCTACTATAGTGTTTGCCAAATTACAATCCTTTATTTGAAACCTATTCAAAACATTTGTCACATATTTCTTCATCTATCAATGAGTTCTTAAAGTTCTCAAACATGAGATTGAAAATTCTAGTAAAAATAAGATCATTAACCTGAAAGCAAACTGTAAGCAATTTACCTTTATCTCCCGTTTTCACAAAAAGTATGTGCTCAAAAGGATACTTTGTAGATCCAACTTTAAGGAAATAATATTCAATGAGACTATACTATACCCATGGAGCTTATTTCAACTCCTTTTTTTATGTTTTTTTTTTTACATGTTTGCTTTGGTTGCATGTGGGTCTTAGGTTGACACATGTGTAGTTTTTGAGATAAAGATGAATCTTTATTAGTATATGAGTATAATGATGTATTTAATTTGTTAATTTGAGCATTGAGTGAGTAGGATTGAGTTTCTTATGGAATTTAGGACTTTAAGAGCTATTAATTAAAGGGAACAAGGCAAGAAAGAGGTAAAGGAGTCCGATTTTCAATTCTTTAGCACTTTAGGGCAGATTACCTAAAGGTTATAGAGTGACTTGGTCACTAGTATTTACCTTGTGTTGCAGGTAGTATCAATTGTCTCATGCGCGGAGGCTGAATGGGCCGAGTCACAATCGAATCGTGATGCTTGGTTGTTACTCTTTAGGAAAAAAAGTTACGCTCTGAATAATGACTATACATTTTGGCCTAGTGGTAAGAGTTCGATCCTAACGCCCTGTAGGAATTGGATTTTGTTATAAAATTATTCTTTTGTTTTATGTGTGATTTTGTAAATAATGATTATTATATGTCCAAAATTTTTAGGCAAAGTGAATAAGTTGGCTTGAAATAATTTTTACTTAAATATGTTAGTGTATCATGTTAAAATGGTTCTAAAGCATTCTAAATTTCTACAAAATTATAGTTTTTTTTTCATAATTCACTCAAGCAATTGTTGGTCACTCCAACCAAAGTGCAGCTAAGAGCTAAGAATCAAATCTAGTCATTTTCACTCAAATGAAAATGAGACTAAGGATCAAGACTCAAATTTGGTTATTTTTGCTTAAAGAAAAAAAAAATGAAACCCATAAACAAGACTTAAGTTTAGTAGTTTTATCTCAAAATAAATCAATCTAATAAAAAATAAATTTTTAAACTCTAATGAAAGTTTGTTTATTCAAACAATACTCTCATGTTTAATTATGTATTTAAAAACTCTATTATCTTATTTACTTGTATCTCAAAAATAATATAATTGGATAAATTGTAATTCATTATACATATATTAATAATATAATGGGATGAGTATAGTAATTATCACTAAGATAACGTTGAAGAGATTGAATTGCAATGTCTTGAATTAGAATCTAGTGAGAGGTACGTGGCTCTACTCCTTCTATAAAAGAAAATATTAAATAATAAGAATTAAAAGAAGATCCTCTTATTTTATTTTATTTTAATTTGTGATTATATCAAAATTGTTATACTTTAACTATAATATATAATAATTATAAAATATAATAATTTTATAATTTATTAGTTTTGATTAGGACGATAAAAGTAATTTTTTTTATGAAATTAGTTGGTGGAATAGAGTGTATAAGTTATTATATATATCATTTCAATTCATAATATAAAAATTTATATTTTTAAATTCGTCGACTATAGACTGATTCTAACAATAAAATATATTTAATTTTAAAATTTAAAGATAATGATCATATTAATTATCTTTAATTAAAATATATTTAACTTTTTTTATATTAGTAGCAAAAGTTAATGTCAGTATAGTCAACATATTAGCTTTAAATTTTGGAAGTTAATTAATAATATTATTACTGTATTTAACTAATTTTATGAGATAGGTTTTGTTAATCACACGAATATAAAGATAATATATTGTAAGTTTATTTTGTTAAAATTATTTGTTAACTAATTTTAACTGATGTTGTAAATATAATGACCATATTTTTAAAATGTAATTGGACAGTAAATCACCTCTTCAGTCGTCAGCCAGGGAGAAACAAAAATATTTTTGGAGAATTTATAATTAAAAGAAAGATTTTATTAGTGAACAAGATGCATATATGTATCATTGAATTTATTTTCCATGAAAATATTATTATTATTATTATTATTATTATTATTCATTAGTGAAAAAATATGATTATATGATCGACATTTTATCATAGTTATAATCCACTGTCATAGTATATAGTACGTGACATTTTATGAACTTTTTATGTTGGTTGTTATGTAACCGATCGGTATATAGACAAATTCACTTTTTATGTCGATTATCTATCTAGTAAGTACTTTTCTATGTCTACTTATTATTATTATTATTATTATTATTATTATTATTATTATTATTATTGATTGTAGGATGTCTACTAGATTCCATTAATATCCATGGTGTGTGCGGTTCCATTAGAATGCATGATCAACATCGAAGACATCAAAAGAAATTGTTTATTTTAACGAGCAATTTAGTCTTTGTTTTGTTTTGCCATGTAGTTACGTGTGTTGACTAACAAGCAATATTTCTATTTAATTATATGTTTTCAGATGTATAAAAGTTATTTAACAATATACATTTAGTTACGTGTTGTTGTTACATTTATTAATGAAGGGGAGGGTTTAGAGATAGTCAATTTTTTTGTCACAATTTAGAAGTATCTTTGCAAGACCAAGACATTCCTAATCAAAAGAAAGAGGGGAATAAGAATGTAAATAAAGAAGTGAACATAATGTTCACTTAATTAAATTAGACAAAAGGATAAGGATAAGGATTAGGATTTGGAAATCACAAATCAAGTGTGATGTTGGGTTTAACCCTAGTAAAAATGTACCACTTTTGGCAACTCTTTAAGTCACAACTTGGTAATTCTAGAAAAGGTGTAGCAAAATAGTACCTAACTATATATGCCCTCTTTATTGTAATTAGGTCAAATTGGTATAAGTTAGGCAAGTTAAACCTAATAAAAATACGCTACTTCATACACATGGACAAACTATAACCTATTATCAACTAATTAAATCATCATACCTATCATTTATTATATATGTCCCCTCGTGTAACCAAACATTTCTCCTTCTATGAAATTTGGTTAACATTTTTTTTTATTCAAGTTTTACTTTTGCATACATTTTATTTTTCTTATTTTAATTAGTTAAAATAATTTGTCTTTATGCTACAATAAATGGGTCTGTTTAACTGTAAGTTCCAAAATAATAAATAAATAAATGTAAGTAAATTTGAGAACTGTAGAAAATTGTGAATTTTTTAAAATATAAAGATTATAGATAAGAAAAATATAAAAATCGTGAATGTGAATTTAAAAAGGAAGAAAAATTATAATTAATATATTCTTTAAATATAATTTTATTTATTTATTGAAAATAGCATTCGTGTTTGACTTATTTTATTTTATTTTATTTAATGAATATTATATATACATATAACTGTTTCCAAAGTATTTACATTTAACAAAATTTGTGTGATGGTGGTATCATGATGACTAAATAAAAAACATTCCTTTTGTATAATGATGACATGTGGAAGGTGGATATATATAAACCATTTGAGAGAGATGTTGGCATCATAAATCACATGCTAATGAATCAGTTGGTTGTTCCCTCAGGCATGGCTAACTAACTACTTAAATATTTCCCATGAGAGACATTTTATGCCACATACTTACAATAAGGCACACCTTAACGTAAGCTACTTTTATATTTTAATGTTATTTTTTGAAAAAATTAAAGTTGTATGTTCAGTGAAGATATTTCTTGATTTTGAACTTCAAATTTGTTAACAAGAATTTCAATAGTATAACTTGGTTATATAAAAATCTCAAAAAGCTGTAGAGAAAAATAAAAAACAAATAAAAAAATGTAAATCAGTGGTGTAGCATTTTTCACAAAATTGTTTGGTTTACATTTTGTATATGCAGAATAATAATTTTGAAAAGGGAGGGTGAGTGACTTAATTGTCAAGGCTTGTATGCATATAATGGTTTTGTTTTATTATACTATTATGGCTTGAAAGAAACACTTAGAAATGAAGTAGTTAACATAAATGTATGAAAAATAAGGAGGGAGAAGGAAAACAAAGAGCTTTAGAAGTGAGACACACTTTGTGAACTTTTGCTTTGTTGAGTTGTTTTTAGACCCTTTTTGCCCACTATCATGCCTCAAGTCTTGAACACCCTTCTTCCCTCACAGCTTTTGTTTGACGTGTTCTCTTATCCTATCCAAGTTACTTTCTTCTTGCCAAAAAATTTCATCACCCAACAACAACTCAACACAAGCATTGGGAGTTCAAAGAGGGGATTTTGTGGAAAGTGGAAAGGGGCAAAGGCCAAGTGAGGAAGCACAGTCAATGTCCATCACTTTCCATCCAATGTACTTCCCCATGAATAATTGAACATGAACATGAACATGAACATGAGCATGTTTTCAAGGGTGGAACAATAATGGAAACTCATGGCATGATAGGAACTTAAAAAGAAATGAGTACTTTGGTTGTCTTAGACAAAATTGAAATGCTCACATACCAATGTGGCTGGAAAGAAGGGGACATGCTTAGGTTTGGTGTGAATTCTTTATGGAAACTATGATTTGGACATGTCAGAGACAAGCTAGCTACCTAGCTAGCTATACCCTTAGTTGTTTATATATATATATCTTAGTTCCCCATGTGAACCCTCCTAAAAACACACACATACACATAAATACTTAACAACTCCTCCTTCTAACTTCTCCCATATCAATAATGAAGTGTAAAGTTAGTTGCTTATCTATGCCTCTAAACCCCTTTGCTTCCCCCTCTTTTCCTACTTAGTTTTTAATTCTCTCATTTTCTTTCTTCTTTTTCTTCCTTTGTTGGCTAAAGGGTGTGTGTTTCTGTTATGTTCTTTTCTCTCCTCTTAAGACACCTCACACCTCAAGCAATTTCATAATAAAGACCAACCTCAACACATCCAATACAATCACCGTGTTTTCAGATTTCAATACTTACACACTGCTACTATAAGATTTGTAGGGTTTGGTTGAACTTTATCAAACTATACAATTTTAAAATTTATAAATAAAGTAAACCTAAACCAAACACAACTTAACCATGATTTAATAAACAAATCACCAACAAAAGATTTTTAAAGGATTTAGTGTAAAGTAAGTACACAATTTTACCATATACTACAATTTACAATTAAATAACATTATAAAATTAGTCTATAACAATACATAACTTATTTTCTTAGAAACCAGTAATTTTATTGCATGAAATTATAAATATATTAAACATTATTAAGTGGACATCCCATGATTAGAGGGCAACATGCAAGTTATAGATAAGAATAAGAAAATGCACCTCTCGTGTCCATAACCGACCTCGACAACACTTAATATATTTATTTATTAAAGATTATATATATAGCCTTTCAAGACAATTAGTACCTGTCCCTATAACTTGATCATAATTTTTTTTTATTTTATTTTCAACATTGAGTTTTTTTTTTTCTTCTTTTTAAAAATATAAAAAGGAAGCATGATAGGATTAAAATAAACGAGAAAAAAAATGGAGTTGCATTTGAAGCACATGGATGGTGAAGAGTAGAAAATGGACTAATCGGTGGCTCGTGACGTAGAGATCGTCACTTTTAGATCACGGGATCATTTGATAGCAACCACTTCATAGATATTAGGGCAAAGTGAATGAAGCAAAATTAACAAATCAAATGACACTACCAAGTTTTGACATTAAGTGGTACAACTTTTGTTTAGTACCTACAAACATAAATTAAATGGTTCATATATAGATAATTTTCGTCTTGTTTATATTTTTTTAACTAAATAACTATTTCTTTTTTAAAAAAATAAGTATATATATATTTTTATTTTTTAAACTATTTTATTTTAATATTGATAAATTTAAATTTTTCAATTTTTTCTTATGTAAATAGCTTTTTATACCTAATTTAATATATAATTAAAAGAAATAACTGTTAAAAATTAATAGATTAACTAAATTTATAAAATAAATAATTTTTATATATAAATTTTATATTTAGTAGTGGTTTTTGTTTTTTATTTATAAAATTAATAAAATAATTAAATTTAATTTTTTAATATTTAAGAACTAATTTCTAATATTGATCAAAACTAAATTTCATATAAGATATAAGGACAAAATATATATTTAACTCTTTAAAAATGTTTTTTATATTTATAATTAAAAAAATTAAAAAAATTATCTATTAGAGTAATAATAAACTTAATTCTTAAAATAAATTGCTAAGTAGTTCGTTTAAGTAATTAAGATGTTATATAATTTATGTTTTAATTTAATATTATAATAAATATAATATTATATTTATTTTTTATTTATATATTATAATTTAATTATATATAAATTTTAATATTATAATAAAAAGTGAATTAGACTTACATTATAAGATATATTTATATCATATTTATATATTATAATTTAATTATATTTTTAATATATAGTTTTTTAATCAAATATTAAAAAAATATATAAAGAAAAGATAACCAGACTTAATATTTTTTTATCAATATATTATATTTTCTGCACAGTAGGAAAATTCTGTTCAATTTTTAATTTATATATTTAAAAGTCGATGAATAAAAACCTTTATGACCTGAACTTAAAGAATTGTACATAATATTAAGTTATGTTTGTCAAAAAGATAACATTAATTTGTGACGCAAGCATACAATCGTAGCAATAAAATAGTCCTCGTTTGGTATGAGTGTCAACACAAATTATTTTTAAATACCAGAAAAAAAATAGATTTTAATATTTTAATTTAGTTAAGCATTAATATAATGTGTCTTTGACATTATTGCATGTCTTGTAATTTTTTATTGTGTTTCACATTTTTTTAATAACACAATATAGATTAGAATGAGGAAGGTTTGAAGTTCAACGCGCAACAAAAGTGAAATGATGATAAGAACTCATTGGTTCATGAATGAAGTAATAAATTTAGATTAATAAAGAAGAGAGGATGAAGATGCATGCATCCTAAAAAAGTTAATCTGATTATTTAATGTTTATATCTTCTTAAACAAATAGGGTTCATGAAGGTTTTCAATAAGTGACCTAAAATAACTCATAATTATCCTTACTAGATTTCTTTGTCAGGTTAATTTTTTATGACTATGTTATTAATAAGAACTATTTAATTTTTTACAAAATCTAGTTGGGTCATTGTTAATAAAATTTATCTTTTTAAGCATGTTTCAAGGAAAAAAAGATTTCCATTTATAAAAGTGTTTATATTGATATATTTTTATAATTATAAAAGATTATATATGTTATTGTGAATAACTAATCTTAAATTCATTATTGAAATGAAATTTACCTAAAGTTACCATTAAAATTCTAAAGTATAGTCATCAAGTAACTTCATAAGATGCTAGTAACTCCAACCATAGAATATTATGAAGTTTATTATAAAATGTATGGCGTGAGAAATTAATAAGGAACCTCTCGTGAGAATAAGGAAGGAACAATATACATTGAGTGTTCTCCAATACATTGAAGTTTATATCATATATGAATAAAACCTAACCCTAAATCTTAAACTTTATGAATAAACTTCTTGTAAATAATCAAATAAAAAATATTTCCTCATGAGTTATAATCAATTTTTCAAGACATAAATTTTATAAATTAATTATACATATATATACATAGTTTAAATATAAAATTATTTTTTTTCATAATTATTTATAAAAAAAATTATACAAACAAACTCAATTTAAAACTCACATCTATCTTTCTAGAAGACGTAACATTTGTTTCAATGATGGATTTTTTTGTCCATATGGTAATTTTGTTAAGTTTAGCATAGTTTCTAGAAAGTGTTTTTCCGTTCCTAGACAACATTTGCATTAAAGGGCCCCAGTTTTATAACGGATCAACGGCTCTTTACCATTTTTACATTTGGGCCAAAACCTCGACTTGGGCTCTAATCCATTAGCAGGTTTAGTTGGGCTTTCACAAATTTGGGACAAATACTATTTTCCTCTCGCCTTTAGAAGTTGACAGGTAAAAGAGAAATGTTTTTATTATTGTATTTAAAAAAAAGTTTTAATATTTTTAAATTAATTAATTCAATCCTTTAAATTTTAAAAATATACTAGTTTATTCTCTCTTATAAAATTTGTTGTCACAAAATTTATAGAACAATTAAATTAATAAAAAATGTTATCTTAGTTTTTTTTTATACTTAAACTTATTATTTAGTAACGATTTTAAAAATGATTAAATTTATATTTTAATTTTTAAGGAATAATATATCAATTTTTAAAATATAAAGACAAACACCAAATTTCACATAAAATATCGCAAACCAAAATCATTAAATTTTTTTTATCATAGACTAGATAATTGTCTTGATTAATATTATAAAAAATTTCTCCAATAGATTATTTCATCCACTGATTATGTATATGAAATCTAATATCATGGAATTATCCTTCAAATGATTGTATCTTTTAGGTTATAAAAAAAGGAAAAATATTATAACCAGACTAGATTGAACACATAAACTTTGTATTGTGAAATATCTTTAGAATCCTAATACCATATTCAAAATTCTAACTCAATCCTTGATTAATTTGATTAGGTCTTTCTTCTTAAAAATGTTTATAAAATTAGATTATATAGTTCAACCAGTTAAAATGTTTATTTTAAATTTAATTGTAGTTAAGTCTTGATTGGACAGATAATATTGTTACATAATATTTAATAAACATAACTCTAAAAGTTGAAATAAAAAATAATTTGACATTCAAAATATATATTAACATTATAATATAAATGATTAAATAATATACGTCAAACAAAAAAAAGTAAATAAATTATGAATAATAACTAAATTATAATTTTGACTCTCCCTTGTAATGGAGAATTGAATGTTAAACCTAATATATTTACTTAAAATATTATAAAAATAATTTAAATAAATAAATAAAAGCATTTGAGGATTGAAGCTAGTCTTAATCATGACAAAAACTCTTCACTCCCTTTCAAAGAGACGTAACAGAACTCTGTCTTTTTTAAATGGGAATAGTGTATTACCGACAATTAGAGAAACAATTATAAAGTATTAATTTTTTATGAAATAGTAAATAGAATATTTTAATTCGCCAATACAAAGAAGATTTTAAACAATTAAAGATATACTTAAAAATTGGTAAACGAAATTATGAAAACTGCTGATAGGAGTAAAATAGTTAGAAATATTTGGGAAATACAGAGTAGGAGATTAAAACAAAATAAAATATTTGGTGGAAGTTAATGGTAGAAATAAAATATGTTTTAATGATTATTGTTAATGTTACGCATAGAGAAGGAGGTATAGTTGGTTTTGAAATTCTTTTGTCTTTAAAATGTCTAAAAGAATTAAGAGAGAAGAAACTAAATACAGAACAATTATAATTAAATAAAAAATAATAAAAAATTAAATAATTTTTAAGGGCTGTAAAAGGTTTTAAATAAAATTATTAGTGTAAAATGTAAACAATTGTTGAATAGATATATGGATAAATATAAAAATTATAACAATAATACATGTAGTAATAAATATTTAGCAGATAGAACATTAAGAAATTATAACGATAATGAATAAATTGCAAAATAAATAGTTACTAATTGATGTTGGTTGGAAAATTAGATATAAATAATTAAGAAGCAAATAATAAAGTTAGACAATATATTAATTGCATAGCTTATGTATTACTAAAAGCTTTCGAATTAAAATTCCTACTCTGGCTTCGCAGGCAAAGGGAAAAAAATATATAAAGTGAAAATTTTATTTATTTCTTTTGAGAGAAAAATAATATAAAAAAGAAAATGTTGACTCAAAAATATAAATAACTAAATATTTATATAATTATAAAAATATTTATTAATTATTTTATGAATAAATTAATGTTTAATTTACCATTTTTTAAATTTATATAATTATAAAATATTTAAGATTTAATTAATAAAATAATATCATATTATAAAAAATAAAATATATTAAATTATTCATTTGATTTTTATAATTTTTTTATATTTATTATACTTTATCAAAATAGAATAATTAAAAAGTTAATATATATATATATATATATATATATATATATATTCAAATTATAAACACTTTTTCATTCATATAATAATAAAAAAAATAAAACATAGAATAAAACATGTTGTTGAATTTTCTTATTTTATTCTTCGTTAATTTGATTTATTTAATGTTTTATTTAGTGATGAAAATGTTTGAGTCTTATATTTATTATGATGGTATTGTTTGTATAAATTCTTATCTTCGAAGTATTGCCTATTTTTAATTCTATTTCGTTGTAATTTTGTTTTTAAATGGTGTTTATTATAAGATCGAAGAGTTTCACTTAACACATATTCATTTTAGTATTATCATGAATCTCATATAATTTAGAAATTGAAACTAATAATAGTTTATATGTAACCTAATATCTTAACTTATTGAAATGCATTTTAAAAACAACTCAAAAACAGTATCTACACATAAAAATTGATAATGGACCTGATATCAAAACATTCTCCTCGACATGTTATGCTTATATTACTATTGTTATTATTATTTGGTTACAATTGCTATTGGATCTTAGCCCGTGAGATATGTATATAATGGTTAGGGAAAGGGCCAAATCACATGGCACTAAATGCAAGTAAATGGTGGAGGGAGAAGAGAACTAGGTTTGAACGTTTAATATGCTAGCAAGCAAGAGTTCCAATTGAAATTAATGGAATTAAACGCCATTCATAACCTAACAACGAAGGGTTGGTTTGGTAAGATGGTGATTTGGCAGAGTTTTTAAGGAACATTTTCGTCCTTGCTTTGGATGTGATGTGACCCTCCCCCACACAAAATTGGAAAGAGAACTTTCTCCGACTTTTTTTCATAAATAATACTGTTTTTAAAAATATTTTCCAAAATAGTACCTCTGCAACTTTATTTACACAACTAGCACTGTTTACTGTTCACGGATTAAAATAATATTATTTTGTGCAACTGTTTACTGTTCACGTATTAAAATAATATTATTTTGTGCAATGAACTCTCGCTCAAGCGAAGAAACCCTTCGCTTGAGCGAGGAAATCCGTAAGAAAGGGTTATCTCCGGTCAAGTCTCGCTCAAGCGACAGATATTTCGCTTGAGCGATAAGTGATTAAAATATGTGGTGACCCAAGTTACGTTATGTGGCTAACTGCGTTGGACGTTTAGCCAAATAATGCAACTTGGGTCACCACATATTTCAATCACTTTTCGCTTAAGCGAAATATGCGTCGCTTGAGCGAGAGTTGACCCGAGACTTTAGATAGCGGTTCTAGAACTAACCGCAATTAAAAATATATTTTAGATAGCGGTTAACGTGGAACCACTATTATATGTTCACTTCTAAGAGCGGTTAAAATATTAACCGCTCTTAAAAGTGAGACATATAGTTGGACCGTGGGCAACTCTCGCTCAAGCGAGACACTCATCGCTTGAGCGAATAAATTGATAATCGATTATAACGTGAAATAATCGATCATAGTTTTAAAAATAATTGACATATAATAGCGGTTCCACGTTAACCGCTATGTAAAATATACTTTTAATAGTGGTTAGTTCTAGAACCGCTATCTAAGGTTACTCAAGCGAAAAACACATCGCTTGAGCGAGGACACCTGGAAAAATGGGTGATTCTCGGGTTCTGTCTCGCTCAAGCGACGTTATGAACGCTTGAGCGACAAGTGATTCTAATATGTGGTGAACCAAGTTATATTATTTGGCTACCTGCGTTTGACGTTTCATCATTCGGTCAAAACTCGCTCAAGCGACAAAGTCATCGCTTGAGCGATGAAGCCTTCAATCAAGGGAGACTCTCGGGTTCTGTCTCGCTCAAGCGACGGGTACTTTCGCTTGAGCGATAAGTGATTGAAATATGTGATGACCCAAGTTGCATTATGTGGCTAACTGCGTTGGACGTTTAGCTTGGTCAATTTTAGCTCAAGCGAGAAAACCATCGCTTGAGCGAGAAAACCTACAACTATTTACAATGCTGAGTCACCCACCCAAGTCAGGATTCCCATGTCTTTCTGATGCACACAAGTAAAGAATCCAATGCTGAGTTACCCACCTAAGTTAGGATTCCAATCTTGGATTCCCTGCATTGGGTTAGACAAAAGCAGAAGAATCCAAACATATTTAAAGAGATGTTGACCCACCCACTTTGCTTGGGTTTTGTGTGCGTCAGAAACCATGTGAGGGAGCATTGGATTCAAAGCAATGGACTTCATTATAAATAGACTACTTTCATTCCTTGAAGTTCTCACACTGCACACTCCTAAAATGGGTGTAGTGTCTACTATTGTCCACTATGATGGTTTCATGAACCTATGTCCCATGGAGGGAGTGACCTTCAATACTGGGACTGCAAAACTTGTTCCTTTAAAGAGAGGAATTTCTCTACAAAGGTTGAAGAAGTTGATCCACAAGAAATTGGAGAAAGAACTCCACGAAAATGTAGCAACCATCCATTTTCGCTGTCCAACTAGACTCGGAGTTGGGATCAACAAAATTCAAATATTTTTAAACGTGTGTTTTGGGCGTTTAGGTCATGCATAGATGGATTTGTTCACTGCAAGCCCATTGTTCAAGTGGACGGAACTTTTTTGTATGGAAAATATAGAGGTACCTTGTTGGTTGCAGTAGCACAAGATGGCCGCAACAACATCCTCCCCATTGCGTTTGCAGTGGTTGAAGGTGAAACAAGTGATGCCTGGTTTTTTTTCTTAAAAAACCTTCAAAGATATGTCACACCCCAGCAAGGATTATGCCTCATATCAGACCGACATGAATCCATTAGAAGTGCATACATGAGAAATGGAAGCGGATGGACAGAAAATAATTCAATGCATGTCTACTGCATTAGACACATTGCACATAATTTTATGAGACATTTCAAAAATACCGCACTAAGGAAAGATGTTGTAAATATGGGTAATTCCTTTGCTTCAAATTTGTTACAATTTATTCATTATTTAATAGTTGCTAATAAATATTTATATTAACTATGTTTTTTTAATATTGTTGTAGCGTATGGGATGACTGAACCACGATTCTACTATTATTACAACATCTTGAGGCAATGTGATATACAAGCAGCTAATTGGTTGGATGAGATACCTAGAGAAAAATGGGCACTTGCATGGGACAATGAGCGACGTTGGGGCCACATGACGACCAACATAGCAGAGTTTATCAACTCTGTTTTGAAAAAAACAAGAAATCTACCTATTTGCTCCATGGTCACCGCAACGTACACCCGTTGCAACAAATTTTTCATTGAAAGAGGGAGGCAGATAGATGCCATGATCAATGCTGGTCATGTATACTCTGAAATTTTGGTCAAAAATTTAGAGGAAGCACAAACACAGACAAACACGCACAGGGTCATAACGTTTGACAGGTCTACCACAAAATTTGTAGTAAAAGAAACACAAAACCCTCATGAAGTTCGACCAGTAGGGAAGTTTGCAGTTCACCTTGATGAGTTATGGTGTGACTGTGGGAAATTCCAAAAATTTCACATGCCTTGTTCACATGTTTTTGCTGCATGCAAGCATGCACACCATGACTTCAACAACTATATTAATTCGGTGTATACCTTACAACAAGTTTCAAAGGTATACGGAACACAATTTGGGTTATTGCGAAATGAAGAATATTGGCCAACATACACAGGACCTACTTTGTGTGCAAATCCGAAATGAAAAGAACTTCAAAGGGCCGACCAAAATCAAGTCGTATAAGAACCGAGATGGACATTACAGAACATCAAAGTATGATTAAAAAATGTTCATATTGTCATACCCCTGGTCATAGCGAGAAGAACATGTCCTAATGATGCATGTGCATCTACTTCGCATCATTAGATTGTGTTAGTTAAGAAATGTCTCAATGTATGAAACTTAGGAGTTTTTCAATTAATTGAAAGTGATGAAGATCTTATTGAATCATTTGATAAAACGAAGATCTTTTGAGTTTGATGAAATCATAGGTTATTTAAGGAACTTTTTGCTAACTATTGATGCACATATCAGTCATACAACTCAATATAACAAGAATGACCAACCATCAGTCAAGAAATTTTAATCGATTGTTTCGTGTTTTAATCAATTGATATACTGCAAAACTTTCTTATAAAATTTTCCAAGTTATTTTAGCTGATAAAAAGAAGTTTTAATCGATTAAAACTTTGTACAAAATTTTTCCAAGTTGTTTTAATCGATTGAAATGCGTTTTAATCGATTGAAACAGATCTGATCGGTCATAATTCAATTCGATCGATCATAACCAACTCTCGATCGGTCATAATCGCATTCGATCGATCATTCGACCCTTTAAGTGATTTTAATCCATTGAAACGTGTTTTAATCGATTGAAATAAGTTACGATCGCTCATATTTCGGATATGATCGGTCATAATGGGTTCTACGAGGGTTTTGTATCGATTAAAATACTGTAAAAACACTTCTTTGATCATTCTAAGCCACTCCACAGAATTGATGCTTGACAGCCCCACAACCTCAAGCACTTTAACCCTGAGTAACCAACCAACCATCAGTCAAGAAATTTTAAATTCTCTTTACATGCTATCATCCCCATATTCACCTTCAATGAATCAATTACAGTCAGCTCCAGATAAAACAATACAGACACAAGATAATTTCATAAACAGAACAAACTCCCCTTTCAGCAACATCATATAATGCAACCTGGGTCACCTACAGGTTTTCTCGCTCAAGCGATGAACTTCTCGCTCGAGCGATAATTGACCATAGCTAAACGTCCAATGCAGTTAGCCACATAATGCAACCTGGGTCACCACATATTTCAATCACTTTTCGCTCAAGCGAAAATACCCGTCGCTTGAGCGATAATTGACCCGAGACTTTAGATAGCGGTTCTAGAACTAACCGCTATTAAAAGTAGATTTTACATAGCGGTTAACGTGGAACCGCTATTATATGTCGATTATTTTAAAATTATGATCGATTATTGAAAGAATTAATGGTTGAGTTCAAGAGGGGGGGTGAATTGAACTTTAAAACTTTTTCGCAAATCTTACTTTCTTTTGGAAGAATGAGTTATCTTTATTCAATCTTTGCAAAGGTAATTTGATTTAAACACAGCACAATTAAAGACAGAAATTAAAAGAGATGAAAGAAGAATATTAACACACAAGTTTATACTGGTTCACTCTAATCCGAGCTACATCCAGTTCTTGACAAACCAGTCAAGTTCCACTAATACCAAGTGAAAATTACAACCGAGTAGATACTCACCAATCTACCCCAAGAACTATCTTGCAAAACCCACAAGACGAGAATCTTGAAAACCACCCGAGTAACCAAATCCGATTCTTGTACCAAGTGCAGATTACAATCCAACCTGCACAATCAATCTTTACAAAAGAATATGAAAAGAATAAACCTGGACTTGAAGTTTCTAATTGTCGAGAACCAATTCTATCGACACTTTCTCTCTTTGAATGACCACAATTCCGATCACGACACCTTATGATATGAAAAAGATTCTTGAATGCGAGAGAAAGTCACGTATGAAAGTTTCACTGATTGATTTCACAAGTTTTCTCAAGTAGTGTATTGTATTGTATATTCAAAAGATGAATCAAATCTGTATATATAGAGTAAATCGAGAAAAATAGAACGTTTCATCTGTTAAAAGCTGTTTTAGAGAGTCAAAAGATAAGTTGGTTAGCGATAAAACAGGTTTAGAAGAGAATCTGATCGATTAAAACAGAAGAATGATCGATTAGGCGAGTTATGATCGATCAGAATAAAACTATGATCGATCAGAATGAGTTATGATCGATTAGAACAAAACTATGATCGATTAGAGTATTATTTCAATCGATTAAAAGATCGATTCAATCGATTGATTTCATTTAAAGTTCCTTTTAATCGATTAAGACATCGATTCAATCGATTGATTTCATTTAAAGTTCCATTTAATCGATTGATTCGAGTTTTAATGGATTAAAACAACTTAATGAAAAATGACAGCACTCTGTTTCAATCGATTGAAAATCATTTCAACAGATTAAATTCCTGCAAATACTTAGTTTTAAAAAATAGTCTCTCTGTTTCAACAGATTGAAAAATATTTCAACAGATTGATTTTCTAAAAACTCTTAGACTGAAAAAGATCTTTCTGTTTCAACAGATTTAAAATTATTTCAACAGATTGAAAATGCGAAACTTGATATTGAAAATTCATTGAGTTATTTTAACTTGTTGATTCCGCGAATCAATCAATTGAATTTTCGATTATGTATGACCATTTATTATGTTAAGTGATTTTAACAGATTGAAAAATCTTTTTCAACAGATTAAAAAACTTAGTTAATTCTTTTAATACTTAAACGTAAGTTTTTCATGCAGAAAAATGATTTTCAATGAGATGCATCATTTTAAGGTGCTTATCACAAAATATAATGGCCTATCAAGAGATTAAGTGCTTAAACTTAAAACCCTAATCATCTACACACCCACAACCTAAGTTATATCTATGTCTTCATCAAATCCACCAAGTGCTTCAATTATTTCACGTTATAATCGATTATAAATATATTCGCTCAAGCAAAGTGTGTCTCGATTGAGCGATAGTTGCCCATGGTCCAACTATATGTCTCACTTTTAAGAGCGGTTAATATTTTAACCGCTCTTAGAAGTAACATATAATAGCGGTTCCACGTTAACCGCTATCTAAAATATATTTTTAATAGCGGTTAGTTCTAGAACCGCTATCTAAACCCAAGTTGCATTATTTCGCTAAACGTCCAACGCAGTTAGCCACATAATGCAACTTGGGTCACCACATATTTTAATCAGTTCTCGCTCAAGCGAAATATCTGTCGCTTGAGCGAGAATTGACCAGAGATAACTGCGTTCTTACGGATTTCCTCGCTCAAGCGAAGGGTTTCTTCGCTTGAGCGAGAGTTCATTGCTTGAAATAATATTATTTTAATACGTGAACAGTAAACAGTTGCGCAAAATAATATTATTTTATTACGTGAACGATAAGCGATGCTTAGTTATGTAAATAAAGTTGCAGACGTGCTATTTTGGAAAATATTTTTAAAAACAGTATTATTTATGAAAAAAAGTCACTTTGTGCACTGATTCTAAGTTTTCCTGTAAATGTAAGTTTTGAAGAAAGGTTGGCGTAATTATAAATAAAAAAATATGGATGAACACTTCAAACGACAATTATAATTATTATAAAGAATAGAAAAATAAAAATAAAGAAAAATTATAAATATTATTTAGATATTTAAGTACAAATCAGTGATTATAAATATCTACCAACATAAATAATGCATATTGAAAGTTTGGATAAATTGTCTCAAACCAATTGTCCCTAAATAAAAACTATAATTGATGCAGAAAAAGTAACTATTTTCATTCATTATAATTTAATCAGTTAGTTATGGTTTGGATTAAAGAATGAATTTGATGAAATGAAAAAGAAGAAAAAGAAAGTAAAAATTAAAATGATTTAGATTAATTTAATTGATTAAAATATTATTGTATTAATTTTAAATAAATTTATTTATAATTTTAATATTTTTATTTAGTTATTTATTGTTATAATAATAATAAAAAATAATTAAAAAAAAGTTACTATTTATTTTAAAAAGATATATTTCAATTTTCTAATTTAGCAAGTCTCTTGACCTCAATCCAAACGCACTGTAAATGTTCCAGCGGCACATTGTTCAATGACTTCACAAATGTCCCATACCTTATCATTAAAAATATTGATGCACAAAAATTAATATTGTTTTGGCTTTATTTTATGATTTCAACCATTTCTCAACAGGAGTCAGAGACTTGTACTTGGACAGAAACCGCCAATCCGCGTATCTTCATTGCATGGGGCATTCACGTAAGGAATGAATAACAGTTTTCTACGAAGACTAATTTTCATTTTTTATGTTGATTTTAAGATAAATATATCGGTTCATACTTAATAAATACAGTGAATAATATTTTTCATGTTTATAATTTTAACCATTCAAATTTTCTTTCAGCGTTTGCGTTGCTGTTATTATATCTATTTGTTTAATTCTCTCCGTGACAGGTTTAAATCATTAATTTTAGTATCAAATAATATATTATTAATAAATTATAAATAAATACAAAATATGAAAAAAATAAAAAAATAAAATTATAAATATATAAATAAATATATTAAATAATAATTAAATTTAAAGAAATAAAATCATAAATTATATAAGAGATTAGAATGATAAAAAGATAAAATTGTAAATATACAAATAAATATATTAAATAATTACTAAATTTAAATGATCATAATCATAGATTATACGAGAGTTACAAAATTTTAAAAGATCAAATCCTCAACTCTAAAAAAATCCGCCAATGATTATATCTATTTTACATCGTCACGTATATTTGTTTTATTGTAGCATCTACTTGTTCCATCCTCGTATTCATTTGTTCAACCGTTATAAATGTCAACAAATTCTCTACAGTTGTCGAGGTAAACACCAAAATGTGATGTATGCCTTATTTTAATATTATATTAATATTACTGTGCAAGAAAACTTCTTAACGAAGTTTTCCTCATGCACAGTAAAATTTTTCTTATATATGAATATTGAAGCGGGGGAGGAGGGAAATAAAAAATTTTCCTCTCATCCTTCTTCTTCTATTGTCTAAATTTCAAGCAACAAGACTCTACTCGTGCAGGATCTGGTGAAACGGGAGAGAACTTGAATTAAGTGGGAAAGCTTCGGTAAAAATACCATACCAAGTAAGGGGAAATTTAATTTATTCAATATATGAAATTGAATTGTTGGGTACTCTGTAAATAAGGAATAGGAGTAGAGATATGAAGTATTAGAATGTCTAATTTTGAAGAATGTCTAATTTTGAAGAATTTCGATTTTGATGAACAGTTCATCGTTTGAAAGTTTTTTTTTAATTATTGAAATTAAGGATGAATTATATACTAAAATTATTGTTTTTATCTTAAATTGAACATGTTTATGGTTAAATTTTGATTTGGAACTAATTTGGGTGATTGAAACTGAGAAATTTGAAATCTGGATTTCGAAGATGGCGAACTGGAAAATCTGCAAAAGTCGCTCAAGCGAAAAATACATCGCTTGAGCGAGGACACCTGGAAAATTTGGGACTCTCGGGTCATGTCTCGCTCAAGCGACGGTGTACTCGCTTGAGCGACGAAGCCTTCAAACAAAGGGGACTCTCGGGTCATGTCTCGCTCAAGTGACCGGTGTACTCGCTTGAGCGACGAAGCCTTCAAATAAAGGGGACTCTCGGGTCATGTCTCGCTCAAGCGACAGGTGTACTCGCTTGAGCGAGCGAAGGAAGAAGAAAGGGATATGGTGATGATTTTTTAAAAAGATCAAGGGTAAACTAGTCATTTTACATCACAGGGACATAAATGGAATTTTCAATAATGTCCAAGGGTAAAATAGTCATTTAGGGACATACATGGAATTTTAAGAAAAAATTAAGGGCAAAATAGTAATTTAATGATTTCGAAAATGATTTCGAAAATAGTTTCGGAAATAGTTTCGGAAATAGTTTCGGAAATGATTTCGGAAATTATTTTAGAAAAATATATATAAAGAGAGAGAGAGAATGAAAGTAGTGTGTTGTGACGTGTGTGGGTCTGACTGAGCCTGAGGGATGATGCCCAGAATCAGTCCTGAGACGTTATATATTGGCTAGACTGAGCCGGAGGGTTGGTGCTAGAATCAGTCAAATACTATTTTTATTGACTCGAATGAGCCGTGAGGACAGGTGGTCCAGAATCCGGCAAATGTGAATAATTTTTGTTATGTTTGAATGGTACCCGGGGTGGTACAGAGTACATTAGTGTAATAACTATGTCGGAGGATTCTGAATGAGGTCCCAGACTTCACTGATTGGTCGGGTCAGGTAGACTACGAGATCAGGTGGTGAGAAGTCGATGGGGGGATGACTGGTGGCGCGCTCGGAGGGGTACTCCAGTATGAGTGATGAAGGGCGCCAGTAATCCTACTCTGTGTGGAGGGTGGTCAGAATGGTACTGCGGGTACCGATCACAATGTGCCCACAGATGATAGCCTCTGAGTTCGGGCATAGTTAGGGTATACTTCCGGAAGGTGTCTTAGTGTGTTGATAATTTCGTAATTGATCATAATATATAATTATTACTTCTATATCTGTTTTATTATATCGAATGATTTAATACTTACCCCTATTTTTCCATGTGGATGGGACTGCGATGATCACTTTTATGTGGGAGCAGATCAGGAGTTGAGAGATGGTGATGTGACTACTGGACAACAGGGATAATTCAGTGGGATAGCTTCGAGGGAGCTACTTTTACATGTATAATATATAAATAAATTATGTTATTATATTTTGAAGTTCTGTTAGTGAACTGGAATTTCAATATATGTTACAATTACAGTAATATAATGTAAAATAGATGTTGTTATTTACTTGTTTACTACTTTGCGAAGACATCATTATAGTAGCGATTTCTAGGATCGTTACAATAGTGGTATCAGAGCGGTAGTATCCTTGTAAATCTGTGGGGATGGGTAGTGAACCTATGATAAGTCCGTTGTGATTAGACTCTGATTGTGAGTGCGTGAATGTTTGCTCTGTATTGATGGTTGCATTTGATATAGGATGGCACCGCGACCTCCTACTCCTACTCCTACTCCACCAAGTGTAGATGCCCTAGCCAGGGCAATGGAAATGTTGGCAGCTGCCATGCAGCAGCAGGCTACCTACTCGCAGTGGAGGCCAACTATGACATCATCCTCTGCTAGATATCACCAATCAGAGCAGATGGGGCTGACTGAGTTCATGAGGCATAATCCGCCTCGTTTTGGAGGAGATTTGGGTCCAGATGCAGCAGAGAAGTGGTTGCGTGAAGTGGAGAAGATTTTTGAGGCTACCTTATGCCCGAAAGACAGGAAATTGACATTCGGGAAATACTTACTAGTTGATGAAGCTGAGTTCTGGTGGTCAGGGACTCAAAGGATGATGATTGCACGTGAGGAGGTGTGTAATTGGGAAACTTTCCGTGAGAGATTTCTGGAGAAATACTTCCCTGACAGTGTTAGATTTCAGAAGGAGACTGAGTTCCTGAGTTTGAGACAGGGTAATATGATGGTGCATGATTACGCCATACGATTTGAGCACTTTTCTCATTTCTACACAGGTACAACTTCAGAACAGTGGCTTTGCAGGAAGTTTGAGGAAGGCTTGAGGGCTGAGATCAAGCTCATGGTGGTTCCTTTCTCTATCAGGAGATTCCCAGAGCTGGTGGAGAAGGCGAAGACCATAGAGAGACTCCAGGAGGGAGGAGTCAGAGTGATGAGGACCCACTCAAGTGGGGTCCTGAGTAGGGGTAGTAGATCAGAGAGGAGGATGTCTTATTCACGCCCCCAGTCTTCCAAGAGTGGCAGTGTTACCCCAACACCTCGATCATCGGGATCTGTATCCTGGGTAAAATGTTTTCAATGTGGAGGCCCTCATTATAGGAATCAGTGCCCACAAAATGCCTTCACTAATCCTTCCCAGACTTCTCTGGCAGGTCTTTGCTACACTTGCCAGAAGCCAGGACATATGGCTAGAGACTGTCCACAGAATCCCAATGTTATAGTCTCAGCTGGGGCATCATTAGCACCCAGGGGGAGTGACGCGAAACCCAGAGCTGCAGGACGGGTGTTTGCCTTGTCAGGAGCAGAAGCATCGAGGTCAGAGAATTTAGTGCAAGGTGTGTGTTTTATCTCTGATATACCTCTACGAGTTTTGTTTGATTCAGGAGCTACCCATTCTTTTATTGCTGATAATTGTATGGATAAACTTAAGTTACCTGTGTGTGACCTACCCTATGAATTGAGGGTATCTACACCAGCAGCTGGACTGGTGGTGTCTTCCTATGTGTGTTTAAGGTGCCCAATTGTCGTAGAAGGACGACAGTACAAGGTGAACTTAATCGGTTTACCTTTGAAGGATATGGATGTAATCTTAGGGATGGATTGGTTATCTACCAATCGCATTCTGATTGACTGTGGACAGAAGAGGTTGGTACATCCGGAATTAGGAGATGAACTTATTACATCAGCTCGGCAGGTTCAGAAAGAGCTACGAGAGGGAGCTCAGTGTTATTTGATTCTGACTCAGATGGATGAAATGAAGGAAAATATCCTGGAAGAGGTACCAGTTGTGAGAGAATTTCCTGATGTGTTTCCAGATGAGATACCAAGGCTACCACCTCAGAGAGAGGTCGAATTTGGGATTGATCTAATTCCTGGTTCAGGCCCAATCTCTATGGCACCATACTGTATGGCTCCAACAGAATTGGCTGAATTGAAGAAACAGGTAGAAGATTTGCTGGAAAAGAAGTTCATTCGCCCGAGTGTATCTCCCTGGGGCGCTCCTGTATTGCTAGTAAAGAAGAAAGATGGGAGCTCCAGGTTGTGTATTGATTACCGGCAACTAAACAAGGTGACTATCAAGAACAAGTACCCGTTGCCGAGGATTGATGATTTATTAGACCAGTTACAGGGAGCATCAATCTTTTCTAAGATTGATTTGAGATCTGGATACCATCAGATACTGGTTAAAGAAGAGGATGTACAGAAGACGGCGTTCAGGTCGAGATATGGCCATTATGAATATGTGGTCATGCCGTTTGGAGTAACAAATGCACCTGCCGTATTTATGGACTATATGAACAAGATTTTCTGTCCTTATTTAGATAAGTTTGTTGTTGTTTTTATAGACGACATTCTTATTTATTCTAGAACTCGGGAAGAACACCAGGAACATCTGAGGGCAGTGTTGGCTGTGTTAAGAGAGAAACAATTGTATGTCAAACTTTCAAAATGTGAGTTTTGGTTTGAACAGGTGCAGTTTTTGGGACATGTAATATCGACAGAAGGGATATCTGTAGATCCTACCAAGGTAGATGCAGTGTTAAAATGGGAAACCCCTAAGACAGTGACGGAAGTGCGTAGCTTTGTGGGACTTGCAGGATATTACCGGAAATTTATAGAGGGTTTCTCTAAGATAACAACTCCTTTGACACAGTTGACCCGTAAGGATCAACCTTTTGCTTGGACAGATAGATGTGAGGAGAGTTTCCAGGAGTTGAAAAGAAGATTGTCTAGTTCCCCAGTGTTGGTGATCCCAGATGTGACTCAATCTTTTCAAGTATATTGTGATGCTTCTATTCAGGGGTTAGGTTGTGTCTTGATGCAAGATAAAAGGGCGGTGGCATATGCGTCGAGACAACTTAGAATTCATGAGAGGAATTATCCCATTCATGACTTAGAACTAGCAGCAGTGGTGTTTGCTCTCAAGATGTGGAGACATTATCTTTATGGAGTCAGATTTGAAGTTTTTAGTGATCACAAGAGCCTGAAGTATTTATTCGATCAGAAAGAGCTAAATATGAGACAGAGAAGATGGATGGAGTTTCTGAAGGATTATGACTTTCAGTTACTTTATCATCCAGGAAAGGCGAATGTGGTGGCTGACGCCTTGAGTAGGAAGGCAGTTCAGATGTCAGCAATGATGATGGATGAATTGAGATTACTTGAGAAGTTCAGGGATCTGCATCTACATGTAGAGTTTCGTGATACTAGTATTAGTTGTGGTAGCATTACCATTACTAATGATTTTCTCGAGATGATCAGAGATAGACAACAAGGTGATATGACATTGAAAAATGTTATAAATCAGTTAGGATTCGAGCAGACCATTGACTATAAGATGGGTGAGGATAATATTCTGAGATTTAGAGGAAGGATTTGTATTCCTGTTGACCAGGAATTGAAGAGAGCAATACTAGATGAAGGTCATTGGAGTCGTCTAAGTCTACACCCTGGTATGACTAAGATGTATCAAGATCTGAAGAAGGTTTATTGGTGGTCTGGTATGAGGAGAGATATTGTAGAGTATGTGGCTGCTTGTTTGACTTGTCAGAAAGCAAAGGTGGAACACCAAAGGCCGGGAGGAATGCTACAGCAAATGAAGATACCTGAATGGAAGTGGGATAGCATTACCATGGATTTTGTTACCCATTTACCATGGACAATTCGAGGGTACGATTTGATCTGGGTGATAGTGGACAGATTGACGAAGAGTGCACATTTCCTCCCTGTAAATCTGAGGATATCTATGACTAAACTGGCACAACTATATATTCGCGAGATTGTTCGATTACATGGGGTACCATCTAGCATTATCTCGGATAGGGATCCTAGATTTACTTCAAGATTCTGGCAGACTTTACAAGAGGCATTAGGTACCCGACTTAGGTTGAGTTCAGCCTATCACCCCCAGACAGATGGACAGTCAGAGAGGACCATCCAGTCACTAGAAGACTTGTTGAGGTCTTGTGTGTTGGATAATCTAGGAAGTTGGGATGAGATCCTTCCATTAATAGAGTTCACGTATAATAACAGCTATCATGCCAGTATCGGAATGACACCATATGAGGCTCTTTATGGGAGGAGGTGTCAAACACCTTTATGTTGGTATCAGGATGAGGAGAAAGTGTTGATTGGACCTGAGCTACTCCAGCAGACTACAGAGAAGGTCCGGGAGGTACAAGAGAAGCTGAGAGCCGCTATGAGTAAACAAAAATCATATGCGGACCAGAGGAGGAGACCTTTGGAATTTGAGGGGGGAGACCATGTATTTTTGAGAATCAGACCTACTACTGGAGTAGGAAGGGCAATTAAATCTAAGAAGTTGACTCCCAAGTTTATTGGCCCATATCAGATTTTGAAGAAGGTAGGTCCAGTGGCATATCAGTTAGCATTGCCACCTCATTTGGCGAATCTGCACAATGTATTTCATGTATCTCAGTTGAGGAAATATGTACATGACCCCAGTCATGTCCTGGAGTCAGACAATGTGCAGATTAGAGACGATCTCTCCGTTGATGTGAGACCAGTAAGGATAGAGGATTCTCAGCTGAAGCAACTTAGAGGTAGAACTATCTCAATGGTAAAGGTAGTATGGGATCAGAAATCCGGAGACTTCACTTGGGAGATGGAGGATCAGATGCGAGAGTCTTATCCATATCTATTTCCAAGTAAGTTTATTTTCGAGGACGAAAATTTTTGTGGAGGGGAGATTGTGACGTATGCCTTATTTTAATATTATATTAATATTACTGTGCAAGAAAACTTCGTAACGAAGTTTTCCTCATGCACAGTAAAAATTTTCTTATATATGAATACTGAAGCGGGGGAGGAGGGAAATAAAAAATTTTCCTCTCATCCTTCTTCTTCTATTGTCTAAATTTCAAGCAACGAGACTCTACTCGTGCAGGATCTGGTGAAACGGGAGAGAACTTGAATTAAGTGGGAAAGCTTCGGTAGAAATACCATACCAAGTAAGAGGAAGTTTAATTCATTCAATATATGAAATTGAATTGTTGGGTACTCTGTGAATAAGGAATAGGAGTAGAGATATGAAGTATTGGAATGTCTAATTTTGAAGAATATCTAATTTTGAAGAATTTCTGATTTTGATGAACAGTTCATCGTTTGAAAGTTTTTTTTTAATTATTGAAATTAAGGATGAATTATATACTAAAATTATTGTTTTTAACTTAAATTGAACATGTTTATGGTTAAATTTTGATTTGGAACTAATTTGGGTGATTGAAACTGAGAAATTTGAAATCTGGATTTCGAAGATGGCGAACTGGAAAATCTGCAAAAGTCACTCAAGCGAAAAATACATCGCTTGAGCGAGAACACCTGGAAAATTTGGGACTCTCGGGTCATGTCTCGCTCAAGCGACCGGTGTACTCGCTTGAGCGACGAAGCCTTCAAACAAAGGGGACTCTCGGGTCATGTCTTACTCAAGCGACCGGTGTACTCGCTTGAGCGACGAAGCCTTCAAACAAAGGGGACTCTCGGGTTCTGTATCGCTCAAGCGACCGGTGTACTCGCTTGAGCGAGTGAAGGAAGAAGAAAGAGATATGGTGGGGATTTTTTAAAAAGATCAAGGGTAAACTAGTCATTTTACATCACAGGGACATAAATGAAATTTTCAAAAATGTCCAAGGGTAAAATAGTCATTTAGGGACATACATGGAATTTTAAGAAAAGATTAAGGGCAAAATAGTAATTTAATGATTTCGAAAATGATTTCGAAAATAGTTTCGGAAATAGTTTCGGAAATAGTTTCGGAAATGATTTCGGAAATTATTTTAGAAAAATATATATAAAGAGAGAGAGAGAATGAAAGTAGTGTGTTGTGACGTATGTGGGTCAGACTGAGCCTGAGGGCTGATGCCCAGAATCAGTCCTGAGACGTTATATATTGGCTAGACTGAGCCGGAGGGTTGGTGCCAGAATCAGTCAAATACTATTTTTATTGACTCGAATGAGCCGTGAGGACAGGTGGTCCAGAATCCGGCAAATGTGAATAATTTTTGTTATGTTTGAATGGTACCCGGGGTGGTACATAGTACATTAGTGTAATAACTATGTCGGAGGATTCTGAATGAGGTCCCAGACTTCACTGATTGGTCGGGTCAGGTAGACTACGAGATCGAGGTGGTGAGAAGTCGATGGGGGGATGACTGGTGGCGCGCTCGGAGGGGTACTCCAGTATGAGTGATGAAGGGCGCCGGTAATCCTACTCTGTGTGGAGGGTGGTCGGAATGGTGCTGCGGGTACCGATCACGATGTGCCCACGAGATGATAGCCTATGAGTTCGGGCATAGTTAGGGTATACTTCGGAAGGTGTCTTAGTGTGTTGATAATTTCGTAATTGATCATAATATATAATTATTACTTCTATATCTGTTTTATTATATCGAATGATTTAATACTTACCCCTATTTTTCCATGTGGATGGGACTGCGATGATCACTTTTATGTGGGAGCAAATCAGGTGTTGAGAGATGGTGATGTGACTACCTGGACAACGAGGGATAGTTCGATGGGATAGCTTCGAGGGAGCTACTTTTACATGTATAATATATAAATAAATTATGTTACTATATTTTGAAGTTACGTTAGTGAACTGAAATTTCAATATATGTTACAATTACAGTAATATAATGTAAAATAGATGTTGTTATTTACTTGTTTACTACTTTGCGAAGACATCATTATAGTAGCGATTTCTAGGGTCGTTACACAAAACATATTCAACGTTACTTTTGAACAAAAATATCAAGTAACTATTAATAAAATATGAGAAGAAAAAACATAAAGAAGTAAGCTTATCATGATAATGACAATCTAGGAATGAGACGAAGGAGACAAAATAGTAAGGACACCAACTTTGGAGAATAACAAAAGTAGTGAAGAGGAAAGAAGAGTGAGGATGCCTCATGGATAAATAAAAAATGGGAAAGAAGATAGAGCTATGAAAGTGCTGTAATGAAAAGGAAAAATAGGAAGAAGTAAGCGTGGAAAAAATTAGATTTATTTATTTATAAACACTTATTATCTTGATTTAAATTTTAATTAATATTAGTTTAAGATTTAACTACTATAAGTATTTATTATATTGATTAAAAATTAAATCGTCACAATAAATTGTTATAAAATGTAATTTTTATAAAATGTAATTTTTATACTAGTACATCTTGTGTGTCATGGTCATGAAACATGTATTATATTTACATGGAACTAATGTAATCAAATAGTGGTTGAGAATTATGCACCATTAACCAAAATAAGTTGGAGTCTTTTATAGGATTTTTATTTTCCCACAACCATTTAAATGATTCCTTATAATATCGATCCTATTTTTTTATTTTCTAAATTAGGAAAAGTTATTTTACAAAAGACAGTAACTATACACCTTCAAAATAAGATATTTTTGTGTAGTTTTGATAGACTTTCTATTTTATAATAATAAAAAGAATTTCCTAATCTTAAACTTGTCATAATAAAATTATTAAGATCATCACATCCCATGTATTAATTATTTTAGAAGTTTGGTTTGTTACATTGGATTAAAGGAGAGAGGTTTGTACAAGTTATCTTTAGTCTCTATTTACGTGTGATACAAGACTTAATAACAAATCAACTTATCTTAATTTATATATCATATAAAAATAGAGAGAATAATTAAATATCAATGTCCTTAAATATAAAATAACACCTTAATATTAATAATAAATTTGATTACTCACCAAAATAAATAATATAAAAAGTATTAGGATATACTCCGCTGTTCACAAATAAATTTCTTATAACAATATCATTTGTTAGTAATAATATATTGTAATAAGAGTCTTATAAATAAGATAACACTATGTATATATACATCCATACTCTTACATTCTTATACATTATATTCTCATATATTATTATTATTAACTTGACATACGATATTTAAGGGTGAACCACATTATATTTTTTTGCGCATATCTCATTTGTTTGGAGTTTATTTCTCATTCATGTATAATTCGATCAATACATATCAAAGCTTCCGCATCACACATTTTTGTGTACAATTTATCTTAGTCAATTAGTTCTATTGGAGTCGGACTATCAAAACGGCTAAACCAACTCAGCTTAGTTTGACTTTATGGGCAAAGTGAAAAAACTTGATGGCCTACCTTATATATATTTTAAAATATGTCATAATTTTTTATTTAATGTTAGGCTAAAAACTATTTTTTTATTAAAAATTAAACAAAAAATTATAACATGTTTATATAAAAACAATTTATTAAAAAATTATTCAAAAAATTAATTTTAAAATATAAAAATATTTTAGATAAACCTTAAAAATAAAAAAAATGTATTTTTAAAATTTAAGTTATATTAATAAAATTAATTTTTATTTTAGAATTAATGATTATATAAATTACAAGAAAAAAGTTTAATTTAATTCAAGAATGAAAATTAAATACTTCATTCTCACTATTCATTTTAGTAATCTAATAGTCCAAAATAGTGATCCATCATATAAAAAAAATGAAGAATAAATCTCTAACTTTTAATGTTAAAGTAATTATTAGAGACTTACTTTTATACTTAATCTTTGAATAAGTGAGTCTTTTTTTTAAATTAATTTATAATACATATATATTTTAATAAAATAATATTATTTATATTTTATTTAGATAAAATTATTATTCAATAAAATAGGTTGACTCATAAGTCAATAAACTAATTTGACCTAAGTTCATTTAGGCCACATGCGAAATGGAATTGACCTAATTTAATTTAGGCTATATTTTCATTAGCTTGACTTAATTTTTTTTTTTTCAAGCTAGATTTATTTTGACACCTCTATATTGGAGTATATGACAAAGTTAAATTTTTATTTTCTAATTATTCTTATTATATTCCATGGGTCAATATTGTAAATACATTAAATTTATTTCTTTTTTTCATATATTTCTTTTTCTATTTATAAAATGTGGTCCTAGTTTTGAATAAGTATCTATTGAATGAAAACCTTAAATTTGATGTTTCCATTTATTTGATTTTTTTATTTTTAGTTAATAACCATATTCTCATATTGAAAGCCATTTAATCAATCTATCTCTAATCATATTGTAATCATTTGACTGTCTAACCCTTTCTACTTGATATTATGATATGTTCACTACAAAAATTAACATATTTACCAGAATGTTATCGATGAATTTGAGGTCATCAATATGTTGACATTACCAAGATATATCAACGCGTAAGTTAAGTTATTGTAGGTAACTTAATTATTGTAATACCAACTAATACATTCATCGGTAAATTTGACACTAGAAGTTTTTGAAAGGCCATTACCAACAAATTTATTAGCAGGTGAAATAAAAAAATTAAAATTAAAAAGTGAACTTATTTTCTTTATTATGCCTTATTTTAAATCTCTATACTTTTTCTTTGTCCCCTTAAATATGTTCATCATCCTCCCCCAAATCCTTAAGCTTGCCTAAACTTTTACCTCCCTTGCATGTACTTCAACTATTTCATTAGCGCATACTCTTCAAATTTCACACACTTTATAAACAAAGGGTGAAAAGGGAACAATGTGTTGGGGATAATATTGCATTAGTTGAGAATAATACAATGTACATGTTAAATTAGAGTTGATATTGATCTTGGAATCAATTATTGCATATTTGAGAGTAGTATTTCACTTACTAACTTTAACAAATAGGTATTCCTAAAATTAGGTATAACTTTAATGGAGTAGAAAGCATAAGTCAATTAATGGCTATTTGAGTGAAATAATGACTTTAATCCTTCTAATTTGATGCACTAATCTAAGATTAAATGACCATACAATAGAATAAAATAACTTGTATAAAATTAAGGATCTCTTCAAAATACTATATTTGTTAATTGAGATTTCATTAAGTTACCTTAATGATAGTTGGATAAGTTTTCTGTATCCTCTTAATTTTATATATGAACTTGATAATGTTGGTTATATTTGGTTTTCCTTTGCATATTGGAGTATCTAAAATTGATTTCATAGTTTTTTAGCATTATAAAGTTTTGTCTCATCAACTTGCCTAAACTTTCTCCCTTGTTAAAGTGAGAACTTGTTAACACATGGAGCGAGTAGAAAAATTCCATATTTTTAATTAAAATTTTTAAATACATGGAACAAGTGAAAGTTAAGTTCCATAGTTATGAATGTTGAGAAGTAGTAAAGTAATTTAGTTTAATTGGATTATTTTTTATTCAATATGATTTGGTTATTTATTATTATTGTCACACTTTTATGTGTTATTTAGTATGATTTTCACTTTCATAACAATTGAAACATTTAGGACAATTGTAAGGAAGTAAAAACTTTGAAGCCATTTGTAATTCATTTAGATTAGGGTTTAATATATTTTTCATCCTTGTACTATTCCGTGATTTTGTTTTTCGTCCCCATTGTAAAGTTTGGATATATTTGATCCTTATTTTCAATTAAAATATAAAATATGGTCCTTACTATCTAATGGCATTAACTAGTCATCTGCGTGACAAAAGGAGTTTCTTTGTGGATCGACAAACAATTGACATATGTCATTTTATTTTAAAAGTCGTTTTTTTTAAATTGTTTTTCACTGGGTCATTTAAATGTTACCATTGAATACACTTCTCAAACAAGGTTGATGAGGAGTTCATTCACATGAAGCTATGGTTTGCTTTGAGTGTTCCTTTACTAGAGATTTGTGATATTGTAGTGTGCGCATGTGGTTGTTTGTTTGTAGTGGGCACATAATTTCCTTCATTTAGTTTGTCCACATCAAAAAGTAAGTTTTTTCTTTGTTTTAAAATTTTTATTACGACTTTATTGGGGAAGTCATTGTTAGTGTGTAAGACATGTGTTTCTTTGATTCAGATGACATTTGATTAAAAATGTCTTCATCATAATAAATTTATGATTTGTTCATGTATGTTGGGTTTATTGTTCAAACGTGTTGTTTATTATTGAAATATTTGATTATAATTATGAGTAAAATGTTTGATTTTAGCAAATGAGTTTCTTTGTTATGTTTCGTCACATGAGGAAGTTTATAACTTCTCCGAAATTGCATTACAAGAGAGGGGATGAACATGTTATTCATGATATGGATTTTGGTAAATGGTTGTACTTTAAAGTATTTGGTATGATTAAGAAGTTAAAGTATGATGGTATGGTGAAGATGTGGTGGAAACCTAAAAGAGGAAGGATGAACAAACATATGAAACCATTGTGTCTAGATAAGGATACTATAAAATTAGCTAATTATGCCTATGTACACGGGATGAAGTAAAGTTTTGTGTGTAACATGTTGTGGGTGAACCTGAGGTAATTGAGTTCCTTGAATCAATACTTGAGGATGAAATGAATGGAATGAAGGGTGCTGATATCAGTAGGACTAAAGAGGATGGGAAAATTTACTTAGTATCTCTTCTTCTTAAAATTTATAACCTTATGTTTATTCTTATTTTTTGTAGGATTACTTAAGGACACCTTTCTTTTATAGTCCACCACCTTTTTTTTGGAGGAAAGGATCATTGGACCCAAACTTTGGAGCATGGATGACCCATGAAGGGAGATGAGATCAACCTTTGACCTCTTAGACGAGAAAGGCCACAATTTCGGTAAGAAAACAAGGGGAGCCACCCCTTCTAGTGTAAAATTATGGCTAAATGTACTTCTAGAACCCCTAATGTAATTCCATCTAGGTCCCTCATCATTCCTATATATAGAAGGCTTTCCACCATTCGTAAATGGTTATAATTTGAATAAAAGTTAGAGAGATATTTTCTTTGAGTGTTCTTCTTCTCTTAGTCTTATCTTGAACCTTGAATCAAGTGGTGACAACCATCACTCATCTTGGGTTGGTTCATCCCCCAAGTGGTGTGCCACCCCTCCATCCTTAGCCCCACTTCTTCTCTTCTCCATTCTATTTTTTATTTCTTCTTTTTCCTTTTACCTTGTCTGGTCCTTCATTTCTAGCTCTTTTTATTTGTTGTTTCTTACTCTGTTTCCTCCCCTCTCTTGAATCCTTGAAAGTGTATTTTCACACTTAGATAAGTGATTATCTTAGTGTCAAGTGAAAATCTTCTTTAAGTTTTCTCATCCTAATTGTATCAAACAGTTTATATATTTAACTTAAAAATTGTACTCATATCATAAGTACTTACTGTAATTGTCTTTTATTTAGTTAAGTGGTTGTTGTATCGTATTGATGTGGCCATTAATTTTTGCTTATACTTTAACAAACAATTGATGATCAAGTTGTATTACAATATTATGGACTAGTTGCAAAACAATATTTATGGAAAATTTATATTAGTTTTTCAATTTTTGTTATGGAAAAATTATATTGGTTTTTCTTATAAAATAGACATCATAAAAGTTAAAAAACAACAATCCAAAATAAAAAAAAAAGTTTTATTCAATATAACTATTTCGATATAATAAAATTCTTCCGGTTAAACATTTGGACATTACATATTACAATTCGTTATAAGAACTAATATAAAACAAAATGTAATTGCAAATCCAAGACAACCAAACAATACATAGTATTTTTTTCACATTTTTTCTTTGTCGTCAATTTCTCCTTCAACTTAGCATCCTTCCTAAGTAACTCTTGTATCACTTATTTGGTACTACACACAACTTGTTATTATTCTTTTTTCTGTATTTGGGTCAACTTTGATTTTCACATCATCAGCCCATTCAAAATAGTTACAATGTGATTGAGTCTACAAACAAAGCAACAAAATCAACACAACCAACATTAAAAAAAATCTTCTTATTATCTAATGTCTACATCTCTAGAATATGCCCCCTATTTTTTGATGTGCTTTCTTTTGGAAGTAATATTTTTTCTCTACATACAAATTGTTAGTCCTAATTGTTAAGTAGACATTGTAGATTTTGACCCATAACTTCTTCACATAGATTGTGAAAAACAACACTAGGATTTCATGACACTTGCTTTAATTACTTCAATGACATCTAAGGACAAGAGGATAATAATATCAAAATAGAAAAAAAAACTTTACCAAATAAAGTCGTATGATCCTAGGTCATGAGTTTTGAAAAGGGGTTATTGGTTCAAGAGGAGAAGAATACCAAAACAAATAAAACCTTACACCATAATAAGAGAAGTTAACCATGAATCTAAAAAGGAGATGAAATATTTTTGAAATCTATTATGGAAAGACTTTTTGTTTTTGACAGGGGTTTACTATGAAGTTTTAATTCTAATTTTTATTTTATGTTAATATTCATTTCCACTTCATTTTTATTTATCCTAATAAATATAATGTTACCTTACTTTCATTAGACATGTTGATGATCATTTAATATTATTAAGTAGTAAGGACCATATTCAATATTTTATTTGAAAGTAGAGACCAAATGTATCAAAACCTTATAATGAGGATGAAAAACAAAATCATGTGATAGTTCAAAATAAAAAAAACATACTTAACCCTTTAGATTATTAATAAATTAGATTATATTCTCATTAAATTGATTTGGTTGTGGAATCAACTTGGAGCTTGGATTGTGATTGACAAACAACTTTTATACACTCGTTGCTATAGATAAAATTATATACATAATTTATTGTTGTTTGATGTCAATCTTAAACAAAAGTTACTAATGAATATTTATCAATCAAGTTACCCTTTTTGGTAAATGATGTGGTGAATGAACAACCCAATTACCCTTTATTGATGGATACATTTTCAATAATTATTGACAAAATTATGATTATTGGTGATTTTTATATTCTTTTTTAACTTATATATTTGTCAATAATTGCCAACAAACATGTAAAATTCATTAGTAAAAATTACCAACAATGATATTACTGATGAATTTTTGCCCTAACAAATTTAAGGAATAACAATTTTTTTCCATCTAATGCCCATTTTTCTTGTAATGATTGTCACATGGTGTTATGTCATAAAATTGTGAGTTATTTAAACCAAGATTTGAATTGTCATTCAAGGCCCTTCATTTATGTTATTGTTTATACTTTTGGTATTATATTAATTGGTCAAAGTAGCGACCTTGGATCAATGTTGTGGAGTGTTTGACAACATAGTTGTAATACAACCATAAGTTTGATTATTGAGTTTAATATTATATTTTACTAAATTTAATTAGGGTTTTAAGGTTACTTATGGTCATTATATTGTTGAGATATGCATTGAGTTAGTTTGAAGAGTAGGATCTTGTTATTATTTGTTGATTGATTTAAATATTGATTAATGTTGTTTTTCCTTTGATATCTTGATTGAAAGTGTATCTTTGTGTGACATTATTTATAATGGTAGATCTATTATATTACTATAAACAAGGATTATTTTATAAGTTATCTCTAATGATATTTAACAATATTTAGTTATTTAAATAGCATGCAGAATGATTAATTTTAATAATGAATTAATGGTTAACCTAAATGATGATTAGACTTTAAATTTAGAAACCTTGAAAATGATAATAAATGTCAAATTTTATTTGCATATGATGAAAATGATAATATGTAGTATAATAATGTTATGAATTTGATGAAAAATAGTAATATTAATGTAATAAAACATCTTTAGGGATAATAATCCTAGAGGGACTATTGGAAGGGATTATCAATCATTGATTGATACAAGTTACAAGGAGAAAATTCAAATAAAAATAATAAAAATATTCAAAAAATATATTTCCTATAATAGAACCATTAATTATGAAAAATTGATCCGACTAATAATAATAAATTTTAAGTTAACTATGATAATATATATTAATTGATAATCAATATTTTACTATTTATTAATTATAATATTAATGTTAGAATTAATAGTAACATTATATAAATTTTTTGTGATAGTAGGAATTATAAGTGGAAAGTGAGTAAGAGAAACCTTTAAACATGGATAACCAAACACCATCGTCAGAGTCCGGTTCCGTTGGTCCCGTTTTGTTAAACTCAACTCTTTCTCTTCCCAAAAAATTTAAAAAACTCTTTCTTCAAAAATAGAAAACCTCATAGAATATTCCTATGTCCCAGAAGATGCTCAGATCTCTGAGACGTTTAGTCCTCTCCTTAGTCCTTATAATATTTTTAGAAGACCTTAGATCTATCACTCGTCTTCCTTCCACCAGAAGACCTCATGTCAAAGAGTACATCCAATCCTCTAGGATGGACCAGTGTGCCTTAGCATCCACTACAGAAGAACAATATGTCAACATTGAGATCCCCAAAGATCTCATCAGGCATTGGCAAACTGAAGGTTATACTTATCTCCATTATGGAGCAATCCGACTAGTCCTCTCTCTTCATGGAAGAAGGGGATTACCTGTCTCAGCCAGAGTCTCTCTCTTAGACTCCAGCTACCTTCATTATGAGCATGTCGTTATCGGTACTGTTCTAACTACTCTTCATGCTGGAAGTGTAGTTCTCACCATCTTTTTCAACTTCAATGTTAGCTTGAAAGATCCCATAATCTCCCAAAAATTAAAGGTTCAGACCCAAATCACTGGAGCTGAATAAGTGGCTGATGCACTATCAGCCACTCTTCATCATCAAATCATATACAGGTTGCAAGATCATGCGATAAATCTTGCATTATCATCCTGTAAAGATGGAGCACTATTCGTCTTGGCCAATAACCAAGATGAAACACCTTCCAGTTCAAATTCCCAGGAATATCTCTTCACAAAAGCTTCACAAGCTTATTCCGATGTAGTGTGTGACTAACTATGAGAAGCTCCACAATAACCAGAAACCCATCCAGTTCACAGAAGCAACATTTAGAAGATATGTAGATGGCACTATCAGAACCATCTTCAAGAATCCAAAAGATGCTCCAAGTTCTAGCACCTCCATATTCCAGTCGATGATGATAACACCTGCCACCAAGGAAGGCAAAATCCCTATCACCAGCATGTGCCCTAATAGAAAATCTATCTTTACTGACAAGATAGGAGGACACTTTATCTGGGATGCTGACCCAGAATGTGAGATTCTGACTGTGATTGTTGTGACTACTATGGAGACACTAGTGATGAGGATGATGATGACTCAGATAGTGATGATGATGATGACTTTAAAGGAGGATTTTGCAAACCTCTGTTCTCTCCCTCCAGGAGATTTGAACCTGGAAAAGGCCCGTGGATAGGAATTCACCGCCAATATGAGCCAGATCCCTTGTGGAAATATAGGCGATATGATGAGATCCTTGAAGAGGAAGGCCTCTTCTTCTCCAAACAAGAAAGATGCAAAGCCTCTGCCATGCCACCTCATGTTGTTTGTTAAGAAATTGGACCAGATGGGAATGCCAAACCATTAACTCAGGCCGAAGAAGTCCTAAACTGGCAGACAGAGAATGCTCGAGCTCAGAATTCTATCTTGCAGAAAATTGATAAGAAGATAGACAAGATCTCTGCACATCTTGAGGAAATCGATAACAAGCTCCAACACCTTAATTCTACTTTGAGGAAGCACTACAAGCAACTCTCCGCAGAAATCTCAAAGTTAGAGGAAGACTGGAAAACCATCATCTTCAGAGAATTATCTCACGCCAAAGAAAGGGAAATCAGAAAGCTCAAAAGCCCAGATTCAAGAGATGGATAACTACATCGAAGAAAAGATTAGGCACCAAAACCCAAAGAAAGATCATTATACATCTCTATTCTCTTCAACTCCAGCCTATTATTCTTTTCAAAATCCAACTTCTTATTTCCGACCAGCATCACCAACTACATGGTCCCTACCAACCGCAACGGCTTACAGGTCTAGGTTCAGACCAGTAGCACCCAAGCCAGACAAAGGAAAGAAGGTTGCCCAACCTTCTTCAAAATCTTCTTTCGAAGAACAACCTTCACTTAAAAGGCCAACTCAGCAAGAACCATTTGACCAAGTCTTTCAAGATTCCCAAGACCCATACTCGCAGATGACCATAGAACCTTTTCCTTCTTCAACTGCAACTCCGAATACTCCTACAATGCTTGAAGAGTATTCCTCTGAAGAATAAAAGATTGAGGTTCGTTCTTCTGAGGAGTCTGAAACTGAAGTTCTTACTTCTGAAGAATCTGAAACAGAAGTTCCTAGCTATGAGGATCTTACACAAATATTGATGAGCAACACCTCCAGATCATAAGTCAGACATGAATCAATCTATGATCCTCCAGATAAAGAAGCTGACTGTGGACCCACAAGAACAAATGTGTCTTCAAAGACAAATGGTGGATCCTGGTTCACTATTGATGATATTCCTCCCAGCCAATGGAGAGTCAGACTAATCGAATTTGGAGCATGGTTAGATACCAAATTAGTCAACAATTCTGACTCTTATTAAGTTATTGAAGAATTTTTGTTGCAGAATGACAGGAACTTTAAAGGAATGGTATCATAATTTGGGAGTCGTTCGACAAAACCAGTTGCATGAACTGGGCCAAACTTCAACAGTACTTGGAGCTTTACATGAAGAATTCATAGGTGATGGATCGATAATAGATAAAAAACTCAGGCAAGAGTTTTTCGAAATGAGATGCTACTCAAGCAAGATCAAAGATTTGGAAAAACACTACCAGAGGATGAGCAAGAGATTCTACGATCTCAACGGACTCAACGATCCAAGCCTGAAGAACACCTATGTTGCATCTCTTCCTGCTGAGATACAATCAGAACTGAATAGGATGACCATGTCCATTCAGAAAGACTTCACTGTTCTGACAATAAGACAAATTCACCAAATGACTTTAGGAGCTGTTGACAAACTGTGCAGACAGCATGAGTTCTTCTCTAACATCATGACTCAGAAAAGTAAGTTTAGCAAAGCCTGTCGGAAACCTTACCTTAAGATTAAATGCAAGAAGCCCTGTTCAGGCAACTGCAAAACAGAGAAAAAGCGGGAAAAACCACTTTTCAGAAAAAGAAGTTCAGAGGAAAAACACAAGATCAACGGTGCTTTATATGCAAGAAAAATGGACACTTTTCCAAGAACTGTCCCCACAAAGCTGATAGAGCCATCAAGATCATCTCCACCCTCCAGCTTGAGGATCAAGACAACATAGAATCTCTCTCTTCTAAACAGAGTTCCGCAGATGAAGAAACTGTCTTCGCTCTTAACATCTCCTCTGATGAAACTGGATCAGAATATTTTGAAGAATCTGAGATTGATACTGCTCCATTATTCTCCTTCCAAGAGACTCATCTTATCAATGTCTCTCCTCCACAACCATGCTTGGATGTCCAACTCCTTCCGTCTAAATATGAGAAGGCTATCCAAGCCGTAGCCTACCTTGATACAGGAGTCCAGAAATCCATGATGGATCCTGATATTCTTCCCAAAGAATTTTGGAAGAAAGAAGCCTCCTATTTCGTAGCAGCTGACGGAAAATTCTTTAAGACAGAACTGATCACCAAAGCTCCAATTGGAATCATATTCTTCCCAGAATGTATAGTTTGGAGTAAAGTAATTGGGAGCAAGCTTCCCAACAAAGATATCCTTATAGGCATGGACATCTTCTCCATGACGAAAAAGTTTCAAATTCTCCCTACAAGGATCAAGTTCAAGAGGGAATTCAAACCTTTCACAGATGTACCTAGACTCTTCTCTCTCTCTGAAGCTCCTCCAGATTTTAAGGAAATAAAGAATAAGTTAGCCTCTCTGTGCGCTAATAGTGATGAGGACATTTCTCATCCCAAGCTATTATGGAAGAATCCTGAGTTCTTTATACAGTTACCCTTTAAGCTCAACGAAGATGTCAATCCAACAAAGGTCACTCACCCATGAATGTCTCCTTCAGACCAACAGTTAGCAAGACAAGAATGTCAGGAACGGTTGAAACAAGGCCTGATCGAACCAACCCAATCCAATTGGGCCTGTCAAGCCTTCTATGTGGAAAAGAGGTCCGAAAAAATCAGAGGAAAAAAGAGGTTAGTAATCGACTACAAGCCTCTTAACTGTTTTCTTAAGGATGACAAATTTCCAATACCCAAAGCCTCATCCTTACCCACTCTGATAAAAGAAGCCCATATTTTTTCCAAGTTTGACCTCAAATCTAGATTCTGGCAATTAGGCATTGACCCTACCGACAAATAAAAAATTGCTTTCTGTATACCCAATGCCCAATACCAATGAAAAGTAATGCCCTTTGGGCTTAAGATAGCCCCATCACTGTTCCAAAAATCCATGACAAAAATCTTTGAGCCCATACTAGATAGAGCAATCGTATACATTGATGATATTTTATTGTTCTCACAAGACATGGACTCCCACAAACAGTTATTGGATCAATTTTTTGAAATAGCCCATCAACATGGGATTATGCTCTTAGAGAAAAAGATCCACTTGGCCCAAGAAGAAATCGACTTTTTAGGAATGCACTTGTGTCACGGTTCTTATCAGCCTCAACCTCACATTGCTGAGGAACTCCTCAACTTCCCGGATGAAAATCTAACCGTTAAGTAGATCAACAATTTCTTGGGATAGTAAATTACATTAGAGAATTCATCCCTAATGCTACCAAGAGTATAAGTCCCTTATCCAAGATCTTAAAGAAGAATCCACTGTTAAACATACAAGGATATGACGCTTGAAAATTTTGATTATGATTCAAGAACAAAGGACTTAAAGACTTGAAGACTTAGAATCATGTGTATTTACTTGTAATAACTCTGTTTTATGTTTTTGAGTCTGTATAATTAGAATACAAGATAACCAGCACATAGTCCATCATCTGAAAACTCATTTTTATCAAATCCACTCTGTGACAATCGATTATCACTTAGAATAATCGATTATCCTGTACTGAAAAGTATATTTCTGAAAACTTAATTGTGATAATCGATTATCACTCAGGATAATCGATTATCCCAACTAGATAATCGATTATTTACACAGACAATCAATTATCTTGGTCCTATTTTACTCCTCTGCAAAAATGGCTTTGTAATAATCGATTATCACTCAAGATAATTGATTATCTATGTCTGTTATGAGTTTTGAAATTCAAATCTGGACCAATTTACGAAAACCCTATTCCCAATTTTTATGTTTTCGAAAATCATCATTTCCCAGACCCTATTCTCTCTACTTAAGGTTTTCTAAGGCTCTCTGCAAAAAAAAAAAACAAACCTTTTTCATACAAAAGTTAAGAGCTGTGACTGCTAGAGAACTTTTGTAGGGAAGAAAAAGGGGCTTTTGAAAACCTAGTGTGGGCTAGAAGCGATAAGAATCACTGAGTGAGTTTCTTGGTGGATTGTGTGTTGTGCCGTCTCTAGGAAAAATTGTTGTTTATCCTTTGTGGAATCAAAGAAGGTGTTCATCTCTTATGTGACTCAAGAGAGGTGTTTTCTAATCCTTATCTTTTTTAATTTGTAATCTATTGTAACTTGTGATTATAGTGACAACGTTAATCCTCTTTTAGAGTGATTAACAACTGGACGTAAGGTCTTTTGATCCGAACCAATATAAATCAACTGTGTAATCCTTTTTCCCTTATCTCTTTACATTACAAGCATTTTAATCGGTAAAATTTAGGGAAAGTTTTTAAAACCCTAATTTTTTTATAAGAAACCAATTCACCCTCGTCTTGGCTTTTGTCCCTAAACACGAACATTCCGTTGCACGATTCTAACAAGTGGTATCAGAGCTTGCTTTGATAATCATTCAATTTTCAAAAATGGTCGGACAAAACCAAACCTTTGCCGAGGGTGCTTCTATCAATAGACCCCCACCTTTTGCGGGGCAAAATTATCTTTTTTTGAAAGTTAGAATGCAAATATTTTTGGAGTCTGTTGATAGGGGTATATGGGATGCAATTGTAAATGGTCCTTTTATTCCTAAAGTTACTGTAAATGATGTAGAAGAACCTAAACCATTTTCTAGATGGACGACTGAAGTAAATAGGAAAGCCTAATATGATGTTAGGGCTAGAAATATAATTTTGTTTGCTTTAACCCTTGATGAGTTTTACAGGATATCTATTTGCAAGAGTGCTCAAGAAATGTGGGAAATGCTAAGAGTAACCCATGAAGGTACTGATGATGTAAAAAGAGCACGGAAGAACTCATTGATCCAAGAATATGAAATGTTTAGAATGCAACCAGGAGATTCAATTTTTGACGTTCAAAAGCATTTCACACATATTGTGAGCCATCTCACTAGGCTAAGTAAGATTTTTGATACTGATGAATTAAATGTAAAAATTCTTAAATCTTTGGATAGGAAATGACAACCAAAGGTGACTGCCATCACGGAGTCACAAAATCTTGCTACCATGACTATGGCGACTCTCTTTGGGAAGTTGAGAGCATGAACTTGAACTCGGAAGACTAAACGATGAAGAATGCCAACATCAAAAGAGAAACCTAGCCTTCAAAATAGAAGTTTCTAAAAGCAAGACCAAGAAGGAGGAAGAAGACTCTGAAAATGAAGAAGATGAAAACTTGAGTATTATGATCAAGAAATTTACAAAGTTCATTAAAACTAAAGGGAAGTAACCTTTCAAAGGTAAGGGAAAGATAAAAGAAAGTTCTTCTTTTAATTTCAAATGTTATGGTTATGGTGAAACATGACATGTAAAATCCGACTATCCAAATAAGAAAAATGACGATCATAAAGACAAGAAATTCTTCAAAAAGAAAGGCTATATAGCTTGGGATGATAATGACTCAAGTTTGGAGTCAAGTGACTCGGAAGTTGAAGCAAATATTTGTTTAATGGCAAATGACAACATTTCTTCCGACTGTGAGGTAAGTGATTCCGATTTTTCTTCAAGTGATGATGAAAATGATTATGATGCCTTGCATAATGTATATCAAGAGTTGTTTACTGCTTTTAAGGACTTAAAATCTGAATATAAAACCTTGAAAAAGTGTTTGAATAAATAATAAAAATAAGTGGAATCCTTGAAAACGAAAATTGCATGTTTAGAGGAAAAAGGAAATAAACAAATAGTATGTGCATCATGAAAGTGATGAAGATCTTATTGAATTACTTTGGCAAAGATCTTGTTGATTTGATGAAGTCAAAATGAAGTCAAGGCTACTTTGCTGCAGTCAAAGGTCACTTAGATAAAATGGTAGTGTGATTAGTGAGTCTGCATCCTTACTTAGGTATAATCATTTTTATCTCTCTGCTGCATGAGGTTTCTTCATTTAAAAGATTTTGCAAATGTCTCTAAAAAGCGTTTAAACGGATAAAAACAAAGTATTTTGTTAAAATGTTTTTAATTAACTATTTTAACTAATAGTATACAAGCTTTATCAACTAAAATGTTCTTACAACTTTTGCAACAAGTTTTTAACTGATATGTTTTCGAAATAATCAATTGTTTTCATTAGAAGGATTTTTGAAAACCTTCTGCCAGTATTTTAACTGATATAGAATTGAAATAATCGATTAAAATCACTTAGAATATTTTGAAAAGTGTTCTGGCAGAATTTTAATCGATACAAACTCGAAATAATCGATTAAAATAACTTGAAGTGTTTTGAAAGTTGTTCTGTCAGTATTTTAATCAATACAAATGCGAAATAATCGATTAAAACAACTAAGAGTTTTTCCCAGAATGTTTTAATCGAATAAAAAAGATTTCTATCAGTTAAAATAACTTAGAAAGTTTTATGAAATCTTTTGGCAGAAATTAAAACGATTAAAATGCGTTTCAATCGATTAAAATAACTAAGTGAATTTTTTTTCAAAGTGTTTTAATCGATTAAAACAGATTGTTATCAGTTAAAATCACTTAGAAAAGTTTATAAGAATGTTTTGCAGTATTTTAATTGATTGAAAGACGAAATAATCGATTAAAATAGTTTGGAAGACTTTTTACAAAGAGTTTTAATTGATATAAACGGTGTCGTATGAGTTAAAACAAATCTGGAAAATAATCAAGAACATTTTAACAGATTAAAAGAAGTTTTAACAGATTAAAACAAGACTTTTAACAGATTAAAAGATTATTTTAACAGATTAATTAAACCAGCAGTTTTAAAAATCTTCTATATAAACAGAATTGCTTGAACCTTTTAAAACACATCTTTTAGCAATCAATCATGCAAGCATAAGTGCTACTTTCAAGAGAGATTCATGCTAGTTTTTGTGAAGTTCATTGAAGTTCTTTCTTGAGGCAAAATTGCATTCTTTTGAGAAGAAACACATACTGCAGAGCTGCATAAATCTGGTTTGAGCGTTCTAAGTTTATTCTATTTGTTTCTTTACTGTATTGTGGGTGCCTAGAATTGTGGGCACTGGTTTCTGTAGCTGGAATTTGGCTGCAGGGTTGGTCAAGAACTGGAATTTGGTTCTTGGTGAAGGTTTAGGTGTAGGAACTGGAATTGTGATTCTTGTGGTAGATTGAGTGTGAGATTAAAGTTGTAATCTGTAAAACGTTCAATCTAGTGGAACCCAGCTGGAATTTGGCTGGAGACTGGACGTAGCCCTGGGATTGGGTTAACCAGTATAAAACTTGGTTGTATCTTTCTAAACCTTTCTGTTCTTTAATTCTGTCACTGCATTTATTTTTGATTGCTTGCTGTGTGTGATTCAAGAACTGATCTGAAATCTTAATCTTTGAAATAAATAATCTGTAATTTTCGAAAATCTTTCATAGATCAATTCACCCCCCCCCCTCTTGATCTCAGCCTACATTTATAACAATTGGTATCAAGAGCAAGGTTCTTGAGAGTTATTCAAGTCTTTCGATCAAAATGGCTGGAAACAAATTTTCTGAGGGTGCTTGTATTGATAGACCTCCACTGTTTTGTGATAGAGATTACTCCTTTTGGAAGATTAGGATGAAGATCTTTATTGAATCTGTTGGTATAAATGTATGGAATATCATTGAACAAGGAACTTATGTTTTTAACAAAGACTGGTCTAGCTTAAATGATTGTGAAAAGAAATTAATCCAAGATGATTGTATTGCCAAGAATGTCATTATCTCTGCACTTAACAGAAGTGATTTTTCCAGGATAACACATTGTCAAATTGCTGCACAAATGTGGAAAACCCTTGAAATGGCCTATGAAGAAACAATAGAGACATGTTTAATGGTCAATTCAGATTATCCAATAACCAGTGTAAGCTCTGACTCAACAACTACTCTGAATTATAGTTCTTTACAAGATGCCTTTTATGAAATGCATGCAGTAGCTAAGAGATTAGAAATTGAAAACAAAAGATTAAAAAGTATGAATAGTCTATTAGAAAACAAGATCACTCTTGTTGAAAAGAAAATAGTTGATGAAGAAATCAAGAATGAAAATTTGGATATAAGTAATAACTCTGATTGCATGTGTAATGTTAAAGATTGTAAAAATTGTCCTGAGTTGCAAGAGAAATTAACATATTTAATAAAAACTGCATCTAAACTAGCACAAGGAAAGACTAGTCTTGATATGATACTTGATTCTCAAAAATTAGTTATTAACCGTGGTGGTATAGGTTTTACACCTCCCATTGGAAAGAAAACTAGAGCACTTAAAAACTATTTTGCATATAGTAAATTTGTGTCATCTCCATTTGTTAAATGTTTTTACTGCATGAAAAAAGGTCATTATGTGAAATATTGTAGAATTAAGAAATATGTTATTCCTAAAGGTAGAATGAAGTGGATACCCAAAAAGTCATTTCAAATAACATGATTGGACCCAGTAATTAAAAAGGGGTACTAGAAATATGCCTAATCTGTTTTGCTGGAACAAAATCTGGAAGTCCCTTGGTATTCAAAACAGCAAATTTGGTTCTGGATTCATGGACTGAGTATTTTAATTGATATAAAACTATTTTAATCGGTTAAAATCACTTACAGAGAATACCAGAAAAGCTGTTGGTACAGTTTTAATCGATTGAAATACGAATTAATCGATTAAAATGTTCTCTGGAATCTAGGTTAACTGTTTTAATCGATTAAAATGAATTTATGTCAGTTAAAATCATTAACAGGATAAAATTAACCGATTATTCCTCGTTTAAATCGATTATTATTCTGATATATTCTCTCCAGAACTTGATTAATCGATTGAATATCAAATTAATCGATTAAAATTTTACTTCCAGTACAGAATTAATTGGTTATTTCAATTCTGTATCATTTTGTACTTCAACTATACTAATTTCTTTTCAGGCAAAAACAAACTGAAGATCTCTGGTACCTTGACAGTGGCTGTTCTAAACACATGACATGTGACATTACAAAATTTTACAACTTAAAACTAAAGAATGGAGGGACTGTTGTTTATGGGGATAATAACAAAGGAAGAATCCTTAGAATATGTGACATCAAATGCACAGAATCAGGTATTATTAACAATGTATTATATGTTGAAGGTTTAAAACATAATTTGATTAGTATTAGCCAGCTTTATGATAAAGGACACAAAGTTGTCTTTGGGCAAGATCAATGTCAAATAATCAAATCAGATTCAGAACAGGTATTGATTACTGGTAAGAGGATCAACAATATTTACATGTTAGATACTAATTCTACTCAAAACTGTTGCTTAATTTCTAAAGAGAATGATTCCTGGTTGTGGCATAGGAGGTTAGCTCATATTCATATGAATCATCTAAACAAACTGATTTCTAGAGATCTTGTAGTTGGCTTACCTAAACTTAAGTTTGTGAAAGACAAAGTATGTGATGCATGTCAAAAGGGGAAACAAGTAAGGAATTCTTTTTAACAGAAAAATATTGTTTCAACATCTAGACCTCTTGAACTTTTGCACATGGATCTCTTTGGTCCTTCTAGAACTATGAGTTTAGGAGGAAATCTATATGCACTGGTTATAGTAGATGATTACTCAAGATTTACCTGGACATTATTTTAAAAATTAAAATCTGATACTTTCCATTTGTTTAAGAAATTTGCGAAACAAATTCAAAATGAAAAAGACTATTTTATCTCTTGTATTCAAAGTGATCATGGGGGAGAATTTTCAAACGAAAATTTCAATAAATTTTGTGATAAACATGGTATCAAGCATAATTTTTCTGCTCCTAGAACTCCTCAACAGAATGGTGTAGTTGAAAGGAAAAATCGTTCTCTTGAAGAGCTAGCTAGGACAATGCTTAATGAGAAAGCATTACCAAAATATTTTTGGGCTGATGCCATTAGCACTGCTTGCCATGTATTAAACCGTGTTTTAATCAGACCTTTCCTTAAGAAAACTCCCTATGAATTATTCAAAGGTAAAAAGCCTAACATAAACTATTTTAGAGTATTTGGAAGTAAGGTTTTTGTCTTAAACAATGGAAAAGAAAATCTTGGAAAGTTTGATTCCAAATCAGATGAAGGTATATTCTTGGGGTATTCATTAAATAGCTATGCTTATAGAATCTTTAACAAAAGGCTAAATACTGTAGAAGAATTTGTCCATGTTGTATTTGATGAGACTAACCCAAATATGCAGAATATTTCTGAGTATAGTACAGAAGATGATGTTTTAACTTATAAAATGTATCAGTTAAAACTGCCAGAATCAACAGTTTCTCAAAAATAGGTTGAAGAGATTGAAGAAACTGAAGAGCAGCTGCCTAAAGATTGGAAAACTCCAAGAAATCTTTCAATAGACAACATTATAGGTGAAATAAATCGAGGAGTTTCCACTAGAAGATCTTTAAATAAATTTTGCAATCACATGACATTTGTATCACAAATTGAACCAAAAACCATATCTGATGCATTAAAGGATAATAATTGGATTAATGCTATGCATGATGAATTAAATCAATTTACAAGAAATGAAGTATGGGAATTAATTCCAAAACCAGATAATGCAAATATTGTAGGTACAAAATGGGTTTTTAGGAATAAAATGGATGAAAATGGTATAATCACTATAAACAAGGCCAGATTAGTTGCTAAAGGGTATAATCAACAAGAAGGAATTGATTTTGATGAAACATATGCTCCAGTTGCTAGATTAGAAGCTGTTAGACTTTTACTTGCTTATGCTTAAATAAAAAGTTTCAGGTTATTTCAAATGGATGTCAAAAGTGCTTTTTTAAATGGCTACTTGAATGAAGAAGTTTTTGTTACACAACCACCTGGTTTTGAAGATCATATTCATCCAGAATATGTTTATAGATTGAAAAAAACTCTCTATGGTCTCAAACAAGCCCCAAGACAATGGTATGAAAGGTTGAGTACTTTTCTCATTTCAAAGGGATAGCAAAGAGGTTTGGTTAATAAAACTTTATTCTTAAAGAAATTGAATATTGATGTAATTCTGGTTCAAGTATACGTTGATGACATCATATTTGGAGCCACTAATGAATCTTTATGTAAAGATTTTATCAAAGATATGCAGGGAGAATTTGAGATGTCTATGATGGGGGAACTCAACTATTTTCTTGGATTACAAGTTAAACAACTTCAAGAAGGAAGTTTTCTTCATCAATCTAAATACTGCACAAAACTTTTAAAGAAATTTGAAATGGAACATTGCAAAGAAGCATCAACACCAATGTCCACAAATTGCTATCTTGATTCTGATGAAAAAGGAAAACCTGTTGATGAAACTAAATATAGAGGGCTTATTGGTTCTTTACTCTATCTAACAACAAGTAAACCTGACATTATGTTTAGTGTTTGTATGTGTGCCAGGTTTCAATCTGCACCAAAAGAATCTCATCTTACTGCTGCAAAAAGAATCCTCAAATATCTCAAAGGAACTTTAAATGTTGGGTTATGGTATCCTGGTGAGTCCAAACTAAATCTAATTGGATATTCTGACTCAGATTTTGCAGGTTGTAAGATTGATAGGAAAAACACCAGTGGCTCCTGTCATCTCCTTGGAAGCAGTCTAATCTCATGGCACAGTAAAAAGCAATCATGTGTTGCTCTTTCTACAGCTGAAGCATAATACATTGCAGCTGGAAGTTGTTGTGCTCAATCTCTTTGGATCAAACAACAGCTTAAGGATTATGGTTTAATTCTCAGAAAAGTTCCTCTCTTATGTGATAATACTAGTGCCATTATGTTAACTAAAAATCCAATTCAACATTCTAGGACAAAACATATAGAAATCAGACATCATTTCATTAGAGATCATGTTTTGAAAGGTGATTGTGAAATTTTCTTTATAGAAACTGAAAAACAACTAGCAGATATTTTTACAAAACCTCTTGCTCGTGATCGGTTTTATAAAATTCGCACTGAATTAGGCATTTTAGATGCATCAAACATTACTTAGTTTTTCAAAACTGGTTGTTTTAATCGATAAAAATAAGTTTAAATTGATTAAAAGCACTTATACAACATTTTTCTTACTATTTTAATCGATTAAATGTCGATTTAATCGATTAAATAAACTTATGTTTCAAACTTTCGAAACTCATCACTGTTTTAATCGATTAAAACGTGATTTTAATCGATTAAAACTAGTAACAAGATCATTTTAATCGATTTCATCCTGTTTTTAATCGATTTTTACTCTAGAAAGAAAAATTAAAGGCTTTAGTTAATGGCTGTTCTTGTAACATGCTACTAAAGCATGATTCCCTTATCTTTACACGTGTTAATTGTATTCATTACAAACATGTTATTGAAGATGAGTTTGAATCAACTTTGATTGGTCTTTACATGAGTAAGGTATCTTGTTCAAAATCTTTTACTGTTTTTCGAAAACTGATACATTTCATGTTCCTCTATTCCCTATTTTTTTTTATGAAGTCAAAAGGGGGAGAAATAATTGCTTTGATTTTCTTTATTTAGGGGGAGTAGCAATATAGGGGGAGAAATGGGAAGATGATTAATTTTTGTATACTCACTCATCTATATATTCAAGTGATTTATTCTACAGAGTTATTAGTCAAAGAGGTGTTTGTCTTCATCAAATAGGGGGAGACTGAAAGTGATGAAGATCTTATTGAATTACTTTGGCAAAGATCTTGTTGATTTGATGAAGTCAAAATGAAGTCAAGGCTACTTTGTTGCAGTCAAAGGTCACTTAGATAAAAGGGTAGTGTGATTAGTGAGTATGCATCCTTACTTAGGTATAATCATTTTTATCTCTCTCGTCGCATGAGGTTTCTTCATTTAAAAGATTTTGCAAATGCCTCTAAAAAGCGTTTAAACGGATGAAAACAAAGTATTTTGTTAAAAGGTTTTTAATTAACTATTTTAACTATAGTATACAAGCTTTATCAACTAAAATGTTCTTACAACTTTTGCAACAAGTTTTTAACTGATATAGAATTGAAATAATCGATTAAAATCACTTAGAATATTTTGAAAAGTGTTCTGGCAGAATTTTAATCGATACAAACTCGAAATAATCGATTAAAATAACTTGAAGTGTTTTAAAAGTTGTTCTGTCAGTATTTTAATCGATACAAATGCAAAATAATCGATTAAAACAACTAAGAGTTTTTTCCATAATGTTTTAATCGATTAAAACAAGGTTTCTATCAGCTTAAAATAACTTAGAAAGTTTTATGAAATCTTTTGGTAGAAATTAAATCGATTAAAATGCGTTTCAATCGATTAAAATAACTAAGTGAATTTTTTTCAAAGTGTTTTAATCGATTAAAACAGATTGTTATCAGTTAAAATCACTTAGAAAAGTTTATAAGAATGTTTTGCAGTATTTCAATCGATTGAAAGACGAAACAATCGATTAAAACAGTTTGGAAGATTTTTTACAAAGAGTTTTAATTGATATAAATGGTGTCGTATCAGTTAAAACAAATCTGGAAAATAATCAAGAACATTTTAACAGATTAAAAGAAGTTTTAACAGATTAAAACAAGACTTTTAACAGATTAAAAGATTATTTTAACAGATTAATTAAACCAGCAGTTTTGAAAATCTTCTATATAAACATAATTGCTTGAACCTTTTAAAACACATCTTTTAGCAATCAATCAAGCAAGCATAAGGGCTACTTTCAAGAGAGATACGCTAGTTTTTGTGAAGTTCATTGAAGTTCTTTCTTGAGGCAAAATTGCATTCTTTTGATAAGAAACACATACTGCAGAGCTGCATAAATCTGGTTTGAGCGTTCTAAGTTTCTTCTATTTGTTTCTTTACTGTATTTTGGGTGCCTGGAATTGTGGGCACTGGTTTCTGTAGCTGGAATTTGGCTGCAGGGTTGGTCAAGAACTGGAATTTGGTTCTTGGTGAAGGTTTAGGTGCAGGAACTGGAATTGTGGTTCTTATGGTAGATTGAGTGTGAGATTAAAGTTGTAATCTGTAAAATGTTCAATCTAGTGGAACCCAGCTGGAATTTGGCTGGAGACTGGACGTAGCCCTGGGATTGGGTGAACCAGTATAAACCTTGGTTGTATCTTTCTAAACCTTTCTGTTCTTTAATTCTGTCACTGCATTTATTTTTGATTGCTTGCTGTGTGTGATTCAAGAACTGGTCTGAAATCTTAATATTTGAAATAAATAATCTGTAATTTGCGAAAATCTTTGAAAGATCAATTCACCCCCCTCTTGATCTCAGCCTACATTTATAACACATCATGTAAAGAATATGAATATGATATTGACATACTTAGCCACTTACTTGATAAAGCTAAGAAAGAATTAAGTGATTTTTATAAGGATGAGGTTATTGTACAAACTAGAGAAAATTGTCATGTTCCAATGAAAAAACCTAAAAGTAAAAGAACTCGAAGAGTGTGGGTTGAAAAAGGATCTAAATCTTCTCAAAATAAAAATATATAATTTTCAAGAATTACATCTAATGCTTGCTTCTATTATATGAAACAAGGACATACATCTAATAGGTGTAAAATTAAGAATTTTGGTGTTCCAAAGGGAAAATATGTTTGGGTTCCTATAGTTAAATGATTTGATTGTCTCTAACCCCAAGGACCTAAAAGTTATGGGGACTTAAGATTATTATGTTTTTGTTTTGTAGGAAACTTCAAAATTCAAGAAGTCTATGTGGTATCTTGACAGTGGATGTTCAAGACACATGATTGGAGATAAAAAGAAATTTGTAAATTTTACAAAGAAAGAACAAGGATATGTGACCTATAGGGACAACAATAAAGGAAGAATCCTTGGAACCGAAAATATTGGTGGTGCAAATACCTTGGAGATAAAAGATGTGCTCCTTGTTGATGGGCTAAAGCACAATCTCCTAAGTATAAGTCAACTTTGTGATAAAGGATTCAAGGTAATCTTTGAAAGTAATTTTTGCACCATTCATTTAAAAAATTCTTAAAATATAGCATTAAAAGGTATTAGGCATAATAATATTTATTTGATTGACTTGGATTGTGTAACTAATACTAATATAACATGCTTAGTTGCTAAGGAAGAAAATCCATGGTTATGGCATAAGAGAGCGACTCATATAAACATGCATCAATTAAAAAAACTAATATCAAATGACTTAGTTGTTGGTTTGCCTAAGCTAAAATTTGAAAAAGATAGATTATGTGATGCATGTTAAAAAGGTAAACAAGTGAAATCATCCTTTAAATCTAAGAATGTTATTTCCACATCAAAACCTTTAGAACTTTTACACTTAGATTTATTTGGTCCATCTAGGATAAAAAGTTTTTGTGGAAATTACTATGCTTTTGTAATTGTTGATGATTTTTCTAGATTTACTTGGACATTTTTCTTAACATTGAAAAGTGAAACTTTTAAAGTCTTTAGGAAGTTTGCTAAAAAAATTCAAAATGAGAAAGACTTAAGAATCTAAGTGTTAAGGAGTGACCATGGTGGGGAATTCCAAAATGAATACTTTGAAAATTATTGTGAAGAAAATAGAATTTTGCATAATTTTTCTGCACCTAGAACTCCCCAAGAAAATGGTGTATTAGAAAGGAAAAATAGGTCACTAGAGGAACTTGCTAGAACAATGTTAAATGAATCAAATGTTCCTAAATATTTTTGGGTTGATGCTATAACTACTGCATGTTATGTATTGAATAGGATGCTTATTATACCAATCATAAAATTAACTCCTTATGAATTGTTAAATGGAAGGAAGCCTAATGTTTCTCATTTAAAAATATTTGGATGTAAATGCTTTGTTTTAAATAATGGAAAATATAACTTAGGAAAATTTGACTCAAAAGCCGATGAGGCCATTTTCTTAGGTTATTCACTGTCTAGCAAAGCATATAGAGTATTCAATAGAAGAACCTTGAATATTGAAGAATCTGTACATATTACCTTTGATGAAATTGTAGACTTTGAGGGAAATCCTCTTGAGTCAAATAAAGAATATGCAGGTGATGATGAGTACATAAGAGAAGCTCTAGAAGAAATGTACTTAAATGAGAATGAATCATCTCAACCAACTGAATTGGTAAAAGAGTGGCAACCACCAAGAGGACTTTCAATGGACAATATAATTGGTGATATTTCAAAAGGGGTAAGAACTATAAATATGACAAATTTTTGTATGTATGTAGCTTTTGTTTCACATATTGAACCCAAAAATGTTGAGGAAGCTCTCAAAGATGACCAATGGTGCATTGCAATGCAAGAAGAACTAAATCAATTTGAAAGAAATCAAGTCTGGGAATTAATTCCAAGAGAAGAATCTCATCAAGTTATTGGAACAAAATGGGTATTTAGAAACAAACTTGATGAAGATGGAAATATAACAAAGAATAAAGTCAGACTTGTTGCCAAAGGTTACTGTCAAGAGGAAGATATTGATTATGATGAAACCTATGCTCCTGTTGCTAGGTTAGAGGCTATACGCCTACTTCTTGCTTATGCCTCATTGATGAAATTTAAACTATATCAAATGGATGTTAAAAGTGCATTTTTAAATGGGTTTATCAAAGAGGAAGTATATGTGGAACAACCCCCTGGATTTGAAGATTTTAAATGTCCTAATCACATTTTTAAACTGAAGAAAGATTTATATGGTTTGAAACAAGCTCCTAGGTCTTGGTATGAAAGATTAAGTAGTTTTCTAATTTCAAATGATTTTTATAGAGGAAAAATTGATTCCACCCTGTTTATTAAGAAAGTAAAAGAACATATTCTGTTAGTTCAAGTATATGTTGATGATATTATTTTTGGATCAACTGATAATTCCTTGTGTGAAGGATTTACTAAGATAATGCAGGGTGAATTTGAAATGTCAATGATGAGAGAATTAACATTGTTTCTTGGACTTCAAATTAAGCAACTTAAAGATGACACATTTATATCACAAACCAAATACTGCAAAGAGATTCTCAAAAAATTTCGAATGGACACTTCAAAGGAAGCTAACACACCCATGGAAACATCATGTTATTTGGATAAAGATGAATAAGGTTTGGAAATTAATCAATCAATGTATAGAGGTATGATAGGTTCTCTATTATACTTAATTGCAAGTAGACCTGATATTATGCATTTTGTTTGTGTGTGTGCTAGATTTCAAGCATGTCCAAAAGAATCTCATTTAACCGTAGTAAAACAAATTTTAAAATATTTAAAAGGAACTACAGGATTTGGATTATGGTATCCATCTGAAGCTTCTCCTAGTTTAATAGTTTATTCTGACGCTGATTATAGAGGATGTAAAATAGATAGAAAAAGTACTAGTGGAACATGTCATCTGTTAGGATCATCCTTAGTATCTTGGCATTCTAAGAAACAAGTCTGTGTTACTTTATCCACAATTGAAGCTGAATACATTGCAGTCGGTAATTGTTGTGCTCAAATCCTATGGATGAAGCAACAATTAAAAGATTTTAGTATTTTTCTAAGTAATATTCCTTTAATGTGTGATAATACAAGTGTTATTAATCTCACAAAGAATCCTGTCATGCATTATAGAACCAAACACATTGAGATTAGACATCATTTTTTAAGAGATCACATTTCTAAAGGAAATTGTAAGATTAAGTATATAGACACAAAACATTAGTTAGCAGACATACTTATCAAACCTCTTCCCAATGATAGGTTTTATGAACTTATAAGAGACTTAGGAATATTAGAAATAGTCTAAACTCTGCTTAACTGTAAAAATTTTGCATTTTGTACTGGAATAATCGATTATATAGGGGAATAATCGATTATCCTATGTCTAATACATATTAAATTTCTCTGGAATAATCGATTATCTGTACAAAATTGACCCAAATTAGTGATTTCTCTCTAGAATAATCGATTATCAAGCCAGATAATCGATTATCCATGCATTTTCTGGGCAGGGATGTAGAAATAATCGATTATCAGGGGGTGATAATCGATTATCCTGCGTCGTTGGAGATAAACTAGTCGTTGGTAACGACTCTATTTGCTTTAATTCTCCTCAAACTAGCCGTTTATGGTCGTTGGGATGATTTTCTATATATAGGAGGGCTCAAATTCACATCCAAACACTTCCAAACTTCGAATCATAGCATTCTTCACACATTCTAAGCTCTCTTGTCTCTTCAAAGCCTTACTTGCCTTCAAAACTCCTTATCTTCCTCTCTTTTTATTCTAAATGGCTTCATCTTCCCGTAGAAAGATTCCAACAAGGAGAAGATCCGCTCCTGCTTCTCATACCCACCCTAATTCTCTTGAAGGGTGGATTTTTGATGATGACGGAAGGCAGGAATTTCTAAATTTGTAGAAAGAAAGGGGTATTATTACTCCTAAATTTCTTCTTGGAGATCAATTCATAAATAGGGGATTCAACTTTCCCAATCTTCTTGAGCAACAAGGTGTTCTTCCCTTTATCGAGATGCAAGGTACATACTATCCGGATTTAGTTCGGGTGTTCTATTCTCGTTTAAAATATAGGGATCATGTTGCTACTTCTAGAGTCAAGGGTGTAACCATCATCCTTGATGATATTTGGGAAAATGTTGCTCATTTTCCTATAAGAGATGATGTTGTAAATGTCCTCGCTGATTTAGAGGATTTTAATCGCATTATGGCCTACCGTTCTTTTCTTCGCAATCCTACCATGGAAATTGACAGACAACTTTTGGCCGGACTTTTGAAGAAAGAAGAACGCATGTTGTTGCATCTTCTTGTATGGATTCTGTGTCCTCGAGCAACAAACCATGCACAATGTTCTTCTGCTGACCTTCGCATTATCCATGCCATCATGAATAACTAGCCAATTGATTGGCCAAGCCTTGTCACATTGACAATGCTCAAGGAAAAACGTCACCCAACCTTCAAGATTCCTTACGCTCTTCTCATCTCTAGGATTCTTGAATACAAAAGTGTCATTGTTGAAAGGGAACAACGGGCCTGGACACTTAATTCAAACAGAATGTTGGACAACACGCTTACTCAGCTACAAATGGTGAACGTAAACGAAGTTTATGTTCATAAAGATGATGCTCCTCAGATGGCTGACGTGGCTAAAGATTCTGATGATAAGGACATGCCTACTGCTGATATGCCTGCTGAAAATTTTCATGCTGCTGGAACATCATCTGCTGCTCACTCTACATCCCATCTTTCCATGGAAGACATGCTATTTGACATGAATAAGAGAATGCAGGAGTTCTTCTTTATATATCTCAAGAACGACATCAAGAAATCATCAGATGCATTTTGGATGTAGACGATCGGGTATGTAATTTAGAAGATAGATTTAACGCGCAGTTTAATAGTGATAAGAGTGAAGAGTTCTAATCTCTTCAAATATTTCTTGTTTGTTTGTAATACATTGCTTTAATGAATAAAATTTTATTTTTGCATTGATTGAGGGGGAGTTGTTTTTCTATCTTATGCACTTATTGAGGGGGATCTTTCATTTTTTTTATTATAATCAAAATAGGGGGAGAAATTATTTAAAGGCTCATATGTTTAATAATTTTAATAATGTCTGGTATGTTTAATAGTTTTGTTAGTTGTGACAGTTAAAACAGGTTATTACAAAGGGCTTTAAAGAAAATTTTGATCATCATCAAAAAGGGGGAGATTGTTAAACATACAAGGATATGACGCTTGAAGATTTTGATGATGATTCAAGAACAAATGACTTAAAGACTTGAAGACTTAGAATCATGTGTATTTACTTGTAATAACTCTGTTTTATGTTTTTGAGTCTTTATAATTAGAGTACAAGATAGCCAACACATAGTCCATCATCTGCAAACTGATTTTTATCAAATCTACTCTCTGATAATCGATTATCACTTAGAATAATCGATTATCCTGTACTGAAAAATTATTTTTCTTAAAACCTTGTTGTGATAATCGATTATCACTTAGGATAATCGATTATCCCAGCTAGATAATCGATTATTTACACAAATAATTGATTATCCTGGTCCTATTTTACTCCACTGCGAAAATAGCTCTGTAATAATCGATTATCACTCAAGATAATCGATTATCTATGTCTGTTATGAGTTTTGAAATTCAACTCTGGACCAATTTATGAAAACCCTATTCCCAATTCTTATGTTTTCGAAAATCATCATTTCCCAGACCCTATTCTCTCTACTTAAGGTTCTCTAAGGCTCTCTGCAAAAAAAAAAAAAACATTTTTCATACAAAAGTTAAGAGCTGTGACTATCGCCGCCGTCAAAAGAGGAGGTCAGAACGACACGATGGTTTTGTTTGACTCACGTTTTTAAAAGTATGGTTCAACTCTTTTTAGGTTGTCCGATAACCGGGTTGGACCTAAAAAGCAAGGTTTTCGAAAGGTTCGAGGAGTCGCCACCAATGATTTTACCAGAAACATTGGAAAAGGAAAAGAAGGCAGTGGTTATTTTAAGAAAAACCAAATTTGGTCATTACAACCAAAGTTAGGTAAGGGAGTTAGTTACGTGTAGGGAAGGTATTAGCTTCCCTACGACGCCCCTTTCGAGTTCCCTATGATGGACCATTTTTATGAAGAAATAATAACTCTAAAATTGCGCTTTTACCCTTATTTATTCATGGCGGAAATTAAGTTATTGACTAAATGACCCTAAATGACTAATGCACAATGATATTATCTAAAAAAGCAATAAAATATAGAAGGAAGTATATAGGACCCTTCGAAGCAAGCTTTTATAGTAAGTTCTTGAAAGATGGTTCTTTTTGGTAATCCATGCGCTCTACAATGATGATCGCTCTTTCTCACAACACTCTAGAACACTTTCTAAGAACTCTAAGAAACTCTAGAAATGTTTCAGAGGGATCCTAGGAGAGTAATTTGAGAGAAGTATAGAAGGGAAAGTGGTAGAATGGTGTGTAAAGAGTGAGAAAGTCCCCCCCCTTTTATAGGAATTTGCACCTGTCAAGTCGGGACCGCTGTCTCGCCAAACGAGACAGTTGTCTCGCCATTGGCAAGTGGTAAGATGGCGGTCTCGCCCTTAGCCAATGGCGAGACGGCGGTCTCGACCCTTTGGGTGAAATTTCTTATTTTTCATTTACAAAAATCTTTCCTATTCTAATATGGGGTCTATTGATCAATCCTAGGGACCTTTTAGGCCTTGCCCATCTTCGAACAGAAGTCTTCTGCTCTTTATTTTTGAGGTCGAACAAGATTTGGGGTCTACAACTGCCCCACCTTCACCTGACTAGTTGATTGTTGTCGCCGCCGTCCGTTCCGACGTCCAGGGACATCTCGAACGTTTATGCGAGCGGTCGCGAAAAGATGGTTTAGACTCACATTTTTTGTTTAAAGTGTGTTCGTTGCTTCCGAGGTGCTCAACAACTGAACTATCCTCTAATAAAAGCAAGGTTTTCGAAAAGGGTTCTTTTGGAGTCGCCACCAATGTTTTGACCATAAACATTGGAAAAGGATAAAAAAGGCGTTGATTTTATTAAAAACCAAACTTGGCCATTATAACCAGAGTTAGGTAAGGGAGTTAGTTACGTGTGGGGAAGGTGTTAGCACCCCACAACGCCCCTTTCGGGTTCCCTATGACGGATTAATTCGTTAAGTGAAGATTATAAGAAATTACGCTATTACCCTATTTTATTCATACAACATTTAAATATGGCTATCTACATGATTTTATTTACATTTCATATACAAAGCAATAAATAAAGCAATAAAAGAGAAAAGATTTGAGAAGAACCTCCGTAGCAAGCTTTATATTGCAACTCTTTTACAATAAGGACGCGTTTCGGCAATCCCTCGCTCTACAACGACTCTCCTCACGAATACAGACTCGACTCGACTAAAATTTTATAGAAGAATCGAATGCCGGAATATAATTCCTTAACTGATTGTTACCTATTTAAGGCAATCAGAAAGATCACTCGAAGTAGGGAGAGAAGAAGACAAGTCTTGGGAGTTGTCTGGTGTGTGAAACAGTGGCAAATGAGCTTCCAATTTATAATTTTCGCTGCCTGCACACTTGGGACGGCCGTCTGGGTTGGGACGGCCGTCCCAACTACCTCTTTTACAAAGGCTGAGACCACCTGGGGAGCTGGGACTGGCAGTCCCATTTGGGACGGCCGTCCCACTTGGCCAGGGAAGGTTGGGACGGTCGTCTCGACCTTGGGACGGCCGTCTCGACCTTGGGATGGCCCTCTCGACCTGTTTTGGCCAACCTTTGTGTTCTGGGACCCCCGGGAAGCTTTCCTTTCTGTATTCGGACATCGTTTGATGCCGATAAACGCTCGTTAAAGCTTTATCTTTATATGGGAAGTCTTCTTAGCCCTTGTTGAGATGTCGGACGAACCTTATCTTCGTTGTAGGAGGTCTCCTTAGCCTTTATCGAGAAGCCGTATGAACTTCGTGTTGTTGTAGGAGGTCTCCTTGGTTTTTATTAAGAAGCCGGGCGAACTTTATCTTCGTGTGAAGTTTCCCTAGCTTTTATTGAGAGGCCGGGCAAAATTAGGGGTCTACAGCTGCCCCCCCCCCCCTTCACCTGCCTAACTAATTTGTTGGTTTTAATATGCCGACAAAATTAGTTGGCAGGGGAAGGAGTTAACCCTTTTGCCCGATTATCCTTCGGATGCTGCTCCTTTGCTGATCCTCCGGATGATAAATATTTTGATAGGTACCAACCCCTATCTGGTTTGAGCCTTACTTTATAAGGCTCTGGTGAGTACTTACCCTCACCCGGTATGAGTCTGTGTTTCACTAGACTCTTGTGGGTACCTACCCCCACTAGGTATGAACCTTGTTTTTGCAAGGTTTTGGTGAGTACCTACCCCCACCCGGTATGAGTTCGCATTTTGCTAAACTCTTATGGGTACTTACTTCCAAGGTGCTCAACACTGAACTATCCTCTAATAGAAGTAAGGTCTTTGCAACCCGTTTTTGCAATGTTTAGGTGAGTATTTTACTCCACCTAATACATTCTGTTAAGTTTTGATGAGTACCTACCCTCATCCGGTACAAGCCTTATTTTATAAGGCTTTGGTGGGTACCTACCCCCACCTGGTGCGAATCTGCATTTTGACAGACTCTAGTGGATTTTACACCCCCACTGGGTGCGAACCCGCATCCCGACTAGGCTCTAGTGGATTTTACACCCCCACCGGGTGCGAACCCGCATCTTGACAGACTCTAGTGGATTTTACACCCCCACCGGGTGTGAACCTGCATCTTGACTAGGCTCTAGTGGATTTTACACCCCCACCGGGTGCGAACCCGCATCTTGACTAGGCTCTAGTGGATTTTACACCCCACCGGGTGCGAACCGCATCTTGACAGACTCTAGTGGATTTTACACCCCACCGGGTGCGAACCCGCATCTTGACTAGGCTCTAGTGGATTTTACACCCCCACCGGGTGCGAACCCGCATCTTGACTAGGCTCTAGTGGATTTTACACCCCCACCGGGTGCGAACCTGCATCTTGACTAGACTCTAGTGGATTTTACACCCCCACCGGGTGCGAACCCGCATCTTGACTAGGCTCTAGTGGATTTTACACCCCCACTGGGTGCGAACCTGCATCTTGACAGACTCTAGTGGATTTTACACCCCACTGGGTGCAAACCTGCATCTTGACTAGGATTTAGTGGATTTTACACCCCCACTGGGTGCGAATCTGCATCTTGAAAGACTCTTGTGGTTTTTTACACCCCACTTGGTGTGAACCCTATTCTATAGGGTTTTTTGAGATATTCTAAAAAAATCCTTATCGGATTTTTTAGAGAAATGTTGGCGGCTTACTGTCTTTGATCATGCGCCTATTCCGTAGGGAATGATGGATTTTTCTTTTTGACTTTTTTGTTTTAGTCATCCGGTTTTACCGGGGATTTCATTGTTTTGACTTTTTCTTTTAGCCATCCGGTTTTACCGGGGATTCTTTGTTTTTGGCTTTTCTTGTTTAGCCATCCGGTCTTGGCCGGGGATTCTTGTTGATTGGCTTTTCTTGTTTAGCCATCCGGCTTTGCCGGGGATTCTTGTTGATTGCCTCTTTTTAGGCAGTGATCCTCTGGGGATTTGTTGATTTTTGTCGGTTGTGCCTCTTGATTAGGCGGATGCTTCACTAGTGGTGAAGGCTTTATGTTTTTCGCCTCTGAATAGGCTGATGCTCCTCTTGAGGACATTTGCTCTTGAAAATACCTCTGAGTAGGAAGATGCTTTATTGAAAGCTTTATGCTCGTATTGCCTCTTGCATAGGTTGATTTCCCATTTCTTGGGGATATTGGTTTTTGCTTGCCTTTGGTAGAGGCTTTCTTGGGAGTGAAGGCTTTGCACTTCGCTGGGGAATATTCATATTGGGTTTTCCAGATGATTAACTCCCTGAGGATATGAATTTTGTATTTTGCCTTTTGCTGGTAGGCTTGCTGGGGATTTTTCTCTTTTTGGTGATCCACCAGAGATTTGATCGTTTTCTGGGGATCTTTTTGAATTGCCCCTTAGGGAGGGATGGAGTTTTTGACTCCTTATTTGGACGTTGTTGTTTGAGCTAGCTTTGCCTATGCTCTTATTCCTGCTGGGGAATGGGTTTTTATTTTTTTCTCGCGATTTGAATTTCTTTTTCGCGAGTTGGTTTTTACATATGTGCGCCTTTTTATGCACATTGGCTTTTTCTTTGGATGAAAAGATACCTTTTTCTCCTTTCTTTTTGGTGATCCTTGGGGGATTTTTCTTTTCTTGGGGGATCTAATCTTTGATTTGATTTTTTTATGATGGAGTCTTGGCTCTTGACTTTTGTGAAGCTCTTTATTGAGCGTAATGAAGAAATTTTCTTCTTTTCTCTTTTTTGGGATTCATCGAGGCATCTGTTGGTTTCCTGGATATCCAAATTTAATGATGGAGTCCTGGCTCCTGGCTTTGTGAAGCTCTTATTTGACCTGGAAGATGGAAAAAATTTTGTTTTTCTCTTTTTGTAGATTTTCTTGATATATTCTTCTTGGAGATTTTTATTCGGCCTTTTTCGTTGTGGCCTCTATTGGGGAATGAAAGTTTTTTTTTTCTTTCTTTTTGTTGCCCCCTGGGGATATGGAGAATTTGACTCCATATTTTCTTTGATGAATTCTTGTGTAGTTCTTATTCTCCTTATTCTCCTTTGGGGAAATGACGGAGATTCTGGATGAGTTTGCTTGATGACTCATGTGGCGATGAAGCTGAGTCGTGCGGTAATCTTTTTGTCTTGCCTCTGGAGTAAGCAAGGATCCTCTTGGGGATGATCAAGCCTTTCCGTTGGCTTTTTTCATGTTGTACCTTCTTTTATTGGTGTAGAAGGTTGGAGCTAAATTTCTTGAAGCTCTTTATTCTGCTGGAATGTCTTTGATTTTGCCTTTTTCTTTCGCGACTTTAATCTTTATCGCGAGTTTATTTGAAATCTGGCTTTTTATCACGTGTGCCTTTTATTTTATAATTTTTGTACACGTGGGCTTTTGGAATGTTAATAGAAATAACAATGTTTATTCATTACTTCTTCTTTTTGTGATACATTCAAAACATTTTCAAATTACTAAAAAATAAAAAAGGAAACTATCTCCTAATCATCTACCTCTGGACTGGAATGAGCAGATGGTGCTGGCGAAGGGATGCGGCGGAGCAGGCGACGCTGGAACCTTGCCTGGGTCTGGACTAGATTCTCTATCTGTCGGTCCGTCCTGTCTTGCCTCATAGTCAGCTGACTGAACTGCTGCCGTATGAACTGGAACTCTCCTTCCATATAAGTGTGCTCGTCGTCTATCCGTCGGTATAAACCGGCGAAGTCCGGATCATATGACTGCTGTTGCGATTCTATAGTCGAAGGGATGTCCTGAGGCATGTCGAAATCGCGCATATCTAGCGAAATCGAGATAATGGGGTTTAAGATAAACCCTGATCCCTGTCGACTGAGGATGTTCATATGAACCAGCATTCCTTCGCTAATCGGCTCTGGTCGGAGGCTAGCTGGGAGATCTTCTCCGTCAGTACATCCCCAATATTCCGCTAAAGGGGTGAGAAAGGGAGCTATTATGATGGCTCCTGCTGAGCCGCGAGTTCCGTAATCTTTTACGGCTTTTAGGAAGGCATAACCTGGGTTGCATCGCAGCCCTTGATGCATACAGTAGACAATGAAGAGGTCGGCCAGTGTTACCTTCCCTTGGCTCTCCTTTCCGTAGCAAGCTTTATATTGCAACTCTTTTACAATAAGGACGCGTTTCGGCAATCCCTCGCTCTACAACGACTCTCCTCACGAATACAGACTCGACTCGACTAAAATTTTATAGAAGAATCGAATGCCGGAATATAATTCCTTAACTGATTGTTACCTATTTAAGGCAATCAGAAAGATCATTCGAAGTAGGGAGAGAAGAAGACAAGTCTTGGGAGTTGTCTGGTGTGTGAAACAGTGGCAAATGAGCTTCCAATTTATAGTTTTCGCTGCCTGCACACTTGGGACGGCCGTCTAGGTTGGGACGGTCGTCCCAACTACCTCTTTTACAAAGGCTGAGACCACCTGGGGAGCTGAGACTGGCAGTCCCATTTGGGACGGCCGTCCCACTTGGCCAGGGAAGGTTGGGACGGCCGTCTCGACCTTGGGACGACCGTCTCGACCTGTTTTGGCCAGCCTTTGTGTTCTGGGACCCCCGGGAAGTTTTCCTTTCTGTATTCGGACATCGTTTGATGCCGATAAATGCGCGTTAAAGCTTTATCTTTATATAGGAAGTCTTCTTAGCCCTTGTTGAGATTCCGGACGAACCTTATCTTCGTTGTAGGAGGTCTCCTTAGCCTTTATCGAGAAGCCGTATGAACTCCATGTTGTTGTAGGAGGTCTCCTTGGTTTTTATTAAGAAGTCGGGCGAATCTTCGTGTGAAGTTTCCCTAGCTTTTATTGAGAGGTCGGGTAAAATTAGGGGTCTACAATTATTGGCTCAATATGCCAAAAAAATCGGCTGGAGGGTGAAGGAGTTAACCCTCTTGCTTGGTTGTCCTTCGGATGTTTCTTCTTGTGGTAACCGACCCTCCAGACGATAAATATGTGTGTGCCTCCGGGATGCTCCTTCATGCGATAACCGTTCCCTTTGGACAAAAAGGTGTGAACCTCTGGGATCCTCCTTCTTGCGATAGCCAACCCCTTTGGTTGACAAGTGGTAGAACCTCAGGATGCTCCTTCTTGCGGTAGCCGACCCCTCGGTTGATGAGTATGAACCCCCATCCGGTTGCTTATAGCTTTGAGATGCTCCTTCTTGCGGTAGCCGACCCCTCGGCTGACAAGTGGTAGAACCTCAGGATGCTTCTTCTTGCGGTAGCCGACCCCTCAGTTGATGAGTATGAACCCCCATCCTGTTGCTTGTAGCTTTAGGATGCTCCTTCTTACGATAGCTTGAAAGTGATGAAGATCTTATTGAAATACTCTGGCAAAGATCTTGTTGATTTGATGAAGTCAAGAATGAAGTCAAAGGCAACTTTGTGGCAGTCAAAAGTCACTTAGATAAAAGAGTAGAGGGATTAGTGTGTCTACAGCTCTGCTTAGGTATAATCATTTTTATCGTTTCTGCTGCATGAGGTTTCTTCACTTAAAAGATTTTGCAAAATGCCTCTAAAAACGTTTAAACAGTTAAAAACAAAGTATTTTAATAAAAGCTTTTGAATTAACTATTTTTAACTAATAGCATATATGTTTTATCAACTAAAAAGTTCTTCACATTTTTATAAACAAGTTTTTAACTGATATAATTTCGAAATAACCGATTGTTTTCATTAAAGAAAGTTTTGAAAACCTTCTGTCAGTATTTTAACTGATACAGCTTCGAAATAACCGATTAAAATCACTCAAAATGTTAAGAGAAGTGTTTTGGCAGTATTTTAATCGATATAACTCTGAAATAATCGATTAAAACCACTTAGAGTACAGTATGACCGATCAGAATGCGTTTATAACCGATCATAATCAGATATGATCGATCAAAATTGAGTTATGACCAATCACAATTATTTTAATCGATTAAATCACGTTTCAATCGATTAAAACAACTTAAGGAAATTTCTATACAGCGTTTTAATCGATTAAAACATATTTTTATCAGTTAAAATCACTTGGAAAAGTTTACAAGAAAGTTTTGCAGTATTTTAATCGATTGAAACACGAAACAATCGATTAAATCAAATTAGAAGATTTTTTGTAAAGAGTTGTAATTGATATAAACGTTGTCATATCAGTTAAAACAAATCTGGAAAATAATCAAGAACATTTTAATGGATTAAAAGAAGTTTTAACAGATTAAAACAAGGCTTTTAACAGATTAAAAGATTATTTTAACAGATTAATTAAACCAGCAGTTTTGAAAATCTTCTATATAAACAGAATTGCTTGATCATTTTAAAAAACATCTGATACACATCCTTTTGCAATCATTCAAGAAATCAAAAGTACTTCTTTCAAGAAATATTCGCGCTAGTTTTTGTGAAGTTCAAAAGAATTCTTTCTTGAGGCAAAATTGCATTCTTTTGAGAAGAAACAACATACTGCAGAATTGCATAAAACTGGTTTGAGCATTCTAGTTTCTTCTGTTTGTTTCTTTACATTCTTTTCTGTATTGTTGGTGCCTGGAATTGTGGGCACTGGTTTCTCTGCAGATGGAATTTGGTTGTAGAGGTTGTCAAGAATTGGAATTTGGTTCTTGGTGAAAGGTTAGGTGCAGGAACTGGAATTGTGGTTCTTGTGGTAGATTGAGTGTACGGTTAAGGTTGTAATCTGTAAAACATTCAATCTAGTGGAACCCATCTGGAATTTGGCTGGAGACTGGACGTAGCCCTGGGATTAGGTGAACCAGTATAAACCTTGGTGATATCTTTCTAAACCTTTCTTTTCTTTAATTCTGTTGCTGCATTTATTTTTTGATTGCTTGCTGTATGATTCAAGAACAGATCTGAAATATTAATTTTTGAAATAGATAATTTGTTAATTGCAAAAATCTTTCAAAGATACATTCACCCCCCCTCTTGATCTCAGGCTCTTTTTCTAACAATTGGTATCAGAGCAAGGTTCTTGAGAGTTATTCAAGTCTTTCGATCAAATCTTTAATGGCTGAAAACAAATTACCATTTTCTGAGGGAGCTTCTATTAATAGACCTCTACTGTTTTGTGGAACAGATTATCCATTTTGGAAAATTAGGATGAAGATCTTTATTGAATCTATTGATAGGAATGTTTGGGATGTAATTGCTAATGGTCCATTAATTACAGAAAAAGAATGGTCCAGTTTAAATGATGAAGAAAAGAAAAAAGTTCAAAGTGATTGCACTGCTAAAAATATAATTACTTCTGCACTAAATATGGATGAGTTTTTCAGGGTCTCCCAATACAAATCTGCCAAGGAAATGTGGGAAGTTCTTGAGGTTACTCATGAAGGGACTGCTGATGAAAAGAGAGCCAGAAAACATACTCTCATAAGAGAATATGAGTTGTTCAAAATGCAAACTGGTGAAAGTATTGCAGATGTGCAGAAGCGCTTCACCCACATCATCAATCATCTAATGGGCCTAGGTAAAACTTTTGATAAAGAAGAATTAAATATTAAAGTCTTGAAATGTCTTGACGGGTCATGGCAGCCAAATGTCACAGCAATCTCAGAATCAAAAGACTTGTTCGTCATGACAACAACTTCTTTGTTTGGCAAACCATGAAATGGAAATTAACAGATTCAATGAGCAAGAAGTCTCTGAGAAGAAAGGCAGAAGTATAGCACTCAAAGTTGAAGAAAAAAGTCAAGAATCAGAGGAGGAAAATGAAAATCTTGGACTGCTTGTCAGAAAGTTCAACAAATTTCTCAAGAAAAAGATTCAAGACAAGGAAAAACATAAAAGGTATGAGAAAAAATCTGATTCTTCTAACTATAAATGCTATGCTGTGGTAAGCAGGGTCATGTTAGAATGGAGTGCCCAGAAAAGAACAAATACAATGACAAGAAAGAAGAGAAAGTCAAAAGAAGAGCCTATATAGCATGAGATGACAATGATACTTCATCAACAGAAAATTCTGATAATGAAGAAGCCAACTTATGTCTAATGGCAAATCAAAATCTTCAATCCAGCATTGTAAGTTCTAACTCTTCTTCAAATTTAGTGAATTATAGTTCATTATAAGAAGCATTTAATGAAATGCATGAAGAAGCTAAGAAACTGCAAAAAGAAAATGATAGGCTAAAAGGATTGAATAATTGGTTAGTAAATAAAGTAGACTCTCTTGAAAAGAAAATTCTTGAAGATGAAACTGATCTTGATTTTTTAAAATTAATCCATGATAATTCTGATTGTGTATGTAATAAACCCTGTAATAATTGTTCAGAATTACAAAAAAAGATTGATTTTTTATCACAAACAGTTTCAAAGTTTACACAAGGTAAAGCTAATCTTGATGTTCTACTTGGGTCACAAAAACTGATTTTTGACAAATCTGGCATAGGATTTAATTCTAGGATGAAACTCGGAAAAACAAATGTAAATAGGAAATCATACTCGTGATTAAATGTTTTTACTTGCATGAAAAGAGGTCATTCGGTGAAATATTGTAGAATTAAGAAGTATGCTATTCCTAGAGGTAGAATGAAGTGGATTCCCAAAAATAATTCATTTCAAATAACCTGATTGGACCCAGTAATTATAAAGGGTACCAGAAATATGCTAAATCTGTTTTGCAGGAACAAAATCTGGAAGTCCCTTGGTGATCAAAACAGCAAATCAGGTTCTGGTTTCATAAATTGATCATTTTAATTGATATAAAACAGTATTAATCGATTAAAATAACTTACAGAGAATATCAGAAAATATGTCCGTACAGTTTTAATCGATTGAAATACGAATTAATCGATTAAAATGTTCTCAGGATTTGAGTTTAGCTATTTTAATCGATTAAAAAGGATTTATATCAACTAAAAACACTAAGACGTCAAATTTAATCGATTCTTTTTCGTTTTAATCGATTCAAATTCTGTTATCATTTTATTAATTTCATCATGTACAAGATTAATCGATTCCTTTATGAATTAATCGATTATTTCACAGTAGCATTTTTAAATCTAGTATTAAAAGATCAAATTAATAGGTTAATTTGCTGATTAATCGGTTAAATTGTTTCTGAAAATTATTTTTACAACATTCAATTGAAAATTAGTCAGCAAATCAGAGTCAAATTCCTAAGTTTTTGTAGGTAATTAAAATATGCATATTTCTTTTTAATGTTCTTTGACCAAGTCAAACATATTCCCAAGAACACTTTAGGTGATGTACCCACTGTTCAGAAACCTGTGCCTCTGCCTTCAGTCAAGGGGACATGTGCAATTAAAGTTGTTTTTCTGCAGGTTTTGTCAGATTGAATTGCTATTCACGAAAATTATCACTTGTGACTTTTCATTGTGCTCACTTGAAATCCATTATTCTCATTCCTCAGTTTCTGGTTCAAATTTTTTTTTCTTATACTCACGTCTCAAAAATCCTTCTCTAAAACTATACAACAAGATGCTAAGAAGATCAAAGTCAAGAAAGAAGCAAAAAGGGGAATCCTCCTCTGCTGTTAATCCTGGTGGTCATTTAGAAGCATGGTTTGACGGGGATATTGGAAAAATGAACACTTTCATTTCTGAGTTTAGTCAGAAACATATTGTTATTCCAAAATTTATCAAATACAAATGGCTTGATGAAGAACGAGTTACGGGGTTGAGAAGAAAACTGAAAAGTCAAAAGCTGAGAACCTTCATGGAGTTCACAGGGAACATACAGCCTGATCTGGTTCGAGTCTTTTACTCCAACTTAACCGTGAATGGTTCAACAATCAGATCTCAAGTGAAGGGAGTGAATATGGAAATTACTCCTTCTGTGTGGGAACAAATTGCTGGTCTAAAAGATAGAGGTGTCAAAGTGTCCAGAGGGAATATTTTTGAGATTCCTGACTTCAACAAAATTCAATTTTTCCGGTCTTGCCTTAAGGATCCAAATGATTCGGTAAGGATTTTAAATGCTGGAAAACTTGCACTTGAACATAGACTACTTGCTTTTATTGTGGCATGGATGCTTACTCCAAGAGGGAGTAATCATGCTATTCTTAATGAGGGAGATCTTGCCCTCATGTACTTGCATTTTTAACAATATTCGGGTAAAGCTGGGTTTATGTGATTAAAGATCACATGTTAAAGGCAAAAAGGTTGGCAGATTTCAAAGCGCCTTATGCCATGTTAATTAATAATTTCTTTAGATATTTTGAAGTTGATCTTACTGGGGAGAGCATAGAAACCCCCAAGGCATCAAATGAAATTGACGACTCTACCCTGAGAAAAATGGGGTATATAAAAGTTGATGATGAATGGATCTCTAAAATTGATGCTGGGATGTCTAAGGGTGAGGGAGAAGATGAAGAAGAAGATGAACAAGGCCAAATTCCTTCCTCTCTAGCTGCTGCAGAGGTTCCTGAGTCAACTAGTGGTCAAACTTCATATGAGAATATGGAAATCATTCCTTACATGGAGCAGCCTGACCGTAGGACTCCTTTATCTCAATTTGAAAGAACAATGCTTTCTCAAATGGCTGCAATGCAGGAAAATCAGAGAAAGCATATGCAGATGACTTATCAACATTTCCAGCAAACAAACAATCAATTCGCATCTCTTGATATCTACACCAAGCTGGAAGATATGCAGCTAATGTTAGAAAAGTAGTTTTAAATCAAGAGGGGGGTGAATTGATTTTTGAAAGTTTTTCGCAATACACAGATTATCTAATTCGAAAATTAAGATTACTTATCAATTCACAAATCACAAAGCAATCAAACAGTTTAAGTGCAGCGACGAAATTAAAGAGAGAAAGGTTAGGAAAGATTTCACCGGTAATTTTATCTTGGTTCACCCAATACCAGGGCTACGTCCGGACTCCGGCCAAATTCAGTTGGGTTCCACTAGAATAGATGTTTTACGAGACTCACCCTCTTACACCTATTCTAACTCTCCACCAAGAACCAAATTCCAGCTCTTGGAAACCTCTGCAACCAAATTCCGACGCGAGAGAAACCGGTGCCCAAATTCCAGGCACCACACACAAGAACCAAATTCCAGCTCTTGCTTTAACCTTTCCACCAAGAACCAAATTCCAGTTCTTGGCAACTTTCTACAATAGCTGCAGAAAACTTGTACCCAAATTCCAGGTACAAAACAGTACAAATGAATGAATAGAAATTTAAAAGAAGAAACAAAGAAAGCTCAAGCCGGATTACACCAATCCACGGTCAGTATCTTCTTCAAAGAAATGCAAAGTGCCTCAAGAAAGATTTCAAAAGAAGTTCACAAAAGCAGTTGTGTATCTTTCTTGAAAAATGCTAATAGTTGCTTGTATTGATTGCTTGAATTGTGTCAAAGCTGATATGTGATCTATATCTCAAAGTTTCAAGCAAATCTGTTTATAAAAGAGTATTTTCAAATCTGCTGCATTAATTAATCTGTTGAAAGTTTGTTTTAATCTGTTGAAATAGCCGTTACAATCTGTTAAAAGTCCTTTCAACCCATTAATGCGTTCTTGATCTTTAACGAGAAAATGTTTTAGTTGATACTGACCATGTTTTTATCAGTTAAAGCGTTTTACAAACATTTTCTAAGTATAAAACAATCGATTGAATCACGTATTAATCGATTGATTTGTTTAAAAACCTTCTTATAAAACTTTCCAAGTTATTTTAAGCTGATATAAAGTCGTTTCAATCGATTGAAAATCTGCACATATATTTTCAAGTCATTTTAATCGATTGAAAGTTCGTTTTAATCGATTGAAAAGATTTTCTAAGTTATTTTAATCGATTGAAATGCGTTTTAATCGATTGAAATAAGTCTGATCGGTCATAATTCAATTCGATCGATCATAACCAACTTCGATCGGTCATAATCTCATTACGATCGATCATCCTGACATCAAAGTGATTTTAATCGATTGAAACGTGTTTTAATCGATTAAAATAATTCTGATCGCTCATATTTAAGATCTGATCGATTATATTGCATTCGACCTATTATATTCGAATTCTAATCGGTCATAAAGAGTTTTAATCGATTAAAAGAAGTTTGTATCGATTAAAATATTGTAAAAACACTTTTTAAAACATTCTAAGTGTTTTAAATTGATTCTTTCAAACCTTTATCAGTTAATAACTTGTTTAAGAAAATTCTTTGCCAAAATGCTTTTGTTTTTTTATTTGTTTAAAACTATTTTTGAGGCATTTTGCAAATTGAGTGAAGAAGCTTTATGCGAGTGGAAAAGGTAAAGTGGTTTTACCTAAGCTTTACGTTAAGACACACTAAGTCTTCGACTCCTTTGTTACGAGTGACTTGTTTGAGCTAGCTGCGAGTTGACCCTTGACTTTATTTTTGACTTCATCAAATCAATGAGATCTTTGCTAGGATCACTTTCGGTCTCCCCTATTTGATGAAGACAAACACCATTTTGAAAAAACAATCTCTGCAAAATAAGTCACTTGATAATGCGGTTAAGTGAGAAATATAAGAATGTAATAAAGTTTTATTTCTCCCCCTAAAACTTATTTCTCCCCTAAAATGTTGCTCTTAAATTTATCTTAAAGTGATGCAACTATTTCTCCCCCTTTTGACTTCATCAAAAATAGGGAATAGAAGAGAGAAGAATGTAAGGTTTCGAAAAATATGCTCAAGTTTTTGAAAATACAAAAGTGAATCAATATTTCACTCATGAAAAGAATCAATTAAAGTTGATTCAAACTTATCTCCATTAACACGTTTGTAATGAATACAATTAACACGTGTAAAGATAAGGGAATCACGCTTTAGTAGCATGTTCTAGAAACGACCATTAACTAAAGCCTTTAATCTTTCTTCCCGAATAAAAATCGATTAAAAGCAGAGCATAATCGGTTAAAATGTTCTTGGTAAATGATTTTAATCGATTGAAAGAAAAGTTTAATCGATTAAAACATTTAAGATTTTGAAAACATGAAACTTTAGTAAAAATAATCGATTATTTCGATTTTCAATCGATTAAAACATGTTGTATAAGTTCATTTAATCGATTAACAAGATGTTGTATTGATTAAAACAATCAGTTTTGAAAATGAAGTAATGTTTAATGCATATTTTGTAAAGCTGATCATTTAGAAGGATGTTTTAACAATACTAACGACTATCTTAGCTAATAGATCTATCGAGAATAAAGTCTTATTTAGCTAAAGCTCTCGGGGATCTATTTAAATTCTATTTACGCTGATCGATCTAGATTAGATCCTAAACCATATTTAACCAAAGGTTAAGGCAAATGTTCCTGGTATAACACCGAGTTAATATCACGATCCATGCAAACAATATAAAGATAGAAATAAGCGAGAAGATAAAGATGATGAGGGGAACTAGTCATCCCAATTTCCCTGATTGAGCTGCTTATCCACCAGCTTGGTGATCATTCATTTGATCCCCACCAATATCAAAAGATAATAGGCTTTCCTTTTTCTTTGGAACTAATTTTGCTCTATCAACTATTTGAGTCAACAAGCTGCTTGTCACTCCTGTATCGACAGACAGAAACTTTTCACGAAAAGAAATCTTTTAGCAGTTCTTGTTATTATTGACTGCATTACAGTCCATGGTTGACACCACACTTGGAATTTCTACTACACATCGGAGGCATAATCATGTACTTGACCAAATCCCACACAGAATGCATGATACCATAAATTGCATGAATCACAGGTTAATGATGTCTTGAGATAGGAATTTTCTTTCATAATAGCCAACCCATTTTGAACCCTACGAGTTGTCATTATCCAAGCAAATAGCTGCATTCTTATTAATGTAGTATGATGGGTGTTATTCTCACTTATAGTGAACCAGTCATCATTATCTTTTGAGGAATGAGTCATTTTTAACTTTGTTGTTTCCGAGTGGTATCATATGCACAAGTGATTAACAAAAAACTTATTCGGTAGAGTGGGCAATGATTAGTAATGAGGACAGGTGATGACAATCAATCCAGAATTCAAAAACAATATAAAATTTATCCCTGTCTTGACCATAAAACATACATTCCACTGTACCACGTTATTCAATTTTTGAATTGCTTGTTCCAGATTGGTTCCCTTATAGTGTCACCTCGTGACATTGATGATTAAAGCAAATATTCAAAGTTGCACAGTTCCAATGAATTTCACCAAGAGTTTTGAACCAATGCATGCTCAAGATTATTTCGAAATATTGCTAGGTAATATCAAGAAATCTAATGTAAACATTTGTTCATTGAACTTCCTAGTAATCAACAATTTATTACCAGAATCAACTATCACTGAAAAAATCTATGATAAACTATGTTTTCGAGTCCTAACGATTTGACTTGTTTGTAACTAGTGTCTATAAGAAAAGTTACAGTCCATTCTTTGATAATTTCTTTGATTTTCGAGTGTATTACCATGCATCATTCCATGTAAAGTATTAAGAGAAATGTAAACATCTACGAGTGAATTAATCGATTTGTTTTATGAAAGAATCGATTTGTATGGTACGAGAATGTAATAAAAAAAATATCACCGGTATTTAAATCGATTAAAACGTAAATGAATCGATTAATTTTGATACCTAAGTGTTTTTAGTTGATATACAGATATTACAATCGATTAAAACAATTAAACCAAAATCCTGAGATCAGTTCAATCGATTATTTCGATATTTCAATCGATTAAAATGGTACGGACAGATATCAGTAAGTTATTTTAATCGATTAATATTGATTTATATCAATTAAAACAATTAATTTAAATACAGGAACCTGGTTTCGCAGTTCGATCTTCAAGGGATTCCCGAGACTTGTTCCTGCAAAACAATTAAGTATTTTTCGGTACCCTTTATAATTATTGGGTCCTGATCATGTTATTTGAAAAGAATTAATCTTTGGAACCCATTTCATTCTCCCTTTAGGTACGGCATATTTCTTAATTCTGCAATATTTAACGAGTGCCCTTTTTTCATACGAGTAAAAGCATTTGATAAACGGAGATGAAACAGTTTCACTATATGCAAAATAATTTTTGAAAGCTCTGGTTTTCTTTCCAATGGCTGGTGTATAACCTATACCACCACGTTCAATAACTAATTTTTGGGAATTAAGTATCTTATCAAGATTATTTTTTCCTTGTGCCAATTTAGATGAGGTTTTTACTAGATATGATACTTGTTTTCGTAACTCGGGACAGTTTTTGCAATCTTCAATATTACACATGCAATCAGTATCATTCTCTAATTCTAACTTTTCATCCTTAGTTTCTTCATCAGTTATTTTCTTTTCAAGAAGAATGATCTTGTTTTCTAAAAGCCTATTCATGCTTTTCAATTTTCTATTTTCGAGTTTCTAATTTCTTTGCTACTTGCATGTATTTCAAGGAAAGCATCTTGTAATGAGCTATAGTTCATAGATTCAGAACTTACACTGGTATTTGGTGATTCGAGTTGACCATCAAGCATATTTACTGGTGCTTCTTCATAGGTCTTTTCAAGAATCTTCCACATTTGTGCAGTTGTTTGGCAATGTGCAATCCTGAAAAGATCATTTTTGTTAAGGGCGAGATAAGATGATATTCTTGGCAATACAATCATCTTGGATTACGTTAGCAATATCAGTTTCTGTTCAATAACATTCCAAGCATTTATACTAACAGATTCAATGAAGATTTTCATCCTTATTTTCCAATATAGGTAATCTGTTCCACTTAACGGTGGAGGTCTATCAATGCACGCTCCTCGAGAAAATGCCATGGATCGAAGTAACTTGATTATCTTTCAAGCACCTCGCTCCGATGCCAATTGTTAGAAAAGTAGTTTTAAATCAAGAGGGGGTGAATTGATTTTTGAAAGTTTTTCGCAATACACAGATTATCTAATTCGAAAATTAAGATTACTTATCAATTCACAAATCACAAAGCAATCAAACGAGTTTAAGTGCGGCGAGAAATTAAAGAGAGAAAGGTTAGGAAAGATTTCACCGGTAATTTTATACTTGGTTCACCCAATACCAGGGCTACGTCCGGACTCGAGCCAAATTCCAGTTGGGTTCCACTAGAATAGATGTTTCACGAGACTCACCCTCTTACACCTATTCTAACTCTCCACCAAGAACCAAATTCCAGCTCTTGGAAACCTCTGCAACCAAATTCCAGTCGCGAGAGAAACCGAGTGCCCAAATTCCAGGCACCACACACAAGAACCAAATTCCAGCTCTTGCTTTAACCTTTCCACCAAGAACCAAATTCCAGTTCTTGGCAACTTTCTACAATAGTTGCAGAAAACTTGTACCCAAATTCCAGGTACAAAACGAGTACAAATGAATGAATAGAAATTTAAAAGAAGAAACAAAGAAAGCTCAAACCGGATTACACCAATCCACGATCAGTATCTTCTTCAAAGAAATGCAAAGTGCCTCAAGAAAGATTTCAAAAGAAGTTCACAAAAACAGGTTGTGTATCTTTCTTGAAAAATGCTAATAGTTGCTTGTATTGATTGCTTGAATTGTGTCAAAAGCTGATATGTGATCTATATCTCAAAGTTTCAAGCAAATCTGTTTATAAAAGAGTATTTTCAAATCTGCTGCATTAATTAATCTGTTGAAAGTTTGTTTTAATCTGTTGAAATAGCCGTTACAATCTGTTAAAAGTCCTTTCAACCCATTAATGCGTTCTTGATCTTTAACGAGAAAATGTTTTAGTTGATACGACCATGTTTTTATCAGTTAAAGCGTTTTACAAACATTTTCTAAGTATAAAACAATCGATTGAATCACGTATTAATCGATTGATTTGTTTAAAAACCTTCTTATAAAACTTTCCAAGTTATTTTAAGCTGATATAAAGTCGTTTCAATCGATTGAAAATCTGCACATATATTTTCAAGTCATTTTAATCGATTGAAAGTTCGTTTTAATCGATTGAAAAGATTTTCTAAGTTATTTTAATCGATTGAAATACGTTTTAATCGATTGAAATAAGTCTGATCGGTCATAATTCAATTCGATCGATCATAACCAACTTCGATCGGTCATAATCTCATTCTGATCGATCATCCTGACATCAAAGTGATTTTAATCGATTGAAACGTGTTTTAATCGATTAAAATAATTCTGATCGCTCATATTTAAGATCTGATCGATTATATTGCATTCCGACCTATTATATTCGAATTCTAATCGGTCATAAAGAGTTTTAATCGATTAAAAGAAGTTTGTATCGATTAAAATATTGTAAAAACACTTTTTAAAACATTCTAAGTGTTTTAAATTGATTCTTTCAAACCTTTATCGAGTTAATAACTTGTTTAAGAAAATTCTTTGCCAAAATGCTTTTGTTTTTTATTTGTTTAAAACTATTTTTGAGGCATTTTGCAAATTGAGTGAAGAAGCTTTATGCGGTGGAAAAGGTAAAGTGGTTTTACCTAAGCTTTCGTTAAGACACACTAAGTCTTCGACTCCTTTGTTCGAGTGACTTGTTTGACAGCTGCAGAGTTGACCCTTGACTTTATTTTTGACTTCATCAAATCAATGAGATCTTTGCTAGGATCACTTTCAGCTAAACCAAGGAAACTGGGATGATTGAATTTGTGGATAAAAAGGGTCCCTTCTTATCTTTCTTTTATGTTTTATTTCCTTTGATGCTAATTTCAATTTCTGGTCTGTAATATTTACTGGTTGTATACCAGGTACAATCTTTCTAGCTTTGATTAATATAATGTAGGTTTTAAATAGAATCAAACTAGCCTAGATGGAATTTAACATAGATCCCTGATATTTTTCGCTGATACAAAATGGATTTAATCGATTAAATTGATTAAAGGAAACACTTTCACAACAAAATAATCGATTAAACTGCGTATCAATCGATTAAAATCTATATAAACTAGTTTACATCTGTTGAAATAGCTAAATAAGATTTTATTCTAATTTTTTATGGATCTATTGGTTAAAATTTAATCGATGTAGTTGATATTATTGTAAAACATCTTTCTAAATGATCGGTTTTACAAAATTTACACTTGGATTAGGCATGATAAATTGGCATTTCAGACGTATCAAACATTACTTAGTTTTCAAAACTGGTTGTTTTAATAAATAAAAAATCTTTTAAATAGATTAAAAGAATTTATACATCATTTTTCTTACAGTTTTAATCGATTAAATGTTGAATTAATCGATGAAATGAACTTATGTTTCAAACTTTTGAATTCCTTCACTGTTTTAATCGATTAAACCTTTATTTCAATCGATTAAAACCATTAACAAGAAATTTTTAATCGATTTTGTCCTGTTTTTAATCGATTTTTATTCTCGAAAGAAAAATTAAAGGCTTTAGTTAATGGATGTTCTTGTAACATGCTACTAAAGCGTGGTTCCCTTATCTTTACACGTGTTAATTGTATTTATTACAAACGTGTTAATGAAGATAAGCTTGAATAAACTTTGATTTGTCTTTACATGAATAAAGTATCGTATCCATTTTTTTCTATTTTCGAAATCTAAGACATGATACATACCATGCATTGTTTTTCTTCTGTTCCCTATTTTCGATGAAGTCAAAAGGGGGAGAAATAGTTGCTTTACTTTGGTATCATAAATTTAGGGGGAGCAACAATTTAGGGGGAGAAATAGGAAAATAATTCATTTCTGGTTACTCACTAATCAATATTATCAAGTGACTTCTTTTGCAGAGTTATTATTCAAAGTGGTGTTTGTTTTCATCAAATAGGGGGAGACTGAAAGTGATGAAGATCTTATTGAAATACTCTGGCAAAGATCTTGTTGATTTGATGAAGTCAAGAATGAAGTCAAAGGCAACTTTGTGGCAGTCAAAAGTCACTTAGATAAAAGAGTAGAGGGATTAGTGTGTCTGCAGCTCTGCTTAGGTATAATCATTTTTATCTTTTCTGCTGCATGAGGTTTCTTCACTTAAAAGATTTTGCAAAATGCCTCTAAAAACGTTTAAACAGCTTAAAAACAAAGTATTTTAATAAAAGCTTTTGAATTAACTATTTTTAACTAATAGCATATATGTTTTATCAACTAAAAAGTTCTTCACATTTTTATAAACAAGTTTTTAACCGATATAATTTCGAAATAACCGATTGTTTTCATTAAAGAAAGTTTTGAAAACCTTCATCGAGTATTTTAACCGATACTGACTTCGAAATAACCGATTAAAATCACTCAAAATGTTAAGAGAAGTGTTTTGGCAGTATTTTAATCGATATAACTCGAAACAATCGATTAAAACCACTTAGAGTACAGATATGACCGATCAGAATGCGTTTATAACTGATCAGAATCAGATATAATCGATCAGAATTAAGTTATGACTGATCGAATTATTTTAATCGATTAAATCACGTTTCAATCGATTAAAACAACTTAAGGAAATTTCTACACAGCGTTTTAATCGATTAAAACATATTTTTATCAGCTTAAAATCACTTGGAAAAGTTTACAAGAAAGTTTTGCAAGTATTTTAATCGATTGAAACACGAAACAATCGATTAAATCAAATTAGAAGATTTTTTGTAAAGAGTTTTAATTGATATAAACGTTGTCATATCGGTTAAAACAAATCTAGAAAATAATCAAGAACGTTTTAATGGATTAAAAGAAGTTTTAACAGATTAAAACAAGGCTTTTAACAGATTAAAAGATTATTTTAACAGATTAATTAAACCCGCAGTTTTGAAAATCTTCTATATAAACAGAATTGCTTGATCATTTTAAAAAACATCTGATACACATCCTTTTGCAATCATTCAAGCAATCAAAAGTACTTCTTTCAAGAAAGATTCGCGCTAGTTTTTGTGAAGTTCAAAAGAATTATTTCTTGAGGCAAAATTGCATTCTTTTGAGAAGAAACAACATACTGCAGAATTGCATAAAACTGGTTTGAGCATTCTAGTTTCTTCTGTTTGTTTCTTTACATTCTTTTCTGTATTGTTGGTGCCTAGAATTGTGGGCACTGGTTTCTCTGCAGCTGGAATTTGGTTGTAGAGGTTGTTAAGAACTCGGAATTTGGTTCTTGGTGAAAGGTTAGGTGCAGGAACTGGAATTGTGGTTCTTGTGGTAGATTGAGTGTAAGGTTAAGGTTGTAATCCGTAAAACATTCAATCTAGTGGAACCCACTGGAATTTGGTCGGAGACTCGGACGTAGCCCCGAGATTGGGTGAACCAGTATAAACCTTGGTGATATCTTTCTAAACCTTTCTTTTCTTTAATTCTGTTGCTGCATTTATTTTTTGATTGCTTGCTGTATGATTCAAGAACAGATCTGAAATATTAATTTTTGAAATAGATAATCTGTTAATTGCGAAAATCTTTCAAAGATCAATTCACCCCCCTCTTGATCTCAGCCTCTTTTTCTTACATAGCCGACCCCTCGGCTGACAAGTATTAGAACCTCAGGATGCTCCTTCTTGCGGTAGTCGACCCCTTGGTTGATGAGTATGAACCCCCATCCGGTTGGTGCAGTCCACTTTGTATGACTGATAGTGATGACAACTTACTACTCTAGCTCATGCGCCGACTCCATGGGAAGTAATTTTGTTTGGAAAATTTTTACATGACTTTTTATTGTAGTCATCCGGTATACTAGGGATTATTTGCTTTTGGCTTTTTCTTTAGCCTTCCAGCTTCTTGACTGATGGGGATTGGATTTTTCCAACTTTCATTCAGCTTGTTTGATTGTTGGGGATTCTTGATGAATGCCTCTTAGATAGGCAGGAATTCTCTAGGGATTTTTTAATTTTGATGATGCCTCTTGAGTAGGCGGATGCTTCATTTGAATTGAAGACTTTAGTGTTTGCATTATTTTGCCTCTAAATAGGTTGATATCTCATTCTGGGGATGTTGACTCTTTATTTGCCAGATCTTGCCTACGCATAGGTGAATGACCCTTCTAGGGATGTGAGTCTGAAATTTGCCTTTGTCGTAGGCTCACTAAGGATGATTTTTCTCTTTCTGATGATCCACTGGAGATTAATTGCCTTCCAGGGGATCTGATTTTGGTTTTCCCCCTGGACATTTGACTCCTTGATAGGTACTGGTGTGAGTTGGTTTTGCGATGCTCTTATTTCATTGGGGAATGAACGTTCTGTTTACCTAAAAGTTAGGATTTTAATTTCGTCTTTTTCTGCGATTTATCTCTTTTTTATCGCGATTTTGAAATCTGGTTTTTTTATGGGGATAATGCGTGTGCCTTTTTTACTTTTTAGTTTCTTTTATGCATGCAGGCTTTTTCTTCTTTTTGGGGATCCGCAGGGAATGCAAGTTTTCTTTGGTGATTCACCAGGGGATTGTCGACTTCCTGGGGATCTGATTTTTCTTTTCTAGGGATGGAGTCTTGGCTCCTTGATTGATGTTAATGCGAGCTAAACTTGTGAAGCTCTTATTCTACTAAGGGATGAGAATTTTTGATTCGTTCTTTTTGTAGACTTTTCTGGGGATATCCACTTGGGGATTTTATTCGACCCTCTTTGTTATGGCCTTTTTTTGGTCATTTGTTGAAGATGAAGGATTTTCTTTTCTCTTCTTCTTTTCTTGTTGGACCCTTGAGGGTATGGAGGTTTTGTGCTTGGTGACTCATGTGATGGGGATGCTGAGCCATGGGGTAATATTTGTGTTGCCTCTGGAGTAGGTAAGGATCCGCTTGGGGATAACTAAGTCTTTCCATCAACTTTTCTTTTATGATGTACGACGATTGTGCCCTCTTTTATTGGGTAGAAGAATGATGATTGTAGCTTTGGCTTCTGGAAGCTTCTTATTTCTTCTAAGCTATTTGATGATGACAACTCGCTCTTCTTTCTTGAGAGAGACTTATTATTTTCTGTGTGCCTTCTTTTCTGAGTAGAAGGATAGCAGTTGGAGCTTTAACTTCTGGAAACTCTTATTTTGCTCTGAGTCGCTTAATTATTGATGACAACTTGCTCTGCTTTCTTGAGGGAGAGCATTATTTGGAGACTTTTTTTTTTTTGCGCTTCCTGTTTTTCAATCACAAACATGGAGCTAGTCTCCTTATATGCATGAATGTTTTTCATTTTTTGTTATTTATCTGAAGTGATTTTTATTTCTTTCATTTTTTACCTAGACAAAGTCGTTTTGTTCGACTACTTGTACGTGGATGACCTAAATGCAATCTATCCTTTTATTTGATGCATCTAGAGAAGTAACCGGTATTCTCATGTTGAATATGCTGATGGACCCCTCTCTTTTATTTATTTTTTGGTTTAGCCCTAACTTTTGCCTAGACCGCCCTTTTGAGGTTTTCGATCTAGCGAACTGCCTTAATTTTTGCCTAGGATATCTTAGCGGACTTTTTTCCTTTTTATGAATGCCCTAACTTTTACCTAGACTGCCCTTTGCGGGTTTTCGAACTAGCTGACTACTCTAACTTTTGCCTAAGAATCTCCTAGCAGACATTATTCTTTTATTTTCATTTTTTTTAGAGATAAGACCCTATCATATGCATGCAATGTTTGCAATATGAATCCTACAATGCTATTTCAATTAATATTTCAAAAGGATTAATCAAATGTGTTTTTTCTTCTGACGTGCTTATGTCATTATGTGCTTTCGTCGACATGATAGGCTGTACTGATTTTGCCATCTTGATTTTGCCATGACCGAAGAATGACTGTGTTGATTGAAGAGCGACTTGTCATGTCAGTGCGCCCCTCCCTTTTCTTGGGGGTGTCAATCCTCCTATTGATTACTATCTCCATATTTCCCTACTAATTACTAGAATGTCGTAGTGGTAAGGGTCAAGAGAAAAGAAGGAAAATTATTTATTCAAAGGCTTGTGTTTTAGAATTATTTTATTTTGACAAAAAATTGTTTTTATAAGCACGGCTAGCCAAGGTTGGTTAGAGTGTTTAGGATAGTTTAGACAACGTTTTGTTTATGAGGTGACGTCTTAAATGATTATTCGATGGCGCCTATCATGACTGATTAACTTCCCTAGTCTGCCCTATGGGTTTTCAGCCTAAGATGTTGTGCTATCTCCTAACTTTTGTCTAGGTTTCATCTTTTCTTGTTTTGGGAATCCTAGTGGACCTTATTTTGTAACTCTAACTTCTGCCTAGGCTACCCTTTATTGTTGTTCGGGTTTCTTAGTGGGTCAACCCTAATTTTTGCGAAGCCCCCTTGGTGGGTTTCCTACCAGGTAATTTGCCCTTTTATTTTTGCCTTTAACTTCTATGGGCTTCTTTTGAATTTTTTTTTTTTTTTTTTTTACACAACATTGGCGAAACACGACTTTATTTATGACGAGGTAAAACCTTATTTTGTGTTTCTAGTCAATTAGTGATGATGAGTGGTTTGATTATTTTGATGATGGCGCATTTTGATTATTTTGACGCACTTTTAGAAAATGTTTGCTTGAACATGGTTATTATGAGGTTTAGACATGAATAGCAAGAAGAGAAACAGATAGTAAGAATGACATTCTTTATTAATTAAAAGAGAAATAAGTGTCCTACAATGCTCGGGGGTTGGGCTAACCCCGAGGAGTAATATCTAATAGTAATTGGGTTTACATCCCTTAAAATTGGAAGAAGAACACCTAATGACTAAAGTCGTTCTTGACGCTTGGACCCCTTCGTTTGGGAAAATTTGATTCAAGGTGCAGAGGGGAGACTTCTCTTTTCTCCGTGCAACTTGATCCTTTGTAGGGTCATGCTTCAAAGGATTGTCTTTAAAATCTGGTGGCTCCCTTATTCCTTGAGAGTTTCTAATGAGCCCTTGGTTTGGACGGTATCCATATTTCCTCATCATGTGGGTCACCTTCATATTGTTGGGGAAGTCTTTTCATATTGGCAAAAGGGTATTTCAACGGTCCTCTTCAGCTGCATCCATTCAAGGTAGGGTAGATGACTTGCTGATCTGAATGTCATCTTTAGCTTAACCGTGACCAGCTTGTCGCCTACAGTGAGTTTGTCTCTTTGGCGGAGCATTGAAAGAACTGTCTTAGCGTTGTGAATCCAAAGTCTACTCAATTTACTCTTTGGATAATGTTTTTCTTCAATCTTTTTATTTCTTCCTTTATTCTTAGGAGCGTCATCTTATAGCTCCTTGGGGAAATAAGTTCTTCCATTTCTAATCCTGCCCCCGATACCGGCTATGCTGGAGATATCCTCATTGATGGGCGATGTTTTTGCGTATCTCCATGGTACAACTTTATTCGATTCGAGGCATGAACAAATGTAATGGCATCCTTGTCCCCTCTTCCTTATTAACTTGGATATCCAATGGTTAAGGCTTATTATCCTCTTTAGGCAGATCAACCGTTGGAGAGAACTTGACGACGAAAGGTTTACTCTTCATCTTATTTCGATTCATGGGAAGCACATCAATTAATCCTTTCTTTTTATTATCTTATTATTAGTAAAGTGAGAATGAATGAATACAATTTATGAATGTAATAGACAATTGAAGAGATGATGAAAGCAAATAATTTTATTTATTTCATCTAGACAGTGTACATCCCTCAATGCAATGTTTCAAAGTACATTTTTTTAAAAAGTGGAGCAGCCTAAAGGAACCCATAGGCGGGTTATAATTTCTATGTATTTTCTCTTTTTTTACTTCCCGTGCATGGCATGCAAATGCCCTATCCTCTTTACATGGTATTGAGGAATATTCACTTTCTTCAACTATCTACTACTAGATGCATGTTATGAGGGTGAAGTTTGGTGGATGCATGTATGCAAGTGTTTGTTTTTTCCTAAACATTATCATGTTTTATTTCCTAACATGATGTATGATAATGTTTGGGATGAATGAGGGCATGAAGAATACTAGCCACTTTCTAGAATGCAAAAAGAATTTAAGAACGTTTATTTTTATTTTGAAATGAATGATTAGTGTGGGATAGATGTGCCTTAAGACAATGACTTTGGTATCATCCTTAAAGCTTACGTTTCACGGAGTACCATACCCATTTTGGTATAATGGTTCCTTCCCCATCATGGATTTGACAAGTATAACGAAGGTCACCATATATCTTAGCACACTTGTCCCTTTCTTGTGGAAGATTACAAGCGTACTTGGGTATCTTTCGCCTTTGTCTTAGAGATATCTAATGCCCCCTAGCATGGGTGTGTTTATGCATGCACCAGTACAAAAAGGCGGCAGATGTTCAAAGTGATATAACTTTTGACTAGGGTATCAGATTTGGACGCATAACATATCAAAACGAAAAGAAAAAGGTGTAGAACAGGTGGCAAATACCCATAGGGGATTTGGCCCAACAATTTTCCCAAAAAATGCTCCTAAGACCTATTTTTGAGAGATTTATTAAGATGATGTTTATGCATGTATTTATTATCTCTCATGGTTTTTCCACTTATGAAATGATGCGATATAAATGATACGACTTTGTCAAAAAACTTTTTATTAGATTTCGTTATTTTGTTTTTTATTCGTTTTTTAACCCTTTTACGTTTTCTGTCGGTTCACGTGGCTACTTAGCTTACAAAGAACCTGAAACCAGGCTAGCTAAAATGTGAACTGTCCGAGATAAAAGTGGACTGGTTTTCCAGGTATGATTTTACTGTTAAGCACATTAAATGAAATCTAAACACAATCCTTGACTTTTTGTCCAGACCCAAAAAGACTGTCCAATTAATAGTTGACACCCATAGTCTCCCTCTTATCTTCATGGTCAAACCTCTCTCCAACAAAGCCAAGACCATCAAAGTATATCCACCCGGTTTAAACCCAACTACACCAGCTGATATTCTCCATTATGCTAAAACCCGTTATTTTTACTTTTTACATGAGAGCATGAGATATAAGATAATTTCAGCCTCAATGTTTAACCCTGATATTCCCTTCGGGGGAATTTTGGAACTATTTTGTGAACCCGGTTGGGATCTTTGTGAACTCACACTATGGACCATTTGGTGCGATCCTGTCCAATACTCAATTCCTATCGCACTAAAAACACAAACAACTTACAGTATTTTGACAAATCCATACAAAGACAAGTTCCATTTCTGGACATTACTTGAGTGGTTTTCTCCAATACCCTAGTGGAGACAAAAGCTCAAGGAGATTCTAGATTGTCAAAGACAGAAAGGAGTTATTGAAGACTCTCTCAAGAATTTGACCTCAATTTTCATCATCCACCGTCCATACTTCTTAAATCCAGTAGGACACCTATGGTCAAGAAATGAAGTTTATATTTGGGCCAGCTTTGAAACTTACCCACTTGATAACAGTTACTGTGCACAATTGGTGCATCACCTCTGTGAAGTAAACTATTACCAGCATAAGCCAGTGGACCCCAACATTGCCAGCTCATCCCAGAGACCACTTGATTCATCCCCTATGGATAAGATCATCCCTGAAGAAGACAAATCTCAAGAAATAAGATTTTTCAAATCAAAAGCAGAGATGAACGTTCCTGATGAAACCTTCCAGAAGGTTGAAGATCTGGCAAATAATATCAATGAAGATCTGATGGAAGAAATGATGATGCACAAGATGATGTATCCCTACTGGGACCCGCTACATGGAAGCATGACAAGAAGTGAGGCTCAACAGATGAATTATTCTGGTTTAACCCGATCTGACTAAAGTAAAGGTTTTAGTTAATGACTATCATCATGACATGCTACTAAAGCACGATTCCCTTATCTTTACACGTGTCTATTGCGATTATTGCAAACGTGTTAAGGAAGACATCATTTTCGAATCTTATCTTATCTTTTCTACTTTGTCCATACATATGACTAAAATAAAGTGTGAATCATGTTATTTTGTCCTTTGTAAGGTCATTATGATGTGTGGGTCGTAGTTTCATTATCTTATTTTGGATTCCACCTTGTAACATAAGTTTCAGGTCCGAATTTCATTCTAGTTTAGCAAAGCTTTGGATTCCGGTTTTGCTATAAATAGGGGATGTTTGTAATGTTGTAACTCAGAACACGATAGAGTGAAATCAATACAAGTTCTCTTCCTAAAATGTTATCTCTCTAAGTTTTCTCTTCTCTGGAAGCTTGAAGCTTATAGTTCTTATTATTGTTCTCCACTTAGAAGCAAGTATATTCTACACTTGCCTCGAAAGAGGATCTTGTGTATCAGAAAGCTTCCGATCTATGAAACCATTTTACCGCAAAGTGTTCTTCTTATAGGAAATATGAACTTGAGTAGGCTTTTAGCCAAGGGATGACATCGTTATGCCCGAAGATGTTCATATCGTCTAAATAAGAATGAGTCTTTGTACAATAATTGTATTTAATTATATTACAATACATTAATTAATTAAATTTAATATTTAAAAACTATATAAATTAAGAAATCGTAGATATAAACAAAATAAAAGTTCAAAACTAAGTTTAGAATTAAAACCCGGGGTGCATGAATAATTTTGATTATAAGGTTTTGATCTGAACTCCTAAATCACATAATACAACAAACAAGTATATTTTGTAAAATTTTGATGATGTTTTTAGATGATACTTTTCCAAGAATTAAAAAAATATCTTACACTTTATTTCAACTCATTTTTTAATATTTTCTACTGGTTAAAAAACTTATTTGTTAAATAATTTTGTTGCCTATCCTATCGTATTTACAAATTACTTTTTTAGTTAAAATAAGGTTTTTATTTTTTAATAGCTGATATATAAACAAATTTTATAATAATAAAAATAATTTAAAATTATTATTATATTATTAAATAATGTTGTAGGAAGTATATTTGTTAAAAAGGTGGGATGTGAAAGAATCTTTTTCCTTTTTTAAAACATTCTTTTTTCTTTTTTTTATGTTTGCTCAAATCAAATCTGAAAATGTTTTCTACCGCACCTACCCTCGTCAACGTTCTAGTATTTTTCCATGTCAACAAGATCATTCAGTTCCCACATCCATTCCCAAATTCCAAACCCAAATTACCTAGATCCTCGTTTTGCTTTGTGCCAAATTTACTGCTTCTCCCCAAACTTTATCAATTGGTCATTTCCATCATCCACAAAGGTTTCAGATTTGGCTTTTTATATAACATCACAGTGGAGCAGGGAAGCAAGTGCTCATGGCTACAGTTGCATCAATGCTATCTTCTTCCCCCGCCGGTCAACCCTTTTGCTCCTTCTCAAACCCAAGCCCATCACTCTCTTTCAAAACCATTACCATCACAAGACCAAGACCTAGAACCAGAACGAGAACAAGCTTGGCATGGCTGAATCCTCAACCTCGTGGTGCTTTGGTTGAGGCAACACCACCAAGTCCACCTCCTTCTCCTTCTCCAAGAGATGGATCCATCAAGGTGCTTGCGCTTCCTGAGAACCGTGCTGATGACATTCAAGCTGAGGCCAGAGCCATGGCTCGTGCTGCCAATGCTTCTGAGTACACGCCTCAGCTTTTGGCCTCCAACTATGGCTCTCAACCCATCAAGGTTTTCACATTTTCCTTTTCTGCTTCTCTCAAAGTTTGAGTTTTTTTGGGGTTATCTTTTGTGGGTGTGGTTGGATTTTGTGAATTGATTTTACCCTTTTTCTTTGTAGGTGGTGGGAAGGGCCCTTAAGGTTCTGAGTGCGGTGGGCTTGTTTGGGTTGAAGCTGTTGGTTGACCAGAAAAGTGGGATGCTTGATCAGAATAAAAGGATTCGTGCAATTGAGCTTAGGGACACATTCACTCGGCTGGGACCAACTTTTGTCAAATTGGGTCAGGGGTTGTCTACCAGGCCTGATATATGTCCACCTGAGTATCTGAAGGAGCTCTCCGAACTTCAAGTATTGAATTTTATCTACTCTTTCAGTTATTTATTTGATTGTTGTACTATGGCCTGTTAGGTTTTTCTAGCGAAGCATGCTCTAGGGATTGATTAGCTTGGCATTGAGTGAGAGTTTTCATTGGTTCAGTAAATTATGTTCATATGTAGCATGGAGAATCTTCGCTATTTCATTTGACTTTCTGGTCTCTGCAAATTTGTTCTTTAACCCAAGTGACTGACATTGTGACTGATCTCATTAAGTGGGATAAGGCTATTATTGTATATGGTAATGTATTAACGATAGACAATGTTGATGATATCCAATGAAAAAATTTCACTAATGTAATGGAGTCCCTAGTAGTAGTGAGTTGCGGGCTTTATGTATATTTGTTTGTGCTGTGAAGATGTTTTTGAATAAACTGTTTAATTAGGTTGCCTTGATATTTGTGTGCTTTACCAGGATGGATTGCCAACGTTTCCTGATGAGCAGGCCTTTGATTGCATTGAGAGGGAACTAGGACTTTCTATTGATTCTATTTTTTCTTCTATATCTCCAAGGGCTGTAGCAGCAGCCAGTTTGGGTCAAGTTTATAAAGGCTGTTTGAAATACTCTGGGAAACTTGTTGCTGTTAAGGTGCAACGCCCTGGCATTGAAGAAGCTATAGGATTGGACTTCTACCTAATTAGAGGTTTAGGCTTTCTCATAAATAAATATGTGGACTTTATCACCAGTGATGTTGTTGCACTTATTGATGAATTTGCACGTAGAGTCTTTCAAGAGCTCAACTATGTGCAGGTTATTTCTTATGCCAATATCAAACTTTGTATTTTATTTGAATCCAGGCATGCATGATTCATCTATTACCAATTTTTGCATCATTTTGTTTTTCTCTATGAACACAGTTTTAAATTGTGGCACAGTCATGATTGCAGTTTTGTCACAATCCTTGTTTATTCAGTAATTGCAGTCATGGCGATTCCATAAAAACCTTGACACCATGGTCAAAATCGTGGCTGCAGACCGTTTTTAGAAACCTTGTTTGTGAAAATTAAAGCGAAAATTAACATTGAACCTTTTGCAGCTTTGCCAGAGGCAAAAGGCAAGCATAAAACCATAATATCTTTCTTCAGTTTGTAATTCAAATCTTCCCTAGGGTGATATATATATACACACACACACACACACACACACACACACGTGTGTGTGTCATGTTGTTAACGGACAAAGATACATGTTTGTAAGTTATGTAAGATACTTGTTGGGATTGAATGTTAATTTTGACAGGTTCCTGCAGGAGGGACAAAATGCAAGGAGATTCAAAAAATTGTATGCTGACAAGGAAAATATCTTTGTTCCTGATGTTTTCTGGGACTATACAAGTGCTAAAGTATTAACAATGGAATGGGTTGATGGAGTAAAACTAAATGAGCAAGAAGCAATTGAGAGACAGGGATTAAAAGTCTTGGATCTGGTAAATGCTGGCATACAATGCAGTCTCAGACAGTTACTCGAGTATGGATATTTTCATGCAGATCCTCATCCTGGGAATCTCTTGGCAACACCTGAGGGAAAACTTGCTTTTCTTGATTTTGGCATGATGAGTGAGACTCCAGAAGAAGCAAGATATGCCATAATTGGCCATGTTGTTCACTTGGTTAACCGAGACTATGAGGCCATGGCTCGTGACTACTATGATCTTGATTTTTTATCAAGGGATGTTGACGTATCTCCAATTGTGCCAGCACTTAGAAACTTTTTTGATGATGCACTTAATTATACTGTGAGTGAGCTCAACTTCAAGACACTAGTAGATGGTCTGGGAAATGTTTTGTATCAGTATCCATTTAATGGTGAGTTAGACTATGCTTTGGTGACTTGGCATTTCGGATAATTTCTTTTCCTATATTAGACTAGTGACTTAAAAATATTTACTGCTTATTCCTAAATCATAACTTTCTCTCTGACTCTGTTTTGTTGACTTTTGTCTTTCTGATCTTCTCCTCTTCTGTTGACAGTTCCAGCATACTACGCATTAATATTAAGGTCTCTCACTGTTTTAGAAGGTTTAGCATTGTATGCTGATCCCAATTTTAAGGTACTTGCTGCATCATACCCATATTTTGCTAAAAGGCTCCTAACAGATCCAAATCCATATCTAAGAGATGCTCTTATTGAGTTGCTTTTCAAGGATGGGAAGTTCAGGTTTGAAATCTGCACTGTCTTAAATCCATTGTTATTTGAACTTGGTGCTGTTGAATAATTTAAATTAAGTTCAATTGAATATTCATTAATCTGGTCCAGTGCAGATGGAATAGACTTGAAAACCTGCTAACCCAGGGTAGAAAGGATAGAGATTTCTCTGCTAAAGAGGCATTACAACCTGTCCTGAAGGTATTATTGAGTAAAGATGGTGAAGAGCTGAGGAATCTAGTTATTAAAGAGGCTGCTCGAGTATCTGAAGCTTTTACCCTCGGCACAATGTCAGAAACATACCAATATATTCCGGGCTTTGTTAGGACCCTTGTTTTCAATGGAAATGCAAATGGCCCCTTTAAGATGTCAGAAACTGAAATGCAAAGCATGATAGAGCTTAGAGATCAAGTTCTTAGAATATGGGGACTTCTTCAATCCTCTCATGATTTTGATCCAGCTATTTTGCTGCCAATACTACAGGTTAGTGCTATCATTTGCAATTGCAGCCTCATTTTAATCTGAAAACTATTCTTTCAAGTGCGTCTTTTGCCTTAATTTATATTAGTTACCACTTAGATGTGTAACTGGAAAAATACTTCATTATCATGTGTTGGGCATATTTAAGCATAAATACATTAATTAGAAGATATACTGCAAAAGTTCAAAATTGGTGATTATTGTTTATGATATATATTCTTTTAACAGAGCATTTTGTAAATATCATTGCATACTAAATCAAAAGGGAGTTTGTGTAACATTTCTATCTTGGATCATCTAAAGTTGTTAAAAGACATTCCATGCAACCAAAATATAGCAAGCAATTACTGTAGTCGCCAATCTAACATTAAAACACAGGAAATTATATTAAGAGGTAACATGATCTTGAAAAGTGAGCTGTATAGTTTTATAAAAGACAGTTAACTTAAATTTTCATTAATATGTTACTTTCTTTAAAGTATTTAGTGGGATTGGATTGAAATGTTTTCAGCCTTATATAAAGACTTTCTATTCAAAATTGTAATTGTTTTAAATATGGTCAGGTCCTTGAGCAACCTGAGGCACGCAGACTTGGGGGGCGTGTTGTTGGTGGAATCACTCAACGTCTTGCAGCACGCTTTCTTCAGCAAATACTCAGAGTTCCGTCAACAGTTTCAGAATAGATTTTGCAGCACTGTAAATGCTAGGTAAGGCATGCATATTATACATTTTCCCTCCCCATGAAGTTTTAATTACTTTTGCGGTGCTCTTATTCAGCATCTAATAACTGGTTTCATTGTCAGTGTTATGTGACAGTATAGTCATTCTTATTGATTGACTGGACCATATGTGTCACACAATGATTTTCTGTCCTTGCTTCTGCTAATATTTTTGGCTTCTTTCTTTATCTGTCAGGTTATTGTGGACAGGGAAGATAGGAGTTGCATTCCTAACACAAGAAAATATAGAAGTGAGATATTGATTCTTGGGAAAATTGTTTGATTTCTGTTGTGTTTCTTATCGTCCAATTTTGTCCAAAAAATTGTATATATGATGTGCTCATCATTATTGATATTGTCTCATCATGATCACAATCAAGAGATCGTAATATTATTATAATAACAATTGGCATACCATTACTCATAAGATGCACATGTTGGAGTTTATTTTTTGATATGGCACACTCCTATTTCTCTTGGATGTATTGATGATCCTGGAATCGTTTTAGAGAGCTTTTAAGTTTTGAAATTGTGACTGTTATGACCCAGTGGTTTGTGGAGGAATATCGGTACAACGATAAAAAAAGTGTAATAATAACCGTTGATTCAAATCAATTAGAATAACAAAAAATTATTGTTATATCAAGCCTGAGATGTGGTCTTTTGTGTAGACTAAACCACAAAAAGGGGAATTTGCAAAAAGACTCAAGCTAAGTAACTTACATCAATGATATAATAGAAGAGTAATTAATATTGATGTTAGCTGTATGTTTTCAAAGTGCACTTCTTACTCAACAAGTATGGATCATACTTTCTGTAACTTGCCCATGTTATAGTCTGTGCGAATGAGTAGTCATTATCCAATCAGCAGGTAATAGTTAGTATCTTTTTTTACCACTCTGTAAGCATGGAAAGTACATAGATTCTGAAGTACTTTTGGTGTGTAAGTGTAGTGTCAGTTTCACCACAGAATATGATCAGGATCCAAACATTATTTGAATTCAACTGTACAATTTAAAGGTGGACTTAAAATAGGTATTTCGACCAAGAGTGTCTCTGGTTTCATTGATAACATAGTTATGTTTAATTTCAAAGTTAGAGGTTTTATTCGTTTTGTAATTTTCATTCATGAGATTTTATCTTTGAAAAATCTTTCGATAGGTTAAGAAAAAATAATATATAATATATATAAATTATTTTTTATTTCGACTGATAAATAATGTAAGACTTATTAGTTTATAGAAATAAATTTTAATATTTTAAAATTATTTATTAAATTTTGTTTAAAGTGATACTCGTATTAGTTTTTAGTTATTTTCAATTGAATTGTCTTGTCTCTTAATATTTGATTGAGTGAAAATAAAACAAGATTTTCTATTTAAGTAGACATAAGTTTTATTTTTATTTTTTATAATCAATTCACTTGAAAATTTATTTCTACTCTAATTTACTTCAAAATTTAAATTCCTTTTAATATCAAAATGATATGTAAAAAAGTCAAGATTATCTAAATTTGTAAAATTTCACTCAAATATATTGAGATATAAGTTTAGTGTTTTTTTCTTTATTTTCTTAATTAGATATAATGACTTACGAAAAGGAAAAAGTCATAAATTTTTTTAATTTGATTTATTATTATTAATAATGTCAATTTGGTCAACTTTTTTTAAAGTAAATTAATGTTGTCCAACATTAAGTTAATTAACAAAATATATAATAATATAATATAACATGATTATGTTTGTTTACGTGAGACTGGTATTGATGTGATGTTCACCTCAGACATCCATATTCCGTGATATGTAATTATATTTGTTGATATGAGATTAAAATGACTTTTGTGACATTTCTTACTATTTTGTGACAGAAGAAGAGCCAGAAGGCAATGGAATGATGGATTGTTCCAGCATATACTGCTTTTTTTTCTTCTTATAACCCATCATCGTGGCATTGCAAAGTGGCTTCTTACAACTATAGGGTCAAGGAAACTCAACTCAGAATAGGCCCAAATCATTTTTGAATCTAGGAAGTTTTTAATGGATACCCAACTCTTAATCATTTGCGTGTGGGTATTCAAGAATCCATGCAAGAGTGCGAAGAAAATTGAAAGAGTTGGTTGAATGGAGCATGAAGAGAAACAAAGTTGGAGGTGGCATGTGGGTCCTTCATGTGCTATATGCACCCCCCACTATTTTTTCCACTTTGCATTCTACATACACTACCTTTCACTACCTTAGACCATTAACTAGCATCGCAAACTACTATTGAAAGTTGTCACCTCCCGAGAGTTGCTAGAAAAAACTTCAGTCTTTATCGGCAGTGTCACCTTCGACACTCTGTCAATATTTGTCACGACTCCGTTCCTGCTCCGCTATTACTTTACACGACAGTACCTCACCACTGTCAACAATTTAACAGCAATAAAATCACCATCACAATAGTCACATATCTCGAACCACCACCATAATAGGAATAACCTTCACGAGTACATCCCGTTAAGTTTTTTTTACATAGATTATTATGGATTCAATATAAAAAATATTCACTTTATATTATGCGTGATTCTACATCAATTTACATCAAATGACTGATATGAAATTAAAAGTGTTTTCCCTTATTACTGAAGTTATCTCAAAAGCATTTACTGATATGTCTCTGTCATGGTAGAGATACTCATTTAATGGCTATAGCAATGTGCATGTCGACATAACACATCTCATCAATGTCTCTACGTATTCATTCATATCAAATACAAGTATTTACATCAGTTGTATTGTAGTTTTGGAGAACTGAACTGGTCCTACAAAATTGAGCCTTTTTCATAACCCTTTTCAGGAAGAATTATGTTGTTTATAGTTAAATAATCGGATAGAGTACAAACTAATTAATAGAAAAAGATATTAAGCAGGAGACAAAATGAGAAAGCATCTTCTGTTAGTCTTAACTATGAACTGGTTATTCATAAGACAGATTTGGACATTGTTGCTAATTTCATTCCTCATGTCTCTGCAACTCTAATTAATACCAGAAAATGAGTGTACTCTCCAAGTTTTGACCACAAAGTGATGAAAGAACAAAATTTAATGCAACACCACCGTCACCACCTCTTTCTCTTTCTTTCCCCCACACTAAAATACTAATTCAAAATATAAAGAATATTGAAATAAATTTTGCTTCTTTAAATAATTTTTTTACACACATTATCTTATTCATTTCTTACATGTATGAAGACTCGGTTTATCCACATATTGTATATTGGGTGTTGTTGATTATCTAATACTGGAATTTTTATTAGTTTCTTACAATAAAATTTATCTATTTTCACTATAAGAAAAAACGTTATTAGCGACCAAAAAATCGGTCGCTAATGGCCAAAATTCGATCGTTATCCTGTTAGCGACCGAAATGGTTGGTCGCAAAAGGGTAAGTCGCTAATTTGTTAGCGATCGATTTACATTTCGATCGCTAAATAACGATCAGATGAGGTGGTCGCTAAAGTGGTTGCTAAATAATTTGGTCACTTATTCATTGAAGACCAAAATAGCGACCAAAATTAATATAATAAATCGATCGCTAAATCCAGTGGTAATGTTTTAAAAAATAACGACCGATATATTCGATCGCTAATATATTAATATAATTATTTAAATAAAAATTAAAATCGGTCACTAAATCGATCGCTAAATTGGAGACAAAGTTAACAATAATAGCGACGGATATAATCGATCGCTAATATATTAATTGAATTATTTAACTAATAATTTAAATCGGTTGCTAAATCGGTCGCTAAATTTGAATTGTATATTATAATAAATTTGTAACAACCAAAAATTCGGTCGCTAATCTAACCAAATCTGAAAATTTTCGTTTAAAATTTTGTATATCCAATTTGACAAAATTTGTACCTGCTTAATTCATCCAAACATAACACAAATGAAAACTTAAGAACTAAAGTCAAATTATTCAAATCATAAAATTTGTACCTGTTTAATTCATCCAAACATAACACAAATGAAAACTTAAGAACTAAAGTCAAATTTTGTATATCCAATTTTACAAAATTTGTACCTGCTTAATTCATCCAAACATAACACAAATGAAACTTAAGAACTTAATAACTAATCAAGATTCAAAGTCTTAATATCATAAAATTGAAAATTAGTCCTCCGGTATATTGTCGGTGTCATGTTGACTTGTAGTAGGATGACTATTCATTTGAATATGTTGTAAAATAAGCTTCATCTCGCTCATCTTGTTGGCGTTGGTTGTTCCTCAACTCCTGCATCTCTTCTTCAAGTGTCTTCTCCTTATTATGCTTTGCCACCAATTCGAGCATTTAACTTTTCAATAGTCTCACGCATTTGTTCAATTTGATGAAGTACTGGAGTTTGAGTAATAGAAGATTGAGAACCTGATGTAGTAGTGAACTTTTTGCTCAATGTACCAAGTCCATACACATTTCCTTTTTTATTTTCACCTCCAACAACTGAAATGTATATTTGATTATCATCAACAGAGACAATAGGAGACTCTTGTGAAGATGAGCCTTCACGCAAGTTATGTTGATGGACTTCTTCTCTCGTGCTGCATATATTGTTCCTAAAAATGAAGTGAAATATAATTATTATGAAGAAAACATATATTGAATAATAAACTATAACTTAGATGTTAAACATACAACAAGATAACGAGTTTTTTCATTGACCCATTGTCCAGTCTTTAATTTCTTTGTCCTCTCAACAACCTCCTAAACGGTTGGTTCCGTTGAAACTCCGTAGTCTACACATTAAAATGAGACAAAATTCATTACCTAAAGTGTAATATATTGTATTAAATTACTTATATAAAAATATAATAAACTTACCATCTTCTCAAAGTGAGTTGCAGTAGATATGGAACCCCCACGATGAGTCGAGGCACCCTTATCAACGACTTCGATTAGCCTTGGCAATGACACTCTTGTTTTGGAAATCTGGAGAACTCCAATGTAAGTCCAAAGATGCTCGAACAGCTGGCGGTATCCAGATTCCCGTATCATTACCATTCCTAACTTTGTTCATTGAGTTTTTTAAAATTCGAGAACCTTTCTTATCAAAAACAGATCTTATGGCTTGCTCTTGTTCCACATCCCATATATACTCTTTTTGCATAAATAAAATACACAACAAACATTTAATTTATAAGAATGAAATGACATTGTTTAATGTAACTATAATTCAAATTACCTTGAACTCTCCAAACTGTAACACCCCTTACAGATTACATTTATTAATCCTAATTTATTATTTTAGTTAGTAACATTTTCAATATTCATAAAAGGTTAATAGAAAATATACCAAGTGAACAATTAATTTAGGTAAGGTTTATATTAAATCAAACAACAAGTTCTAGTACAAAGTTTTCAAAATATTACAAGTCATAAAGTTATACTTATATTATACAATTCCCAACCTAAGCTCTGGATTTTTGCATCTGACATCTATCTCTTGGACTATGTATTCCTGCATCATACGTCACCAACATCTGGGATTGAAATATTTATGGGGTTAGACATTTAATTTTATCCACAACAAATAAAGCAAACATTCATACGATAAAATCAACTAATGAAACATTCCTTCTAATAAGTTCCTAACCGCATATAAATATACAACCATATGTAATTTAATTTGAAAATTAATTGTGAGAAACAAATAAATCATTCATGGAATCATAATAGAGAATATCATACAAATCATGAATAATCTACAATTTCATCATCCAACATGTTTATGATATGTAAATGTGACTCAAAACGTAAAACTTTAAAATCATGTTTTTGACTCAAAATCTAAAAATTATTTTTGACTCAGTGCTCCATGGAGACTCATTTGAGTGTCTAGTAGAACCAGAGCTTAACATCACCCTGTCCGGTGATTCGGCAATGTCCCACTAAACGCGAACAAGTAGACAGGTAGTCGAGTGTCGGTGCACCCTGCAGCTACCACGACACATAATCAAATAAAGACCGGCCACTTATGGAATTGCCCATGCCCAAACACTCCCTAGACCAGAGGTCCATCCCCATAGACCAGAGGTCCTGTCTTACCTATTCTACTCCCCCATTTACTATCGGAGATTCTGGTAGCTCAATTTTTAATAATTCATTCTCTCGTCTCATTTGGCCGACCATTTTCATAGTCATATTTCACTACCGGATGCTCTTGATAGTAAATTGACTCACGTAAAATGTAAAAATTCTGTTTTACACATCATTATTCCTACCAACCGTCCTTGGTAGCAACTTAAGAGAAATTTCCAAATAATTTTCTCGTAAAAACTTTTCTCGTGACTTCCAGAAAACATTTCATGCACTATGTTTATGTCTCGTATGAAACAAAACAATCTATCATCAATTAAATACTTAAAAACATCTCCTTCATATATTCAAAATTTTAATTACAATTCATAGTTGTTTTAAGCAAGACAATTTTTATTAATAATTTATTTCATAGGGTTCAGTGTTTTGTCCATATCTTGAGTTCTAGACCTCATTTTAAGATGATTCCAATTGTGTTGGAAAGATAACATAATAATCTATAACTTTGATGAAGGCACTATCCTCAAATTCTAACGTTTATTGAGTCGTTTTCCTAGTAAACAAAGAGGGGGTAATATACTCTTTGACGTTATTTCGATTATACCCTTAACCTTTTTCAAAATTCCATTTATGTCCCTAATATGTGAAATGACTATTTTACCCTTGATCTTTTGCAAAAATTCCCACCTAGTCCTTTCTTCTTCCTTCGCTCGCTCAAGCGAGTATACCGGTCGCTTGAGCGAGATGGAACCCGAGAGTCCCCTTTTGTTTGAAGGCTTCGTCGCTCAAGCGAGTACGTCGGTCGCTTGAGCGAGGCATGACCCGAGAGTCCCCTCTGTTTGAAGCTTTCGTCGCTCAAGCGAGTACACCGGTCGCTTGAGCGAGACATGACCCTTAGTTGAAGCTTTCGTCGCTCAAGCTAGCATACCGGTCGCTTGAGCGAGACATGACCCTTAGTTGAAGCTTTCGTCGCTCAAGCTAGCATACCGGTCGCTTGAGCGAGACATGACCCTTAGTCGCTCAAGCGATGAAATTTTCGCTTGAGCGATAAAGAACCCGAGAATCCCAAAATTTTCCAGGTGTCCTCGCTCAAGCGACATATTTTTCGCTTGAGCGAGTTTTGCAGATTTTCATCAGTTCGCCATTTTCGAAATCCAAGTTTCAAATTTATCAGTTTCAATCACTCAAATTTGTTCCAAATCAAAATTAAACCATAAATATGTTCGATTTAAGTTAAAAACAACAATTTTATTATATAATTCATCCTTAATTGAAAGAATTTCAACAATATTTCAATCTTTGCAATTGATGAATAGTAATCTCCAATTACAGACATTCGTATGAATAAAACTAAACGTCTAACCCATACCTGATTCCTCAATATCTTATTACTCTCCTAATTTTGTATGCTCCTCCTTTCCTCCTTTCTCTCGAATTCTTCTTTCAAGAATTCTGGTGTCTCTCGGTTTATTCTTCAAGTTGGTCGTGAATTGTGTTGGTGTATGTTTCAGTTTCCTCCTATTTATAAACTTACTCACCGACTTAATTCTTTCCAGGATTTTCTTCCCTGTCTTTATTCTCCACCGCCTTAATTTAATTCTGATTCTTCACCAACTTAATTCAAATGTATTTAGGCCACCACCGACCTTCTGTTTCTCTCTTCTTCTTCTTCTTCTTTTTTTTTTCCAAATATTTATTTACTCATTTATTTAATTTTTATTATTAAGAATTATTATTAAATTATTATTTGACACAATATTAACCTTGGATTTTATTTTATAATTTTCTTAAGACAAAATTACTATAAAAATCATGTTTTATTTTTATAATAACTCTACATAATATTCTAGTACATATTTATAACGTACAAAATTTATTTATATAATTGATTACAAAATTTAGGATATTACAATTCTCCCCTACTAAATAAAATTTCGTCCTCGAAATTTGTAATACATTCTATGTGAATAGATAAGGGTATTCACTTCTCATTTTCTCTTCCAGCTTCCCATGTAGCGTCGCCTCTAACATCATCCCGGATAACCTTAACTAGTGGAATATCTTTTCCTCTTAGATGCTTAATCCTTCTTTGTTCTATCTTAACAGGACTTGGTTCAAAGGTGAGGTTTTCCTTCACCTGTACTTGATCAAGTTCTAGGACATGTGTTGGATCTCGAAATGTACTTTCTCAATTGTGACACATGGAATACATCATGAAGATTTGAGAGAAAAGGTGGTAAGGCTATCTCGGTATGCAACATTTCCAACCCGTTTTGTAATTTGATAAGGCCCAATATATTTAGGGGAAAGTTTCTTAGATTTAATAGCTCGCCAATTCCCGTAATAGGTGTAACTTTCAAAAATACATGATCTCCTTCTTGAAATTCTAAAGGTTTCCTTCTCCTATCAGCGATAACTTTTCCGTCGACTTTGAGCAGCTTCTCATCTTATCTTGAATTATTTTTACCTTATTCGTTGTTTGTTGGATTATATCTCGGTCCTATTAATAAATTTTCACCATCCCGATACCAAACTAAAGGTGTCCTACACTTACGCCCATAAAGTGCTTCATAAGGGGCCATACCTATATTAGAGTGATAACTATTATTATATGTAAATTCTACTAAGGGTAAAATTTCATCCCAACTAGATTTTTCTTCTAATACACAAGCCCTTAAAAGATCTTCTAATGACTCGGATGGTTCTTTCAGTCCGCCCATCCGTTTGAGGATGATAGGTCGAACCGAGATGCAATTTACTTCCTAAAGCTTTTTGGAATTCTTTCCAAAATCTAGATACAAATCTGGGATCTCTATCTCGAAACTATACTAGTTGGTACACCATGTAGTCTAACAATTTCTTTGATATATAATAATGCTAATTTATCTAAAGAGTACTTAATATTAATGGGAATGAAATGAGCAGTTTTTGTTAATCTATCCACAATCACCCAAATAGAATTGAAATTTCTAGAAGTTTTGGGTAAACTCATCACAAAATCCATGGATACACTATCCCATTTCCAAACTGGAATTTCTAATGGTTGTAACATGCCAGAGGATTTTTGATGTTCTATTTTAATTTTCTGACATGTTAAGCAACGAGTAACATATTCTGCTACGTCCTTCTTCATTCCAGGCCACCAAAACATTTCTTTCAAATCCTTATACATTTTAGTAACTCCAGGATGTATACTTAATTTACTTTTATGTCCTTCTTCTAAAATTAAGTCCTTAATTTCTTTATTATCTGGCACACATACTCTATGTTTAAATCTTAATATATCATCCATTCCTAGATTAAAATCTCCAGCTTTATCAGTCCCTATTAATTTTTTCTTTTCTAATATAAACTCATCATCTCCTTGTTTGTCTCTTATTTTATATAAGAACTCATTATTAATAGAAATCATTCCTAATTGTATTCTATCATTTTCGCTAATAGTGTATAAATTTAAATCTCTAAATTGTTCTATCAATTCCATCTCTTTAATCATCATAGTTGAAACATGAACAGCTTTTCCTACTTAAGGCATCAGCCTACTACATTCGCTTTTCCTGGATGATAAAATAACTGGAAATCATAATCTTTTATAAATTCCATCCATCTTCTTTGTCTCATATTCAACTCTTTTTGATCAAATAAATATTTTAAACTCTTATGATCACTATATACATCAAATTTAGATCCATATAAATAATGTCTCCAAATTTTTAAAGCAAACACTATGGTCTGCTAATTCCAAGTCATGGGCAGGATAATTCATTTCGTGCGGTCTTAATTGTCTAGAGGCATATGCCACCACTCTCTTATTTTGCATTAACACACAACCCAATCCTTGATATGATGCATCACAATATACTTCATATGGCTCTATAGGATCCGGCAATACCAATATTGGAGAAGTTGTCAATTTGTGTTTTAACTCTTGGAAACTACGTTCACACCTCTCACTCCAAATGAAAGGCTGATTTTTCCTTGTTAGTTGTGTCAAAGGTCCAGCTATTTTTGAAAATCCTTCTATGAATCTTCGATAATATCCTCGCCAAGCCTAAAAAGCTTCTAATCTCAGTCACATTTTTAGGTTGTTCCCATTGTAATACAGACTTCCACTTTTGAAGGATCAACACTTATGCCTTCTTTAGAAATTACATGACCTAGAAATTTTACTTTTTCCAACCAAAATTCACACTTGGACAATTTTGCATACAATTGTTTATCTTTTAAAATTTTTAATACCATTCTAAGATGATTTTTATGTTCTTCTTTATCTTTTGAGTATATCAAGTATATCATCAATAAATACTACTACAAATTTATCTAAGTAAGATCTGAACACTCTATTCATGTAATCCATAAAAATTGCAGGAGCATTAGTTACCCCGAAAGGCATAACTTGATATTCATAATGTCCATACCTAGTTCTGAATGCGCTTTGGGATATCTTCTTTTCTAACCCTTATTTGATGGTACCCTGATCTCAGATCTATTTTAGAAAATATAGTAGCACCCCTAAGTTGGTCCATTAAGTCATCTATCCGAGGTAAGGGATATTTATTCTTTACTCGTAACTTTATTTAATTGTCTATAATCTACACATAGTCTTGAACTCCCATCTTTCTTTTTAACTAATAAAACAGAGCTCCCCATGGTGATACACTAGGTCGAATAAACTGTTTTTCCAACAACTCTTCTAATTGTTTCTTAAGTTCAAGCAAGTTCTAAGGGTGACATCCTATAAGGTTGCATTGAAATAGGTCTAGCTCCAGGAATTAATTCAATATTAAATTCTATTTCTCTTTCGGGAGGTAGACCTGGAATGTCATCTCGGAAATACTTCGGATACTCATTTACTACTGCTATAGAGTCTAAGGAAACCTTATTTTCCTTGCCTTCTATAGAGGATACCATGTATTTTTGAATTTCATGTTTAAATGAAATCTCTTTTGGTTTGGCAGGTTTAAATCTAGAAACATCAAGGTCGGGAAGAATTAAGGTCTTAGAGGCACAGCCTATTAGTATATGGTTATGAGATAGCCAATCCATTCCTAGGATAACATCTAAGTTATGTAAGGGCAAACAAATAAGGTTTACAATAAAGTCTTTATTTTGAATGGTCAAGATACAGCTGAGACATATTCTAGAAGTAAGGGTTGGTTCAGCAGTAGGCACAGTACACAAGCAAATCATAAGGCAAAGGTGTCACAACTAAGTTCGGATCCTTAACACATTCATTAGAAATAAATGAATGAGTGGCACCCGAATCAAATAGTACAATTAAGGACTTACCTCCCATTTTACCTTCACCCCGTATAAGATCTTCAGATTTAGAGGCTTCTGCACCACTCAAGGTGAAGACTCTTCCACTAGTTACAGTGTTTCGGAATCCTATCCTTTGTTCTCTAGCTACCGATGTCTTGTTTTGAGGACAATCTTGAGCCAAATGTCCTGGTTTGCCACACACAAAGCACACTTGGCCTGGTAAGGAACAATCTTTGGTTAAATGTCCTTTCCCACATTTCCAGCATTTCAAAGTTGATTGCAGAGTTGATTGCTGAAAGGGTCTATTACTTGCTTTATTAGATTCAGCCCCTCTATATCCTTTGAACTCGCTGAGATACAGTGTTTGCTATAGGGCTTTTGATATTGATTGGTTTTGCTCTTCTGTATTGGCCCTCCTCTAAACATACCACTTTTATTTCCAATGTCCTTGTTTCTATGAATCCTCGTCCATATCTTCTATCACTTTACATCTATCCATCAACTCGGAAATGATTTAATGCCCAATGGAGTAACTCGCCCTTCGAATTTCATATCGGAGCCCTTCTTCAAATTTCTTGCATTTCCATTCTTCATCTGAAGTGAGTTGTAAATATCTAGAATATTTTGCCAAGGATTCAAATCTGGCAAGTATATTCTCGAAATTGTCATACTTCCTTGATAAAGTTTATTGAATTCCACCTCCTTCGCGTTCCTTGCACCGGTGGGAAAATATTTCTCTAAAAACATAGTTTTAAATAATTCCCAAGTAACTTTTTCTCCTTTATTTTCCAACATTTTCAAACTTGCCTTCCACCATATCTTCGCATCACCTTGTAGTTGGAAACTAGCATGGGATACTTTCCGTTCATCCGACATTCCATAGCTACAAAAATATCATCTAAGGTCTCGAATCCACTCTTCAACTCTTCTCAGGATCATATTCTCCTTTAAAATATGGCGGATCATTTTTCTTGAAGTCTGCTAAAGTTGTTTTATCTACAAGTGGCATGATGTCGGGCAAAGCTGGCTGAGTCAATGCAGCAACCATTTCCCTTATGGCTTGTGCCATATCGACCATAGGATCACGTCGAGGTGGCATTTCGAACTACAGCTTATTTCACTAAGTTAACGTCTGGTGATAGAAATTATTCCTATCTTATATTCAAAATTTTTATATACAAACAACATTTTCCTACTCAACTTGTACTCACAAGCCCTAAAGATGCATAACCGTAGCTCGATACCACTAATGTAACACCCTTACAGCATTACATTTATTAATCCTAATTTATTATTTTAGTTAGTAACATTTTCAATATTCATAAAAGGTTAATAGAAAATATACCAAGTGAACAATTAATTTAGGTAAGGTTTTATATTAAATCAAACAACAAGTTCTAGTACAAAGTTTTCAAAATATTACAAGTCATAAAGTTATACTTATATTTATACAATTCCCAACCTAAGCTCCGGATTTTTGCATCTCGACATCTATCTCTTGGACTATGTATTCCCGCATCATACGTCACCAACATCCGGGATTGAAATATTTATGGGGTTAGACATTTAATTTTATCCACAACAAATAAAGCAAACATTCATACGATAAAATCAACTAATGAAACATTCCTTCTAATAAGTTCCTAACCGCATATAAATATACAACCATATGTAATTTAATTTGAAAATTAATTGTGAGAAACAAATAAATCATTCATGGAATCATAATAGAGAATATCATACAAATCATGAATAATCTACAATTTCATCATCCAACATGTTTATGATATGCAAATGTGACTCAAAACGTAAAACTTTAAAATCATGCTTTTGACTCAAAATCTAAAAATTATTTTTGACTCAGTGCTCCATGGAGACTCATTTGAGTGTCTAGTGGAACCAGTAGCTTAACATCACCCCGTCCGATGATTCGGCAATGTCCCACTAAACGCGAACAAGTAGACAAGTAGTCGAGTGTCGGTGCACCCTAGCAGCTACCACGACACGTAATCAAATAAAGACCGGCCACTTATGGAATTGCCCATGCCCAAACACTCCCTAGACCAGAGGTCCATCCCCATAGACCAGCAGGTCCCGTCTTACCTATTCTACTCCCCCATTTACTATCGTAGATTCTCGGTAGCTCAATTTTTAATAATTCATTCTCTCGTCTCATTTGGCCGCCCATTTTCATAGTCATATTTCACTACCGGATGCTCTTGATAGTAAATTGACTCACGTAAAATGTAAAAATTCTGTTTTACACATCATTATTCCTACCAACCGTCCTTGGTAGCAACTTAAGAGAAATTTCCAAATAATTTTCTCGTAAAAACTTTTCTCGTGACTTCCGTAAAACATTTCATGCACTATGTTTATGTCTCGTATGAAACAAAACAATCTATCATCAATTAAATACTTAAAAACATCTCCTTCATATATTCAAAATTTTAATTACAATTCATAGTTGTTTTAAGCAAGACAATTTTTATTAATAATTTATTTCATAGGGTTCAGTGTTTTGTCCATATCTTGAGTTCTAGACCTCATTTTAAGATGATTCCAATTGTGTTGGAAAGATAACATAATAATCTATAACTTTGATGAAGGCACTATCCTCAAATTCTAACGTTTATTGAGTCGTTTTCCTAGTAAACAAAGAGGGGGTAATATACTCTTTGACGTTATTTCGATTATACCCTTAACCTTTTTCAAAATTCCATTTATGTCCCTAATATGTGAAATGACTATTTTACCCTTGATCTTTTGCAAAAATTCCCACCTAGTCCTTTCTTCTTCCTTCGCTCGCTCAAGCGAGTATACCGGTCGCTTGAGCGAGATGGAACCCGAGAGTCCCCTTTTGTTTGAAGGCTTCGTCGCTCAAGCGAGTACGTCGGTCGCTTGAGCGAGGCATGACCCGAGAGTCCCCTCTGTTTGAAGCTTTCGTCGCTCAAGCGAGTACACCGGTCGCTTGAGCGAGACATGACCCTTAGTTGAAGCTTTCGTCGCTCAAGCTAGCATACCGGTCGCTTGAGCGAGACATGACCCTTAGTCGCTCAAGCGATGAAATTTTCGCTTGAGCGATAAAGAACCCGAGAATCCCAAAATTTTCCAGTGTCCTCGCTCAAGCGACATATTTTTCGCTTGAGCGAGTTTTGCAGATTTTCATCGGCTCGCCATTTTCGAAATCCAAGTTTCAAATTTCTCGCTTCAATCACTCAAATTTGTTCCAAATCAAAATTAAACCATAAATATGTTCGATTTAAGTTAAAAACAACAATTTTATTATATAATTCATCCTTAATTGAAAGAATTTCAACAATATTTCAATCTTTGCAATTGATGAATAGTAATCTCCAATTACGTACATTCGTATGAATAAAACTAAACGTCTAACCCATACCCGATTCCTCAATATCTTATTACTCTCCTAATTTTGTATGCTCCTCCTTTCCTCCTTTCTCTCGAATTCTTCTTTCAAGAATTCTGGTGTCTCTCGCTTATTCTTCAAGTTGGTCGTGAATTGTGTTGGTGTATGTTTCAGTTTCCTCCTATTTATAAACTTACTCACCGACTTAATTCTTTCCAGGATTTTCTTCCTCGTCTTTATTCTCCACCGCCTTAATTTAATTCTCGATTCTTCACCAACTTAATTCAAATGTATTTAGGCCACCACCGACCTTCTGTTTCTCTCTTCTTCTTCTTCTTCTTTTTTTTTTCCAAATATTTATTTACTCATTTATTTAATTTTTATTATTAAGAATTATTATTAAATTATTATTTGACACAATATTAACCTTGGATTTTATTTTATAATTTTCTTAAGACAAAATTACTATAAAAATCATGTTTTATTTTTATAATAACTCTACATAATATTCGGTACATATTTATAACGTACAAAATTTATTTATATAATTGATTACAAAATTTAGGATATTACACAAACCATCTATCTCGAAGATCAAGTGAAACCTTTCTCCAAGTGGGACTTGGATCATCAAATTTTTGTTTGATGATTCTAGAGATTATAGCAGGAGGACCATTTCGTTGGTATAAACCCGTGTTGAAACATATTGTGGGATTGATATTATTAAGAAATTTCATATTAAAGAATTATAATTAAATTAAAACATACTTACTCTCCTTTGTCTCGCTTGTAACCATGGCCTTTGATCAACCATATTTCCGGACTCAACCTCGGTTCGATCGACCCAGGTACTGTGTAGGTTGACCAAATGTCGCCTCGATAGAGAAGGTAGTAGGAATTGTTTCTCCTACTATAGCTACAGGAGATTCTCGCTGAGTTGAGGGAGGTGTGCGTTCTACAAACATAGGATTAGTAGACTCCATGGATCTTGGTCGAACGGAACTAGGAGAGTTAGGGCTGGGTGAACCTCTATCATCAACAAGTACACCTCGACCACCACGATGAGGTGGTCTACGACCACCACTTCTACCCCTTTGTGGCATCTACAAGCGGATCTTATTACATATGTAACATGCATAAAATTAAACAATTGAAACAATGAATTACCCGATTGTGTTTTCTACACCCAAACGTGTCGGTTAGTTTACCACTCATTCACTGCAAATAATTAAATCATAATCATATCAATATATATATGTATATATATGCAATATTAAATAAAGGTGTACAATAAAATTTAACAATTGTAAAAATAATTTTAATGCATGAATTACCGAAGTATCTGTATCATCAAAATCACTCTCAGTCTCATCCTCACTTGAAATATATTCATCCTCATCTTCATCTATATTTCTTTCATTTAGTAATTGTATATCTATTTCTTCTCCCCCACCATTAACATCAGCAAGGGAATCATCAATGAAGTTAGGATCAACACGAAGCACTACTTCAAGTCCTACAAGCTCATCATCTTGGTTAAAATTCGTAGCCATTCGATGATCTTCTGGCATAGTCTCTCCCATAAATTGGACCATTCTATTAAAACATCCTTCAGCCATATTATAATCAGATTTCAAGCTTAGAGCTTCCAAAGATGCTGACAATTCAGAGTGATGTGTACATCCTTCCCACAATGGTGCTTGCGCAGCAGCAAGCATGTCAAAGAATTTTTGAGTATCAGGATCAGGGTTTTCTGCCATGTCCTCTTCTCTAATTTCACTCTCGGTTTGAAGTTGGTATCCAAGTGACGGTCCAACATGATCCATAATCATTTGATGGAAAGGACCTAATTCTTCCCTTTGTTGAAAAGTTCCATGTGATCTCTCAACAACCACTGCAGGAAATTCCGGCGACTCTTCACCATGGTTTGTCCACCAATAATAATTAGGCATGAATCCCTCTTGATAAAGATCCCATGCAACTTGATCAACAAACTTGAAAACTTTACACTTACATTTAACACAAGGACATCTTAACATTTCACCTTGTTCTTGAAACATAGGTTGAGCAATAACATATTATAGGAAATTATACACTCCTTCTCTAAATTCATCTGTTAGATGTTTGTTACCATCCAATCTTTGATACATCCACATTCTACCAACGGGGATCTCCATTCTTGCAAACTAACTATAACAATCAACATAAGTGAAACTGCATTATTCACTTTATGTGATGCACTACTTATGTTTTTCTATTCTTGCAAATTAACTACAACAATCAGCATAAGTGAAACTGCATTATTCACTTTATGTGATACACTACTTATGTTTTTCTATTCTTGCAAATTAACTACAACAATCAGCATAAGTGAAATTGCATTATTCACTTCATGTGATGCAGTACTTACGTTTTTCTAATACATTTTTTCCAAGGTATTTATCCACTACTTATGCAGTACGTATGATATAGACCACCAAATAATTGTATAAGTAAACCCAATAATTATGAAATTTCTTTTCACTAAGATCCAACAGATAATTAAAACAAATTACAAATGGTTAACCTGAGGGCGTACAGTCTCAACAAGTTCCCAAATTGGTCCGTCAAGCACCACTAAATCCGCATAGAAGAGGGATCAAAGAACCTATCTACTTCACAAATCCACCTACAACAAACGATAAAGAAATTCTCGTCAAAATTATCTCTCCTATATTATTCACAATGCAAGAGAATAACAAGTATATACATTCAAACAAGCCAAACCTTGGTTGAGGGTGTCGAGGTCGTGAGGAGGTTAAGAACAGAGGTGTGGCGCGGTGGCTCATAGGGTGGCGTCCGGTTGACGAGGAGCTTTGGTGGAGGTTGGATTAGGGTGAGGGCTGACTTGGGGGGAGCAGTGAGGGGGCTAGGGCTCGCCGGGAGTGAGGAGGAGATACTGGCCAAGGTTAAGATGAATGGGTGAGTGAGGCGCGAGAGTTAGGGTTATTTGGGGATAAGTGGCGCGAGATACGAAAGTGAAAAATGTGGTAGTATATGATAGCGGTTAAATCTTAACCGTTATTATAATATCACTTCTAATAGTGGTTAAATCTTAACCACTATTATATAGCACTTCTAATAGCGGTTAAATCTTAACCACTATTATATATTTTCAAATATGATCGATCATTTGAAAATGTAATCGATCATAATCAAAAAATGTGGATGTCGCTCGAGCGAGATCAGTGTCACTCAAGCGAAAAACAACCCGAGAATGCCAATTTTGTGCAGGTGGCGTCGCTCGAGCGAGACCATATCGCTCAAGCGAAATACAACCCGAGAATGTCAATTTTGTGTAGGTGGCGTCGCTCGAGCGATGTTATTTTCGCTTGAGCGAATGTTGACCTGCTAACCGTCAATCAAAGTTAGCCGGATAATGTAACATGGGTGACCTCATGTTTGAATCGGATGTCGCTCGAGCGAGTATAGTGTCGCTCAAGCGAAATATAACCCGAGACTTCACAATCTTAAAATCTGGTTGTATATGATAGCGGTTCCACTGGAACCGCTATTAAAAGAGCACTTCTAATAGCGGTTAACCCTCAACCGCTATCTAAAATATACTTTAGATAGCGGTTAACGTGGAACCGCTATTATATCTTCTCAATTATGATCGATCATTTCTAATTATAATCGACCATAATGAAAACTTACATTAACTATTTTTTTGAATATTATGTTTTTAAATTTGCTATTAGAGAAAACCTTTCAGAATTCAAAATGTTAAATACTTTTAAATATTAAAATTAACTTTATCAAAAATTAGGAAAAAAAAATTAATCCAAAAGAGTTCAAAAATGTATTATAATATTGTCAATTTTGAGTTTAATTATATTGTTCATTCTCAAAGTAGAAAAATATATTGTAATTATTTTAATTTAATAAAATATAATTTAAATTTTTAATACTAAAATTAAAAGATTAAATAATAATAAATTTAATTCTTTAAATTCAGTAGTTAGAAACTAAAATTATAGTTTCTCTGTTTTAAATAATTAAAATAAATATTTAAAAATAAAAAATCAAAACTAGTATTATCTTAAATTTATTAAAAGTGTAATTAAATCTCTATTTTCTTAATTTTATTTATTTCAAACTTCTCAATTCTACATTTTTGTAAGTTCTATCATTATATTATCATCCTCATCTCCTCCCATGTTCTACTTTATCTTTACAATAGTCAATATTCTTAAATAATTTATATTTTTAATTATAATTTTTAGTATATATTTCAGAAATTAATCAATTCTAATCTATTATTTGAAAAACTAATCAATTCTAATCAATAATTTAGAAAACTAATCGATTATAATTAATTATTTGAAAAAATTATCAAATATGATCGATCATTTTGAAAATCTAATCGATCGAATCAAAAAATCTGGTTAGTATATGATAGCGGTTCCATCGGAACCGCTAGTAAAAGGGCACTTCTAATAGCGGCTAACCCTTAACCGCTATCTAAAATATACTTTAGATAGCGGTTAACGTGGAACCGCTATTATATCTTCTAAATTATGATCGATCATTTCTAATTATAATCGATCATAATGAAAACTTACATTAACTATTTTTTTGAATATTATGTTTTTAAATTTGCTATTAGAGAAAACCTTTCAGAATTCAAAATGTTAAATACTTTTAAATATTAAAATTAACTTTATCAAAAATTAGGAAAAAAAATAATCCAAAAGAGTTCAAAAATGTATTATAATATTGTCAATTTTGAGTTTAATTATATTGTTCATTCTCAAAGTAGAAAAATATATTGTAATTATTTTAATTTAATAAAATATAATTTAAATTTTTAATACTAAAATTAAAAGATTAAATAATAATAAATTTAATTCTTTAAATTCAGTATTTAGAAACTAATATTATAGTTTCTCTGTTTTAAATAATTAAAATAAATATATAAAAATAAAAATCAAAACTAGTATTATCTTAAATTTATTAAAAGTGTAATTAAATCTCTATTTTCTTAATTTTATTTGTTTCAAACTACTCAATTCTACATTTTTGTAAGTTCTATCATTATATTATCATCCTCATCTCCTCTCATGTTCTACTTTATCTTTACAATAGTCAATATTCTTAAATGATTTATATTTTTAATTATAATTTTTTAGTATATATTTCAGAAATTAATCAATTCTAATCTATTATTTGAAAAACTAATCAATTCTAATCAATAATTTAGAAAACTAATCGATTATAATTAATTATTTGAAAAAATTATCAAATATGATCGATCATTTCGAAAATCTAATCGATCAGAATCAAAAAATATGGTTGTATATGATAGCGGTTCCACTAGAACCGCTATTATATGTTCACTTTTAAGAGCGGTGAAAATATTAACCGCTCTTAAAAGTGACAAATATTTTATTTATAGACACATTTTTGCATCAGATATCGCTCGAGCGAGACCAATGTCGCTCAAGCGAAATACAACCCGAGAATGCCAATTTTGTGCAGGTGGCGTCGCTCGAGCGATGTTACTTTCGCTTGAGCAAATGTTGACCTGCGTAAACGTCGATCAAAGTTAGCCAGATAATGTAACCTGGGTGCCTCATGTTTGAATCGGATGTCGCTCGAGCGAGCATAGTGTCGCTCAAGCGAAATACAACCCGAGAATGCCAATTTTGTGCAGGTGGCGTCGCTCGAGCGATGTTACTTTCGCTTGAGCGAATGTTGACCTGCGTAAACGTCGATCAAAGTTAGCCGGATAATGTAACATGGGTGCCTCATGTTTGAATCGGATGTCGCTCGAGCGAGAATAGTGTCGCTCAAGCGAAATACAACCCGAGAATGCCAATTTTGTGCAGGTGGTGTCGCTCGAGCGATGTTACTTTCGCTTCAGCGAATGTTGACCTGCGTAAACGTCGATCAAAGTTAGCCGGATAATATAACCTGGGTGCCTCATGTTTGAATCGGATGTCGCTCGAGCGAGAATAGTGTTGTTCAAGCGAAATACAACCCGAGAATGTCAATTTTGTGCAGGTGGCGTCGCTTGAGCGATGTTATTTTCGCTTGAGCGATATTGCAAAAATCAGATATAATCATGGATTATTTTCTCATTAGCAACCGATTTTAATTCGATCGCTATTTCAATTTGTAATTCGGTCGCTAAATCAGTCGCTAAATGATTTTTTTATTTATGTATGAAATAGCCACCGATTTAGTGACTGAAAATTTGCGACGCACAAAAATTAGTCGCTATTTCAGTCGCTAAATAAAAAAGTGAAAACCAAATCATATTTTGGTCGCTAAATCGGTCGCTAATTGCGACCGAATTAAAGTGGTCACTAAATCGGTCGCTAATTGCGACGGAATTAAAGTGGTCGCTAAATCGGTCTCTAAATACGACTAAAATTAAATCGGTCGCTAATTTCGGTCTCTAAATGACAAACTGATTATCATAATAGACTGCAGTAAAATCCAATAAAACATGAAGATCACGGAAAAGATAATGTAAATATTGAATCTCACAAGTGAGACTAGCTAATGCTCGATATTTTGTTTCCAATTATGAACGAGAGACAGTAGATTGTTTCTTGGATTTCCAAGAAATTAAGGAAGAACCAAGGAAAACACAAAATCCGGTGATCAAGCGGCAAGTGTCCAAATAACAGGCCCAGTCCGAATCAGCAGAAGCAAACAGACAAATGTCAACAAAGGTAGAGAAAAATAACCCTTCAGTAGGTGAACCTTTTAAGTATCTAAGAACCCGAATGACAACTTTATAATGAACATAAAGAGATTGAGTCATGAATTGACTAAGCTGTTGGACAGAGAAGGGCAATGTCAGGGCTTGTAAGTGCGAGATATAACAAGCAGCAGTATCGGAATACGATTGTTCATGATTAGCCTGAAGTTCAGTAGAGGGATCAGAAGGAGTGGTAGCAAGTTTGGAACCAAGTAAACCACTATTATCAAGAAGTTCAAGAGTGTATTTACGTTGGTTCACGTGAATGTTGTACCTGGATCGTACAATTTCTAATCCCAAAAAACAACGAAGAACACCAAGATCTCTAATCTTGAATTTAGTATCCAAGACACATTTAACAAAATTAATTTCGTTTATATCATCACCAGTTAATACAATGGCATCCACGTAAACTAATAAATTTATGAAAGAAGTGGAAATAACCTTGACAAACAAAGATTGATCAGCGGAAGATTGTTTATAGTTGAGAGATAAAAGAGTGGTAGAAAGAATAATGTGTCATTGCCGGCTGGTTTGCTTGAGTCTCACTAGTACAAAATAGGCTTTTAACATCGGTTCCCAGGGACTTTTAACATCGGTTCTAGAACCGATGTAGATACGACCGATGTAGAAAGTGTGACTTTCCACATCGGTTGTAAGGAACCGATGTAGAAAGTCTAATATTTTATTTTATTTTATTTATTCATAACACATCTCTAATTACCCTATCTATTGATCTAGAGTTTCCTAGATTATCCTCTCCCTTTTATAACCCTTTTATATTATATTTTTATTATTTATATTTTTTAGGAATTTGAATTATTATTAGATTAAGAGAATTGTCATCGGCAAGATTCGAACCCGAGTACCTTAGAGTCGGAGGTCGATACTCCAACCACTAAGCTACCAGGATTTTACGATAATAACTTATACATAAATTATATTTATATACAAATAAAAATGTATATCCATGTAAATATATAAATATAAAATATATAAATACAAATACAAATATATTTATATATTTATATGTTGGATGTGAGGACGCGCTCGAGGATGAAAGTGTGTGTCGAGTGAATTTTTAAAATTTGATGTCAAATTTGTGAGCGGGTCTCTTTATATGGATTATAACTTAATGACAAAATATAATCTTTATAATTTATTTATATAATGATATAAAATAATTTTTTTCTTTATTTTATATCATTATATAAATTAATTATAAAGATTATATTCTATCATTAAATTACAAATTCATATAAAGAAACTTGCTCACAAATTTGACATCAAATTTTGAAAACCCACTTGACACACACTTTTACTCTCGAGCGCTCTCACATCCAACATATAAATATATAAATATATTTGTATTTGTATTTATATATTTTATATTTATATATTTACATGGATATACATTTTTATTTGTATATAAATATAATTTATGTATAAGTTATTATCGAGAAAATCTTGGTAGCTTAGTGGTTGGAGTATTAGCCTCCGACTTCAAGGTACTGGGTTCGAATCCTGCCAGTAACAATTCTTTTAATTTTATAAAAAGACTTTCTACATCGGTTCATCTGGGAACCGATGTAGAAAGTGTTTTTTACATCGGTTCATCTGGGAACCGATGTTGAAAGTCTTGAATTCACTTTCTACATCGGTTCTTAAAGAACCGATGTGGAAAGCCCGATGTTAAAAGTGATTTCTGTACTAGTGTCTATACAACAACTTCTGAAGTTTACAAACTTGAGAAGAACCCGATGGAAGCAAACCAGGTGGAGGGATCATATAGACTTCCTCATGAAGCTCTCCATGAAGAAAGACATTATTACATCAAGCTGGTGCAGAAATCACTCTTTAACTGTTGTTATGGCTAGAATAACACATATAGTGGTTATCTTGACAATTGGGAGAATGTGTCAAAATAATTCACTCCCTCTAACTGAGTGTAGCCCTTGACCACTAAGCGGGTTTTGTATCTATTAAAAGTTTCATCTACATGACATTTAACCTTGTAAACCCATTTACAATCAATGAGACTCTTTCCTCGTGGGAGATCAACAATAAATCAGTGAATTGTCTAATATGTGGAGAAGGCAGGGAAGGAGAACTAAGGTTTTTGTTAGAATTTAAAGTAGATGGAATGTATGTAGCAGGAGGGTAATGAATAGGTTCAGGCAAGGATAAAGTATTTGCAAGAAAGGATACATTGAATAATAGATGAAAAATAGAAGAAGTTGAGAAGGGAGTGATGGAAGAATGAAAAGAAAACACAATTTTATAAAGAATGACATTTCTTGAAAGAAAATTTTGATGAGTATGGAGATCATACAGAATATAGCCTTTAGTACCTTCCCTATATCCCAAGAAAATAGTTTTGCTGGCACGAAGCTGAAATTTAGTTCTGTGATTTTGAAGCTTAGTGACATAAGCAAGATAGCTAAAAAACCTTTAACTGGATCATGCTAGGTGGTTTATCATATAACACTGCATAATGATATTTAAAATGCAATAACGGAGTAGACAGTCTATTAATAATATGAACAACTTGTTGAACAACATAAGGCAAAAAGATGTGAGGTAGTTGAGCTTGGTAAAACAATGCTTGAGCTATATTTAAAAAATGTTAATGTTTACATTCAACAACACCATTTGTTGAGGTGTTTCAACACATGTTCTTTAGTGAAGAATACCTTTGAATGAAAAAAAATCAGTTAATAAAAATTCTACTCCATTGTCACTTCGAAACATTTGAGTTTAGTATGAAATTAAGTTTCAATCAATAAAATGAAATGTATTAAATGAGTGCGAGTTTCAGATTTGGATTTCATAAATTTAATCTAAGTAAAATGTGAGTAATCATTAATTAAAGTGAGAAAATATATGTAACCACAATTAAAATGTACAAAATATGGTTCCATATGTCTCTATGAATAATGTCAAAAATGTTATGTGACTGTTTCATTACTATGATGAGGCAATTTACGTTGTTTAGCAAAATGACAAATGTCACAAGGAGAGGGATTTTACAGAGTAAGGGATAAAAAGGATATTGTTGGGAAATAATACTAAAAATAGAGTTAGAGACATGACTTAATCTATGATGCCAAAGATAAACATCTTTGGATTTGGTAGTAATAGTATGAGCATAAACAGGATGATGGTTGTGATAAGAGTTGGAAAAATTTAGCACAGACAATCCTTGGTGCAAGCTAGTCGAACCAATCATCCTCTGGAAGGTTTGCTGCAAAATAACACAAGAATTAGATTAAAAAAGGAGATAACAGTACAAGATTTGGATCAATTTTTGAATAGAAACCATATTTACATAAAAATTGGGAACGAAAACAAATCATGAAGAATTAAGGAATCTAACAACATAATTGTACCAGATATAGAAGTGGAAACTTGGACATCATTTGGCAAAGTAATGAAAATAGGTGAAATAGATTTATAAGTGACAAAACTGTGAAAATCAAAAATGATATGATTAGTGACACCTATATCCAGAAGCCAATAAGGAGATGTTTTACTTAGAAGAAAAGAAGGAGTTTTAGGAAGAGTGAAAGAAGAATTAACTGAAGGAGTGAACATCGAAGTTGCTATATGCGCAGGAGATTTGGATTGTTGCAAAAGAGTTAGAATGTCATAATATTGTTCTTTAGTAAATTTAGGCACTGGCTGTGAGATCTCATGAAGGTTGGAGACGTTGATAATAATAGGGTCAGATGAAAAAGCACTAGAGGTGGCATTATTGGCCATGCGATTTTTATATCCTGGTAGAAAATCATGTTTGAAATAACACGTATTCACTATGTGATTTGTGCGTTCACAATAAGTGCAGAATTTATTACCATGGGAACTTCTCCCTCCATTATTTCTGTCGCGACCTCTTGGAAATGAATGACCTCTGTCTCGTCCTCTATAGAAAGGGTCATTCTTGGACTACAAATTCGGAGAAGTAGTAATAGTTAGGACTTGTGAATTAAGAATAGTTTCAGAAGAACCAAGAACAGAATGTAATTGATGTTCTTACTAGATAACCATGTTAAAAACTTTGATAATATTAGAAAGAGGGTAAATTAACATAATCTGAGATTGTATAGAGGCATACTAATCATTGAGGCATTTCAGAAATCAAATGACATAATCTTGTTGCTTATAGCATCGGGCAAAATCAAGATAATCATAAGAACATTTGATAATACATGTGCAGTTAATAAAGGGATGAAAACTATCGATTTCCTCCCAAAAAGTACGTAATTTTGTGTAAAATTTAGTTACAAAGAGAGTACCTTTGTGTAGTTTGTATAAACCTTCTTGTAAATCTGCAATACAGAAAATATCTCCTTGATGAAAGCGATGATACAAATTTTGTCAAACATCGAAAACATATTCGATCAAGAGAATGAATTTAAGAATAGTTTCATGCACCGACCGTTGGATCCAATAAATAACCATTGTGTTGCAATGATCCCAAAGTTTTTGAAGAGAATTGATTGATGGTGGTTCGGGGAGAGTGTTATCGACAAATTTTACGACGCAGGCCCAAGCGTAATAATTCTTGTCATCCAACAAGGTGGAGATAAGAACGAGTGTAAGATTTTCATTGAAAGGAAGTGTTAGATATTGTTTAGATATTATTTAATATTGTTAAGATATTGTTAGATATTAACCATAATATCAAACAATATCTTCTGTTTATTCTGTTACTTTCAGTTACTCTTTTAGTTGTATCTCTCTACTATAAATAGACTACCCTATGTGTGATTTATACACAAGGGAGATTAATCCCAAACTCTATTTCTTCTATATTCAACATGGTATCAGAGCTTTTTGGGTTGGATTATGGAGATACCTTTTCCCCTGTGGCAAAGATGACTTCTGTTCGTTTATTTATCGCCATGGCCGCTCTTCAACAATGGCCTCTTTATCAACTAGATGTTAAAAATGCTTTCCTCAATGGTGATTTGCAAGAAGAAATATATATGGAGCAACCTCCTGGGTTTGTTGCTCAGGGGGAGTCTTCTGGGATGGTATGTCGTCTTCGCAAATCCCTATATGACCTAAAACAGTCTCCTAGGGCATGGTTTGGAAAGTTTAGCAAGGTTGTTCAACAATTTGGTATGACTCGGTGTGAAGCAGATCACTCTGTCTTTTATCGACACTCAAGTGCTGGATGTGTTTACTTGATAGTATATGTTGATGACATCGTTCTTATAGGTAGTGACAACCATGACATCTCTCAGTTGAAACAACATCTCTATCACCATTTTCAGACCAAAGATCTTGGCAAACTTAGATATTTCTTGGGTATTAAGGTGGCACAGTCCAATGATGGTATTGTTATATCTCAGAGGAAGTATGCCATGGATATTTTAGAGGAAACTGGGTTGATGAATTCAAAGTCTATTGATACGCCCATGGATCCCAATACTAAACTTTTACCAAATTAGGGGGAGCTTATACCTGATCCTGAACAGTATAGAAGATTGGTTGGAAAATTGAATTATCTTACAGTTACTCGTCCTGACATTTCCTTTGCAGTCAGTGTGGTAAGCCAATTTCTTAATTCCCCATGTGAAGATCATTGGAATGCAGTCATTCGTATCTTAAAGTATATTAAAGGATCTCCTGAAAAAGGATTGTTATATGATTCTAATAACCATACAAGAGTTGTTTATTACTCAGATGCTGATTGGGCAGGATCTCCTTCGGATAGAAGATCTACATCTGGATATTGTGTCTCCATTGGTGGTAACTTGGTCTCATGGAAAAGTAAGAAACAAAGTGTTGTGGCAAGATCTAGTGCAGAAGCAGAATATAGAGCTATGGCCTCAACTGCTTGTGAACTTGTTTGGCTCAAGCAATTACTTAGAGAGTTACAATTTGGAGATGTCACTCAAATGTCACTTGTGTGTGACAATCAGGCTGCTCTTCATATTAGTTCTAATCTTGTCTTTCATGAGATGACCAAATACATTGAGATTGACTGTCATTTCATTCGAGAAAAGATTATGTCTGGAGACATCAAGACTGAGTTTGTTAACTCAAGTGATCAGTTAGCAGATATTTTTACTAAATCTTTACGGGGTCCTAGAATTGATTATATTTGTAACAAGCTTGGCACATACGATTTGTATGCTCCAGCTTGAGGGGGAGTGTTAGATATTGTTTAGATATTATTTAATATTGTTAAGATATTGTTAGATATTAACCATAATATCAAACAATATCTTCTGTTTATTCTGTTACTTTCAGTTACTCTTTTAGTTGTATCTCTCTACTATAAATAGACTACCCTATGTGTGATTTATACACAAGGGAGATTAATCTCAAACTCTATTTCTTCTATATTCAACAGGAAGAAAGAATTTGAGGGATTAATGTGAAAGTCAATATATGGTTAGAACGTCATAGGAATGGAGGAAGAAATAAAGAGAAATAACATCTAATATCATCTTACTCTTTATATACCGATGATGAAATTCGTATGTTTTTATTAAGAATTTTTCTCTCTAAAAAGGAGTATAAATATAGTATATATATAATCTCGTAGAAAAAAAAAGAATATGTCATAATTAAAAATAATATAAGAGAAAAACAAAATTTATGGTAGAAAACTAGGTGAGATTGTGTTTGAAAAAAAAAACAATTACTTTTTTATTGGTTTGAATTCATTTGAAACTTTTTTAAATTTTACCCTTAGATCAAATTAACTCGATAACAAATTAGTTGATTCATGTTAGATTGAAGAAAAAAACATATATGTCCATAAATATATCCGTAAAATCAATCATAAATAATATAAAGTGCGTATTTTTAATAGATATTTTTATGAATATTCTAATTATTTATTTGTTAGGAATATTATTACTTTCATACTGTAATGGTTATTGTTTAAATTAGATTCTAATGATTAAAGTATAGTTATTATTAATAAAATAAATATTAATGATTCAATTATAATTTAAATTTAAATTTTATAAATAATATTTTTATTTAAATTTATGAAAATAAAGTTTTTTATTTTAAATTTAATTTTATTTATGCTTATATTTTATTTTACAATTTATTTGATTCTTTTTTTCAAAAGACTAATTTTATTTAGATTATAATATATACAATTATTAGTTTAGTTTATATTTAAAATAAATAAATAGATTTATTTGTAATTTAAAAAAATATATAACCGATGGAATGCAAATTTTTCAAATATAAGCCAATCAGGTAAAATATTTTTAAGACTTATAACAAATAATTAATAAGTGTGTCAAATTTTATTTAAAGAAAATGAAAATAATAAATTTTTATTGAATATTCACAATTAATTATTATATCATTAAAAGGTGTAAAGAATATATTACATTATAATTTAATTACACCAACTAAATAATAACAAAAATTACTAATATTTAAAGAACGAAAATTTCATTTCATTCAAAACAATATGGTTAATTTGATTCAGTTTGATCGTATTGATTATTAGAAACCAATTATTATCAGATTTAAATAATTTAATCAAATTAAAAATTAAACCAATTTTTAATTAATTCAATTTAGATTTTGTTAAACAGTTATCTAGACCGATAAATACATGAATTAGTTGGGATCTCTTTCTTTGATCGGTTGAGATTTGACGGTTGTAGAGGTTCCATGAGATTCTGCCACGTATAAAAATGGCCGGTACTGACGGTTGAGACACTCAACGGTGCCCATAGATTAAGGAACAGGGAGGGCATGCTCCCATGTATCTTTGTCTGCTTGTAGGGCCCACACCTTCTTTTCTACATGTGCTTTCTGGCTCCTATTTAATGGCTACTACTGTTTACACTGTTGCTGATTGGATTCATTCAAATCTTCTTTTGAAACTTTATTTAATTCCCCTTTTTCTCTCTTTCTAATGTGCTGTGTGGACAATTTTAATTTTCAAAGTTCTAGTTTTTCTTCATTATTCTGCTTATTTAAAAAACGAATAATTTTTATTTTTATAATTTTAATTTCTTATTCACATATTTAAAAATGAATAATTTTCATTTCGCTGTTAACTTATTATTCATTTTTAACGATTGTAATATTCTAATAATTTAATTAGTTAATGTGTTTCAAGATATGCAACGACTTTTTATAATTATTAACATATTTTTGTTTATCTATCTATATATAAAGGAGAGATTTATTTATTTTGATATTTTGAATTTAAAAATAAATTTGAAAGAGGAAAAATATTTAAATTAAAAAAATGAAAATGAATAAAAAATTTATTTATTTTTAATATTTTTATTTATTATTTTATTATGATTTTTAATTTTTTTTAAATAACATATTCAATTATATTTTTTGATATAATAGATACGTATTTAAATATTTTATATATTTTTATTATCTAGAAAAATCATTATATTATATAATCAACACATTTCTTTGTATTTCTTAGCTGTTGAGTGAGAAAAAAATCCTTAAAAAATTCAAAATTTATTAAATTTGTTATCTCTAGTAATGAGGTATTTAAAGTTTAATTATTTATCAATTTGAGATTCAAACCTATGAAAACTAATTACTTAAGTCAAATATTATATGTAACTTTGGACTAAACTAGGTCAAATATTATATTCAAACATGAATCACCGTTTCTGAAGCAGTAAATTTTTTTATGCAGTCAAATTTTCATGCAGTTAAAGATTGAAGTGATAATAAATCATAACTTCGAAAATTTTCTGTTTAATTATTTAAAAAAAATATCCATGTGTTTAGACCGAAAAATCGACAAGTCTTTTGTTTATACGAACGTTACTACACTTTTAAAAAATTGATACAGAAACTTACCTAGGTAAATTGTTAAGGGTTATCAAATGTTAACTTTCATATCAGATTAAAAAAAAGTAAAAGAGCTTAATTTCTAAGAAAAATATAAGTGAAAAATTGTAGTTTTTGCTAATTTTTTTAAGATAAAATTTAAATAAGTTCATTGTGTAAATATTATATCATAGTTTTAATTAATATTTTGTCGTTTAATAATAATATATTTTCCTGTATATATTAATATTTATTATTATTATTATTATTTATGTAATTTTTATTTTTCTGTATTTGCCATGAATTTATTTTCACCCCTTGTAAGGATGATAATATGACTTTGACTCCCAAAATTCATACTTTTTAATGAGTTCGGTTGGATATTGTAACTTTCTTGACCTTTTAACATGTCTTAGGTCTAAAGGTTGTTATTCTCATACTCTCAACAAAAATTTATTATTTTTTTTGTATTTCTATTATGTTAAAATATTACCGACAAATTATGTTTTTTTGTTTCGTTCAATTCACAACGAAAACATCTTATTAAGAAGGTGCTAAATTTAAAGTACATAAAGAAAAGAAGTTACATATATTTTGAATTATACTTGTTATATAATGATAAAGACTAAAATAAGATTTCATATAATATAATGTAATATAATAATATAGTGGGTTTATTTGTTTATATAAATAATATTATCTAAAATGATTAAAAAAAAAAGTCTACATCCATAATGTCACATTAGAGTTATATCTGGTCTACAATTTAATAGTATATCATTTACAGGAATAAATCTTAACGTTGAATCTCTGATGAGACCAGATCCTTTTATTATAGATCGTTCCTTTTATTATGGGTTGACGACTAAATCAAATCATTCCAGCATTTTTTTTTTCATGCTTTTTTTGGGTTCCGAAAAAATTACATATAGAATTTTTCTCATTTTTTTTAATAATAATAGTATAAGAATACGATGAGTCAATTAATGATATTTTTATATTAATTATATAATATTGATTTTAGAGAAATCAATATAAATTTGAACGCAATAATAATATTATAAACGTTGAAGATATTTTTAATATTAATTATTATTTGAACTAATATAAAAAATAGATATTATATACGTAGTAAAAAGTAGATATTATATATGTAGTAAAAATTAGATACTACGTTAACGTATCAAGATGTTTATTATGATACAGTACCACGACATTATATCTTTTATGTTAATTATATTTTTTATATAATTAACTCTAATATATATAAATAAAGTAATAATTATTAATAATTAGTGTTTTTTTTCATAAATATAACAGATTTTATAATCTTTGGTGCTATAAAAATATAGAAAAATCATTCAATATAGAAAATAATGATATGTATTTAGAAAGATTCTCGTGCAAACTTATCTATCAAACACCTACTTCTTCATCCAATTATAATTTTAAATATTTAATTAACAAACTAAGATATATATGTATCATATCTTATTTATCTTAAGATTAAAATTATTATAGATAATATGATGTATTTAATACACTACAATAAAATTGCGTATTACAGATGATTTAAATCATGTGGAAAATAATTATTAACGACGAATATAAAATATTTGTGGAATTTGATTTTACCGAACGGATATATCCGATCAGTAAATCCGTCGGTAAATTAACAATTAGTAAATATTCACCTAATTAAAAAATTAAATATTTTTTATTTAATAATTTAATTTAATCATAATTAGATTAATTTATAATAATTTCTTAAATTAAATAATTTTAAAAAATAAATATTTAATTATATAAAAAATATATAAATATTTAATTATATATAAATATATATAAAAATATATAAATATATAAAATAAAAATATATAAATATATAAAATAAAAATATATAAATATATAAATATATAAATATATAAATATATAAATATATAAATATATAAATATAATTTATTTGTAAATCATTATCAAAAAATTCTAGTAGCTTAGTGGTTGGAGTATCGACCTTTAATCGTAAAGTCTCGAGTTCGAATTCTGTTAATAACAATTTTCTTAATCTAATCATAATTAAATGCTTTAAAAATGTAATAAATAATAAAAATATTACTTGACGGATTTACGTCAGTCTGAAATTTCATAAAATATTTAGCGACTCGTTGGTAATAATTTCATTCGCTTGACTTATATATTTGGATTGAAGGATGAATTTGAGATATTATAAAAGAAGAGAAAGATAATGAAAAATAAAGTTGTTTAAATTGAAAGAGTGTGACAATATATCTAATAAATTATTTTATTAGAAAGTATTTCTTCCTGAATTTCGGAATAGAAACATGGAGTAAATCCCTTTTCAAATCAAACAATACCTAACAAATGATGATTGAGACCACATTCGACATTTTTAATCCATATAACACTTGATTTCCATTTTAATTGAAGGTGTAACTAACTTACTATTAAATATATAGTAGAAAGAATTAATAGAAAATTAGTTCCAAAAATATGATAATTGATAAGATTGATTAAAAAATAAATAATAAGATAAATTAATCAATAAAGAAACCTTTTATATAATTTTAATAAAAATAAATTGACATATAATTTAATAAGATAGATAAAATAAATTAATATTAGAATTAATTTATATAAATAAAATAAAAATTTTGAATATTTTACAGACATATTATACTTTATATTTTTTTCTAATAATATTATTAAACTGTAGAAATCATTGAAACGTGTAATTATTTTTATATGTTTTTATATAATAAATTGAAAATATATGATTAAATATGTGATAATTACTTTAATATTAAAACAATAATAAAAATCATTAAAATAAATAATGTAGTTTAATAGAGCCTTGGTATTATTTAAAAAAAATTAATTAAAAATCATTTAAAATTGATGCAAATATTTCTTTACATTATCTTTATTATACTTTAATTTATATTTTAAAAATTAGATATGGTAAGTTTAATTTGGATGATTATTATATTAATTTTAAAATTGTTTACTACTTTTACAAGTTTATTAATATTAATAGAATATAATTTTATGTGTGTTTCTCTAAATTTGTCAATTTTATTTTTTATGTACATAAATTAAAAAATATATTTTAAACTATAACAAAATAGAAAATAATATTAAGTGAGTTAGAAAAATTATAAAAAAATATAACAATAGAGAAAATTTAAATAATAGAAATATAATATTATAAGTAAAAAAAAAAAGGAAAATAATGTATGAAGTTAAAAAAAATACAATATAATCAATTATATTATTAGTGTTGATAATCGATTATGTTAATTGATTATAAACACTCAAATAGCCTATTAAGATTATATGAGTGAATTACACTATGTAATTGTAATTCCAATTTAATGTTTGTAATTTCAATTATATTTAAAGTTGTATATACAATATTAATTTGTATATTCACACTTGTCTTCTTCCTAGTTGGGAGACGTGAATTTGGGGCATCCAAGAGACTTCAGTTAAACACATTCATCCTTTAAATAATTCAATGAATTTAGGTTTGTGTTTGGAATTGTGAAGTCAAAAAGCACTTTTAACAACAACGGTGAAGGACACAGAATAAATTTCAAGGCAATATCCATAGTTTGTGTTAAGTGATAACACTGGTAATTCAAATGAATATTTCAATCGCAACCAAGACATTAGATTTTTTCTTTTTAACTAATTTTCTCAGCATTTTTTTATATTGGAGGTAATACATATCATGTGAGTCTCACTAATTTTTTTTTTTAATAAATCAATCTATATCTTTTGATACAAACATCAAAATTCATTTAAATTTGCCCCTTCACTTCTTTAATAATAGTAAAATCATGGATCCAAACATAATTTTGGAAATAAATTGTAAATAATCAAATAAACATGTCATGAATTGTGATGAATACTTAAATTACAAAATAAATTCATTTGATTTGTAGGTAGTTCAAACCTAAAGTTTGTTAACTTATTTTTTAATTGGAAAACTGATTGTGAAAATTCTTCTATTGCATAAAAACCATTGGGTGGAGAATAAGTTTCTTGCATATCCTTTTATATGCGTGTCATCTAATGTTTTTAATATTTTTGAGTTTTATAATTAAATACTTAATTCTTGAAATTATTGAAAGATTTCAAATAAACTTCGCAGATTTTTTTTATGCTATAATTGTTGTTTTGATTATTGTTCTTCACTATGTAACTTGATAATTCATATATTGAACATTTTTTTCAACTCTTCAAACTAATTTATGTGTAAATGTAATAATTAGGTTATGTATGAATATTTTTTATATTTCATATATCTATTAGACAAAGTATTTTCTTCACCTCATAATCATGATTGGGTAGCGTATTTCTTTGTAGGAGCATGTCCTTCAATAGGTGAAGTAATTTAGTAAAATTTTTATTAGTCTAACCATTAATTACCTTCAAGTTCACTAATCTTAATATTGTTGACAACGATATGAAGTTAGTTGGACCAGGATAAAATAAAGTTTTTGCATTATTAGATATATATCTTTACATGTATGAACTTATACAAATATTATGCTTCAATATCACAAATCGTGTCTTTCAATCGGTCATTAATGGTTGAATAAATTGAAAGGTTCATTTATTCTTATAAATCAAAGTGTCATATTTATATTTGGTGGCAGATTTTGACTAGAGTTTTCAAAACAGGTGGTCCGAGTACAGCTTAACTTGGCCTTACAAGCCTAAAAAAAAGTTGATGGTTCAACCTTATCTATATTTTTAAATAAGTCAAAATTTTTATCCTGGCATGACCTTATGTTAGGCCAACAAGGCAATTTTGCTTGATTGAGAATTTTAAAAAAATATTAACATATTTATACTAAATCAATTAATTAAAAAAATATTTGAATAAAAATAAAAATATAATTTTAAAATTTAAATTTTATTAATAAAATTAATTTTTATTTATGATATAATAATTTAATATATAAATTATAAGAGAAAACATCCATTCAATATTAAAATAGAATTAAAAATTTACTCTTCATCATTATTTATTTTTTAGTAATTTATTAATTTAAAATAATAGTTACTCTTAATAATTAGATCTTAAAATAAGGGATTATTAGAGATATATTATGATATTTAATCTTAGAATATGTGAATTCTTTATCAAATTAATTTATAATATATATATATATATATATATATATATATATTAATAAAATAATATTATTTTAATTTTAATTTAAAAAATAATTTTTATTCTATAAAACGAATCGGCCCATAAGCCTACGGGTTAGTCTAACATAAGTCCATGTATACTATGACCTAAATAGACCAGACTAAAATAGGTTTGAATCAATTTATACCATAATTTTTTTTTTGCCTAATCTGACTTATTTCTCTGACTTCTTGGTTGGTTCATCAGATTAAATATATTTTGATACCCTTAATCTTGACCATTTATTTTTGGGGACTATATAATATATTATTAATAAATAATCAATGCATTTGAAAAGGTGAGAGACCAAAATATAAATATACACTAGTGGAAAAATATGATTCTATGATGACTTTTTATGGCGGTTGTAGTCCAGCCGTCATAGTATGTAGGGAGGTAGCATTTTTGTAATAATTTTATGAATTTTTTATGTTGATTATTATGTAACCGACATGGTATGTGAACAAATTCACTTTTTATGTCGGTTAAAATTTAACCGACATAAAAAGTTCACTTTCTATGTCGGTTTTAGTTTAACCGACATAGAAAATGTACTTGATGATGGATATTTGGGCAATCAACATAGTATCTTCTGTTTTACCTTGCTCTCGCCGCTCCACTCTATTTCATCACTTCATCCATAGTAGAGCTCCCCATTCTCTCTGTCTCTATTGCGAACATCATCGCCAGTGTACATTGCTCCACCCGCCGCTGCCGTCACGCCACTTGTTGTTGTCGTCATGTCACCTGCTGCTACCATCACGCCACCTGTTGTTGTTGTCTCCGCTGTCATTGGTGTCCTTCGCTACGAGTTTTGATTCTAGGTCTTCAAGAGGTAAGTTTTTGTGTCTGCTCTAGCCATTTGAATGTGTTTCTATAGCCATTATAGGTTTACAATTTTGATTATGATATGTGATAATGTTGTCAATAGAGGGAAAGATCACGGGTGTCCTTTAGCCAATTTAGTTACTAGATTCTAAGTCACTTTCTTTCTTGATTTTGCTTTTGAAAATTAGATTTTTATTATAATCTAGTTGTTACATTCTAAGTCAAAGTTATCATCACTTATGCTCACCCTAATGTGAGACAAGACGTCGAGCCTTGATTAGAGTCAGTCATGAAATCATCCACTGTAGGACTGAACTTCCTATTGAAAGATTAAAATATCCAATCACGTGACATCACAACTTCTTAGCTAAAATGTCCTCAAGTCCAGGTGTTTTGAAGGTCTTGAGCATCCACAAAAACCTGTTTTGTTTCTAATTTTGTTGCTCCCTTTGTTCTTTTTTTCATCAGCCATTTTCAGCAAAACATAGTGGATGTTATCATCCTCAAACTATACTTATATGTTGTGTTATATCACAAAAGGTAATAATGGATCGGAGTTGGATCAATTATAGACAAACAACAAATGAATATGAGAGTGGAGTAGAACAATTCCTTGAATTTGCTAGGATGAATGTTTCGAATAATGATGGAAGATTCTATTACCCGTGTGTTAACTGTTTGAATGAGCGAAGATTACCGACTGAAGTTATTTGGGAGCATGTTCTTTGTGATGGTTTCCTAAAGAGTTACATAAAGTGGACATGGCATGGTGAATTATTAAACATGCCAAGTGTAGAAGACAAAGAAGAAGTTGATCTAGAGATGGATGATCAGTTGGAGGAAAAGATTCGTGAGCTTGGACAAGATGCCTTCCAACATACACATGTGTACGAGAAGTTGTCCAATGATGCAGAAAAGCCTTTGTATACAAATTGCACTAAGTTCACACGATTGTAGGCAGTACTAAAATTGTTCAATGTGAAGGCAAAAATTGGGTGGACTGATAAAAGTTTCATAGAATTGTTTGAGTTATTGAGTGACATGCTCCCTGAAGGTAACACATTGCCAACCCGCAATTATGATGCTAAGAAGATATTATGTCCAATGAGTATGGAGTACCGAAAAATTCATGCATGTTCGAATGATTGTGTTCTGTACAGGAAAGAATTTGAGAACTTTCATGAATGTCCACAATGCGGGGAATCACAATACAAGAAGAAGGATGGTAATTCTAACAATGATATAATGAAGGGTACCCCGACAAAAGTGTTATGGTATCTTCCCATTATTCCAAGGTTAAAACGATTATTCACTAATGAAAATAATGCAAAGCTCACTAGATGACATGTAGACAGTCGTATTAAAGATGGTCAGTTGAGGCATCCAGTAGATGGATTGCAATAGAAAAAAATTGATTCCATCTTCCACAATTTTGGTAATGATCCAAGAAACATTAGGCTTGGACTTGCTACATATGGAATGAATCCATATGGAAATTTAAGCAGTAAACATAGTTTATGGCCTGTGGTATTAGTGATTTACAACTTACCTCTGTGGTTGTATATGAAACATAAGTACTTGATATTATCTTTGATGATCTCAGGTCCTAGACAACCTGGAAATGACATTGATGTTTTTTTAAGCCCATTGGTTAAAGATTTGAAGATGTTGTGGGAGGAAGGTGTTGATGTGTTTGATGGGTACACATGTGACTTATTCAAGTTGTGTGCAATGTTATTTGTACAATTAATGACTTTCCAACATATGAAAATTTGAGTGGCTACAACACCAAAGGACATAAAGTTTGCTCGATATGTGAAGAAGGCACATGTCACTATAAACTATAACATGGAAGGAAAATAGTGTACCTTGAACACTGCAAATTTCTTCCTTCAAACCATTCGTATCGTAAATTAAAGAAAGCATTTAACAGGTGTCAAGAAAATAATGCAGCTCCAACACCTTTAAGTGGGGAGAAAGTATATCAACGAGCGAGTGCGATTTCATTTAAGTTTGGAAAGACGCAAAAGAAAGCAACAAGAATATGGAAAAAAATGTCAATCATTTTTGTTCTTCCATATTTGAGGGTTCTTGATGTGAGACATTGTATAGATGTCATGCATGTAGAGAACAATATGTGTGACAGTGTCATCGGAACACTCCTTAACATTCAAGGAAAGACAAAAAGATGGTGTTAATGCTCGTATGAACATGGTTGAAATGGGTATAAGAGAACAATTAGCTCCTCAACCTCATGGTAACCGAACATACTTGCCTCCAGCATGTCACACACTGTCTAAAAAAGAGAAGAGAAATTTTTATGAGTTTTTACGAGGTGTGAAGGTTCCATTTGGTTACTTTTCCAATGTGAAGAGACTTGTATCTATGAAAGATCTAAAATTGTTTGGGTTAAAATTTCATGATTGTCATGTATTGATGCAACAACTTCTACCTGTGGCTATTCGAGGTATCTTGCCAGACAATGTTAGATATTCCTTAACTCGATTATGATTCTTTTTCAATGCTATATGTAGTAAAGTTATGAACCCGGATGTTTTGGATCAGTTAGAGAATGAGGTTGTAGTCATACTGTGTCAGTTTGAGATCTACTTTCCTCCATCATTTTTTGATATTATGGTTCACTTGATTATTCATCTAGCCAGGGAAGTTAGAATCTGTGGTCCAGTCTTCTTACGATGGATGTACCCTATTGAGCGATACATGAAGATATTAAAAGGGTATGTGAGGAACCAATATCGTCCTGAAACATCAATTGTTCAAAGATATATTGCAGAGGAAGCTATTGAGTTTTGCACAAAATACTTATCAGAAGTTGAAGTTATAGGGTTACCTAAGACTCGTTACCATGGAATAGGTCTTGGTAGAGGTACTCGAGGTGCAAAAGTTGTGACAATGTGTCAAGATGAAGTACTTCAAACGCATTTGTACATTTTGAATAACAAGGAAGAAGTCATCCCCTACCTAAGTGCTCATAAAGACATTGTGAAGTGAAATAATCCACGTATGCCTAAAAAGTGGGTGATTACTGAACACAACAAAAGCTTTTTGAAGTGGTTTAAACAACAAGTTGAAGGTGACAATACAACTTCTGATACACCAAAGTGGCTAGCATGTGAGTCAAACTTTGATGTGATATACTGGGGTGGGTATGATATAAATAACTATTCATTTTATACAAAGGGAGAAGATGAAATAAGCACAATGCAAAATAGTGGAGTCATGGTGGTGGTTGAATCAATGGATTTCTTGAGTTCAAAGGATAAATATCTTATAAGGGCGTCAATGGGCTACTTTGGTGTAATTGAAGAGATTTGGGTAATAGATTACACGATATTCAGAATACCTATTTTTAAATATAAGTGGGTTGACTTTAATAATGACATCTTCACCGACGATCTTGGATTTACCTTTGTTGACCTTGAAAATACACGTTATACCGAAGAGCCATTTATCATGGCATCTCAGGCAAAACAAATGGTTTATGTCACTGATCCCACTAACAAAGGATGGTCAGTGATTCTCCAAGGAAAACCCATGTATACTTCTGATGAGAATGATGAATTAGTACTTGATATACCGGAGACACCATGTTTCTCTTCAAATATGCCAAACTTGAGTGTTGATGTAGAAATAGATGATGTGCATGCCACACGTTATACCATATGGAAGGATTTTGGGAGAATGTTCCAACTTGATAATGTATGATGTTTTTTTACGTATTTTTGTTTATCTTGAGTCATACTGTCTAAACTAATGACTATTATTTTTTTCTTTGAATACAGATATGGCAGATTCATCTGGTACCCCTCCCCCTCCTACAAGAGGTGGGGATCAGAGTCAACCGTCTACCACAAAAAAGGGTAGGCGTGTTACACGACTGAGGGACTTGAATATCAGCCGTAGCTTGAATCAGAAATTTCCTATCCAGTTTGACATGCAAACAGGTAGAGCCACGGGAGAGCACATCGCTAAATTCACTAGCTATGTGGCCTTGCTTGGGAGAAACAAGGTTAGTATTCTTATTAAGAATTGGGACCATGTTCCAAAGACACTGAAAAACCAGATTTGGCAGAGTATCATGGTACCTACTCTTAACTTATATTTCATTTAGCATTTAACATGTATATATATTTAACTTTTTGGGAACTTCACGTTATATTTATTGTGTAGGTAACATATGATGTCCCTAACACCACTTTGTTGAGGACAAAGTGGATCTCATATGTTGGGGAACGCTGGAGAGGTTTTAAGAGTGATCTGACTAGTCGATACATATATGGGGCATTAAGCAATAATAACCCATGTGACCAGTATTAGTTCCTGGATGAGGAGACATGACAGACATTTCAGACTCAACGTTTAGACCCTAAGTTTCAGGTTAACACATTTGTCATTTGTTTGCAGTCATTTTTTTTAAATGGAGGTTTTAAAATTAGTATTTAACATGGAATGCAACAGGCTAAGCGCCAGAAGGCACATGATATTCAGAGAAAGAATATCCACCCCCACAGGTTGTCTCATGAGGGTTATGAGAAATTGGAGGAGAAGATGATGAAGGAGACATCTTCAAGTCAGTCACCCTTCACGCCATGATAAATGGAAGAGAGTTCGCCAAAACTCATCAGGGAAGTACTTGTCTGAGAAAACTTATGTAGTAGCTCAACATATTGTAATTAGCATACCCTAAAGTAATTATGTATGTTATACTACAATAGAAATATGTATTTGCTAACAAATTCTTCCTTTGTGTTATAGGATGAGTTGGTTGAGCAGAGCACTTAGAGATCATTCCACCCACATGGTCGTCAGGACATATTGGCAATGGCCATCGGTACCCCAGAGCATCCCGGACGTGTTCGTGCTACTGGACGAAGGGTGGGCATCAGATAGTACTTTGGTGCCCCATCCTTGGCAACTAAAACTTTGAGGCATATGAATGAGTTGGAGTTAGAGTCCCTCAAACAACAAATTAGGAAGGAGATTCGAGATGAGGTGTACTCTGACTTGAAGGCAGAGTTATTGAGCTCAATGCGAGCAGAGTTGGCATCTTTGTCCACTTAACCTTTTGTTCCTGCACGAGAGACATCCCCGATTCATGTTAGCACAAATGTGATGCTCCTGATAGAGGAGTGGAGGTTACTCCTACTGACACTGCTGACTGTGAGTTGTATGTTGCGGGTCTTCCCGAGCATTTGGTGGCATACGATACGTATTATATGTTTGACATGTATTTGGTACTCTGTTAAGCATAATATTGTCTAAAATATTTTATCATTTGTTTACCTTAGAGAAAATGTATGCATTTGGGTCAACCATCCACCACCAGAGTATTGGAGATGATATGATAAGAGTGGTGGTTGTAGAGGTTCAGGATATTGTTGTCCCAATCCCTATTCCCACTGAAGAGGTTCAAACAGTGGGACAAACACCTGGAAATTTTATCTTATGACCAGTTTCATTAACAAGACCCATCCCAACACTTGCACAGGATGTGTCATGCATTTATCCCTTTTACTTATTTTTTTTTATATGTTGATGTATACTAATGTTATTTATTTTTGGTACTTATATAGAAAGAGGTTGAAAAAACAAAGGAAGTTGTGGATGAATCACCACCACCACCGAGTGTTTTACAGCGACTCGGTGCACTAGCAACGACTATCGGGACCACTCCTATACAGTTAGATATGCCACCCGAAGTCGTAGGTAGAACCAAGGCGATCCCCTTTTTTCCTACTCCAAAGGGATATTTTTTATATTCTCACTGGTACTGATATGCTATGTGTACCCGTGTTGTAGCTTTGGGAAATGTAAGTAAATTTTGATATTCTCACTGGTACTTTATTTTGTAAATTTATTTATTTTCAATGTTAAAGGTATTTACATCGTTTGTGTGTGGAGATGAAGAATGCCTTTATCTATGAATTTATTGACCCTGTTGTCATTCAGTCTGTTGGGAATAAAGCTGAAGAGGTGCAAACGTACTTAATAGAGACATTTCAAAATGGAGGCAAAGAAGTCTACTTAGCACCTTACTTGCATCAATAAGTATACATCTTATAAATTAATACACATTTATGTAAAACTGAAATTGTACTAATATTATGTCAAATTGTAGGGGTCATTGGCAGCTCCTAGTCATTGTTCCTCGAAAATTTCTTGTGGTTCTCTTGTGTTCATTACACAAGAAACCAAATGATTTGGATATTAGAAAGCACATAGACGCGTAAGTTTGGTTTTTTTAATTACTGTATCATATGTGCACTTACCCCAAAATTGGGTTCTATTATAATTAATTCTTGTCCTTTTATAGAGTTTTGGAAGCTCATCTCAGATTGCAAGGCCTTCCATCTCATGCTAGAAAGAAGTTGACGTATATTGCACCAAATGTGACCACACATTCCTCTTATTGTTGTTCAATTTGTCATTTAAAGTTAATCTGACATGTATTTAACTTGTAGTGCCCACGCCAACCGAGAAGCCATGAGTGCGGGTATTATATGATGAAGCACATGCACAACATCGTATCCGCAAACATTATTGACTCATGGAGGGAGGTAAATATACTATAATTAAGTCAAATATGTCAATTATGTAAATAGTTTCTAAATATGAAATGTTTCATTATGTAGGATTTTAAAGACTCTTCTCCATTGAAGATTGAAGTGTTAGATGACATTCGAGAATAGTGGACTTCTTTCCTTTTAAGTATTCAATCTTCATAGAAAATTTGACTTGTAACAATTTTGATTGAATTAATTTAAGTTAGCAAATTTACATTCGTTTAAGCAAATGAAAGTATGTTTCATATGTGTTGTGTTGTGAACTGTTTGGAACTGTGAATCTGTCTGGAACTATGATGAATAAGTAGGTCTATTTGATGAAAAGGCAGGAACTGTCATGAAAAGGCAGGTCCTTTTTAAAAAAAGCACACACTTTCTATGTCGGTTGTAACATTAACCGACGTAGAAAGTATTTTCTATGTCGGTTATGGCGTTAACTGACATAGAAAGTCTAACCTACTATGTCAGTTATCTACATAACCAAGATTGATATCACATACAATAACAGTTAGTGTTAACCGATATCGATACAGGGGTCATAGAAAATAAGATTTTTTACATCGGTTACCAATATAAACCAACATAGAAAGTAACGTAGAAAGTATAACTTTCTATGACGGTTCATAATAATCAACGTAGAAAGTCTTACTTTCTATGACCCCTGTATCTATGTCGCCTCTTTAACTAATGTCGAAAATCCATTTTAATCGACATAAAAAGTCTTTTCTGTAGTAGTGATATAAGTAAGTATATTTAATAATTATTAAGTTTGGGACGGTAAAAAAGTAAGTTACAAATCGTCATTGTTCATGTGTATAATTTATAAGAGAGTCCTATCAAAGATGTTCCCTAATTTCTTAAATATTCAAATACTTAACAAGTTAGCAACTAAATATTCATTCATCAATACTATTAGAAATATTGTGTTGTACAAATTATAAAAATTATTTCACTCCATAGTATCTGTGTACAATTATTTAATTTTAATCATATTTAAATATTTCAATGCATGTTAATCCCACTTCTTCGTCAAAATATGAGTTTATCATATCCATGACACTTTTTTATTACTGATTAATATGTAATTATTAATCAATTTTTTTTATTTTACAAATTTTGGGTAGCATTTTGTATTAGTCGTTAGGTAACACAAAATGAAACTGGAGACACCAAATCGACCACAATCAAATATGTCCTGATGAACAACACAAAATATAATCAATCAAAATTTCTATACAAGTACTAATTAACTAATAAAAAATTATTAATGTTTTTACACAATCCAACTGGTTCATTCAAATTTTATAAGTACTCCCTTCTCTTGTTTTTAAATAAAAGTAATAGACATTTAAAAATAGATATAATATTTAATTATTTGTATTGAATCTCAAATAAAAAATTATAGTTCAATGACAATATAACATAAAAAATATGGACATCTTGAAAATATAACAATGCAATAGTAGAATATCAAAAAAAAAAAAAATATATATATATATATATATATATATATATATATATATATATATATATTTAAGAACAATACAGTACAAAGGTTAAATTCACATATTCACAAGGACACTATTAAGTAATATGAAGAATGTGTTTGAAAGGAGGAGTAGAACCATGAACCATCACCACAAATGACAATAATAGATCATAATTACACACAAAAATCACCCTAAATAAGCAAGAGTCACAAGATAATTTGCGTTGCAAAGAAAGGGAAATGAAGAGGAGGAGGGACACAAACAGAGATGGAGAAGTCAATGATAGAAAGAGGCATAACAAAAAAAGAAGAAGAGAAGGAGTGCAACAATGCAAATGAAAAATGAGTGCAATTTCACAATATTCATTATACACTTATCATTTAAAAAGTTTTTGTCTCATACATGCTAATGATTCCTCTTATAATCATTGTTTTTTATATGATAACAATATTGAAATAATTATTATTAAAAATTTAAAGTTAATTTCAAAATTATCATACACTTTATTCAATAATAATTTATTTATAATCATGGTTAAAAACATCACTTTTTATCATATACACTTTATAAAAAAAATATATAGAATAAACTTAATAAGTGGTTAATATATTTAAAAAATTTAAATTTATAATAACGTAAAAAAGTATGTCTCATATTTTTTTAACAAACATGGTAATTTAAAAAAGAATATTACAATAAATATAACTCAAATATTTATCTCGAGATATTCATCAAATATAATTTTCAATATTTATCTAAATAGTTATTTTGTAGTGGATACGCAGAAATAAGACTCAAAGATGAAGAAATGGTCAAGCAAAACGAAGAAAGAGAAGCCTGAAAAAGAAGAGAAACATGAGAAATGTGAAAATGAAAAATGAGAAAATAAGTTTTTAAAAATAATATCTCTTTGAATTTTCAATATTTTATTAAGGTCATCCTTTAGGAGATCGTTTTTTCAAGACAAAAAACTCATTCAGTCTTCGTCCTCTAAGTTTGGGGGACGTATGTACCTACTTGGTCCAAAATTATTGAGTCACTTAATCATATTTATCAGCCTAAATCCATTAAAGAAACTATTTTTATTTATTTTGCTATTAATTATCTTGATAATATCTTATAGTAGTTATTATTTTATAGGTTATCAGTTAATTATATTTCAGTCTATTATTATCTTTATCTTTTGAATACTATACAAATAATCTAATCAAGGAGTAATCTTATCTTATAATTCATTCTTCTATACATCAATCTCTTCTTTAATAAATAATTTAAATGTCAAAATATTTTTTGTAATTGGGCTTCTATACTTTCCAAATACCATCATCAAAGTTAGTTCGAATGTCTTGGCTATTATTTTCAGCTCAACGCTAATCATCTTGAGCTTGATAAGAACAAATTCAATAAATAATATTCAAAAGTATATACAGACGGTATATCAATCAATCTGCATCATTCGAATTATATCCATTAAATTATTACAGAACTAATTTAAAATTTTGAAATGTTTTTTTCAACAAAAAGGTTCAATATATATTTAATATTTGATACCATTAAGAACAACAATCATGTCATTTATTGTCTTTTCCGTAAACAGAAAAGAAATCATATTAGTTATCATTTTTTTTTCGGATTGGATGAACCTACTCGTAAGACCTAGCTCATTAATTAAGTCAACCCTAATGGAGAAAAGTTATTAATTTTTTCCTGTAGTTTTTCATTTTATTTAACCCGTTTTTTATTGAAAGCCAAGTATCTCTGAACAACAAGAGCTAATGAGACAAATTCCTAAGCCGTAGAGATAGATCTCTTATGTAGCTCCATTTTAGGTCTAAAATAACGAGAAATTATTTTGTATATAAATTTATTCTACGGAACAAGGACAAATAAAAAAAGAAAAATGGAAACAAGGGGTATTAGCCATTTACATGTATGAGTTCTTTATCAATTATAGCTGACAATTTTGATTATGGTCCAATGAACTAACTTCTAAAAATATATGCTTGATAATATGTCATTTTAATCGCTTCTTATTGATTCTTCAAACGAACGAAACTTCAAAATTTCTGGTTAAAAAACTTGAGATTATCTAATTCGGTTCTATAAACTATTTTAATTTCACATGATTATAAATGTATATATTTCTTAATTTAAATTAAATTTATAGTTTAATTTAAAAGTTTTGAAATGTTTTATTTTCCACAACAACTTCAATAGTTAAGAGTTGCTATAGATTGGAGTGATTTTTTTTAATAGTTTTGTCTTATATATTGTACTTATTTTATTTGTGCACTATACCAGACATAAAATCAAATAGAATCTATAAAATTAATATCATCAAAACTCACATATAAATGTCAATAATAATAAGAATATTTGAATAAAGTATATAATATAATGAAAGAGAATATCACAACGTTGCACATGAACATTTTGTTCATAAAATTTCTAAAACTAAAAATAAAAGAAGGCAAATATGGAAAGAAACAATGGGGCACTAGCCATGCAGATATTGATAGAGAAAAAAGACAGGAAATGAAAAGTTCCTCGGTCGAACCAATACGGGAGGCAATGGCATTCTTGATTTTGGTTCATGTTTCACTTTACATATCCCCCCCAATGAGTCTAATGCCATTTTCAATTCTTAATCTTTAATATTTTCACGGCACACTCTTTCTCTCTCTTCTCTTGTATATATCTCTGAACAAGGATTTGTGTTTCTTCTCTTTCCCTCTATTGGGACCCAATAAATTGACATGTGAGAAGGAGGGGACAAAATAGAGGAGGCCACCATATCCACATTTTCTCCCATTACTTCTTTCACCCCCTACATCTCCATGTTCTACAAGAAAACTCCTTGTTTTTCCTCAAGTTCTTGCATTTAATGCACATTTATTTCCTTGTTACTACAAATACTCGTGCTACCCCCTTACATTTTCCACACCCCGCAACTAAGTTTTGCACACAGTTTCAGACTACATACCATGTCAACTGCATCATGCCTTCTTCTTTTCTTTCTCTGCATTTCATTGCATGCATGCTATGCTCGCCATTTTAGCCCTCTCAATATGAAGCTCCAAGAGAAATCACACTTCTCTATCAAGGTTTGTCAACTAATTAGTAGTTTTATGATTTGTTTATATTATTGTATATTGATATAGAAAAAATCTATGGTACTTTCAGAATTTTGGTATTGATGATTTAGAGAAACTTTTTCTCCCTCTCTCTTTCTCCTTTAGTACGTACAAACTTACTAAATTATTGGCCTAAAAACCAACTATACCAAAACAGCAAACTCTTAGATTTTTCACACCAACTCTTATAACTTCTCTTATCATGTTAATGGCTGAATGAAGAGAAATTACACACACACACACATATATATATATATGTACTCGTAAATTTAAGAGTGAAACTGCATCAATATTGATCGTACAAAATAAATATCTACAGTGCCATGACGACTCTTTTGATTATAATAATGTTAGATTTTTGGTTTCTGCAGATTGATGAGAAAAATGGATTTGATTCCCGGCCAAAACATCTTAACGAAGGTCTAAACAAGACGGAGGCTCGGTTGGTTGGTGAGTCTGAGAAGCCAAGAAACAGAAGAAGCACTAACCATAGGGTGCACAAAGCAGTTAAAAATGCTTCAGGTGCTTTAAAAAAGTCTCTTGTTTCAGTTTCTTGGCGTGTGCCTCACAACAAGAAACCTCGTCAGAAACACCCTGGTTTTGACTTGGACTATTCACCACCGAAGACACACCCTCCTCATCACAACTAAGTAACAATAAATGGAAGCCCTGATCAACATTAAAGAGAAAGATCAGCATGGAAGACAGGGCCTCATTACAGTTGAAATCTATAGCATATGTATGACTACAGAAACTTAATAACTGTCATGAGTTAAGACTTGAAGGTACATTGAGTGCTCCTTTTTTCTCTCTTTCTAATTTTATAAATATAAAATGTACATCAGACATGTTTCCAGCAGGTACATGCATATGTATATCTCCTGTGTCAGGTGTATATATATTTAGAACTTCATATTTTATATTATAGTAAGAAGAACTACTCATGACTACAATTTATATCCCTCGTCTTCTAGGTCTGGAATTACTCATGACTACTTTTAACACCATTTTCCTCACCATAACTTCTCTTATCATTGTAATGGCTCAATGAAGAGTTATGCTCTCTCTCCCTAAGATATGCTGCTATAGCATAGCATGGTTTTATGAAAGGGTCCACAACCATATTTTCAAACTTAAGGTTTCTTGATTACTACATAATAGTATATAGTATCCCAGTTATTAGGGGATATTCCTTTGCTTTCTTATTCTGATTATTAAGTGGTTTATATATAATATTAGAACTGTTTATGAATGAATATGTATAACATTAGAAATTGAAAAGTCCGCAAGTGCATTAATTTCTTCATGGTCCAAGAAGTTTGATGAAGTAAAATGCTATTTAACTTCAACCAACCATTTTCTTAGATTGATTTATAGTTTGAAAATGGATATGCTTTTGTTTATAAAGAACTACGAAGAAAGTAGATCCATCCATATTTTCCATAGTTTGAAATCTTGTATGTATATGTCTTTATTCCTTTTTTATTTTTAAAATCTTGGGCATTCATAAAATTGATGCATTGAAGGTTACGTTGCAGTATACGTACTCACATCATTATCATGTGATGTGGTTGCAAATTTCTTTTATTAATCTTATAAAACGAAACAAGTAAATACAAGTTGATTCTAAGAAGTTGGTAGTTGGTGTTCTTAAATGATGGAAAACGATAGCAATAGCAACAAATCTTCTTTCGCACATGGTTTTCGTATTTTTGCCCACTTCTTTTTCTCTTTGTCCTTTCTTATTTTTCCTTATAATAGTATACGTGTGTATAAATTATTTACAAATATATATATATATATATATATATATATATATATATATATATATATTGTGAACATTTTAAATGAGACAACGAAAACTTTCATCACAAACCAAAGTATTATATTCTATTATATAGTATTGATTTTTTAAAGTTTTCTTGAAAAGCTAACTATATACAAACATTAAATCAAATATCCATGTAGTTATACCATAGAAAGAATGTATTGGGATTTGAAATACTACCTAACACCCAACAGGAATGAATAATTTATATATATGCGAAACATTTAATTTTGATATATCATGATATAAAACTTTCATATTGTAAACAAATTAAAAAATATTTTAATTATGAACTTTGAAAAAAATACTATAATTTATATTAAAATGATAATATTTTAGTATATTTTAAAATATATTTGAATATACAGACGGGTCATGTCAAAATTTATGAGCTTTAAAAGAAATTTTGACATAAAAAATGTATTTTCATACGTACATAACACAAATACAGATTAAAGGAACGATATTGTCGTCTTGTTTGATATCTTTTTGAATAAATGAAAAATATAATACTTTAGTTAGAAAATTATCCCAAAATTAAAAATGTTTTAAATAATGATTTTTTATTTCATATTTTTTAATTGGCGAAAGAAAAAACAAATAAAAAAGGCAAGTAACTGAAACTAAATTAAAGGAAGATTAGTGGGGTACATCACTTTTCCGGGTATATCCATGAACTTTTCAATGGGGACAACACTTTATTTGGACTAATATATTGACCATAGTTAAAATAATGCAGAACAAAATTTTTAGAAGAAATTTAACTCTAAAATTTTATTTCATCTTATAAAATTTTAAAGTTCAGACAAGTTTTTTTTTTTAATTATATATTCTTTACCGAAATCTACAATAATGGCAAAAGTTCTCTCTGATTTAATTAATATAATTAAAGAATCAAAATTTACATCAAATGTTGATTGGAGTGATATTGAATTTGGTCTCATTAAACAAGATTTTAGGTTTAAGTTTTTGTGAATGAGAAAAGCATAATTAGAAATAACAATATTAGTCAAGTTTTTAAATAAAAATTAATTATTAACAAAATTATCAATCAAAATCTTCAACAAAGATTTCAATCATTAATAAAAATGATGATATACCAACAAAAGTTGTCCATGAGAACAAGGTTTTAGAAATTCTTCTTTAATTTATTTTATATGGAACTTGTTTTTTATGTTCAATACTTAGTGCAAACTAAACATAGCCAGGGTGTTCCGCACCAAACAAGGGACACGAGATGCAACAGTTCCAAGTATGTCTCCATGAAAGTTAATATTGAACTGTGATGGAACATAAAATCCCAATAAAGACAAATTGGGATTGAGAAAAGGGAAACTAAACCAGTTTCTTGGAACTGCCACAAGCAATATTAGCAACACACATTCTATTCCAACCCTTAACAAGGTAACAACAACAACAACAACACGCGCATTAATTCCCAACAATGTTATGGAAATCGTCGAATTTGCTCTCTAAACTACGTTATTAATATGCCACCAGACAACCTTTGAAGTGTCTTTGTCTCTCTCTCAACCTCATGGCTACTCCTACCTCACTTCCATTCCTACATGTTTGATGAATCCCGAAGAGAGATCCCGTGTCATATAGTTGAATATCCTCCCTCATGTGCTGTCCATTTTTCTGCCTCTAAATATGATCACAATACAAGAACCCTATGTCTCATCTTTCATACATTTTAATACGTGATATGATTGAGATATTTCAAATTTGATATTCAGGTTGTATTAAAATATAATTTTTAATATAATATTATAATCATAATTTTAAGAATGTTAGGATTATTGTTCGTTAACAATTTGAATATACTAACCGTGATAAAATTTCATGGCCACATACGGAAGATAATTAGTACAGATTAGTAAACAGATTAGTACAGATTAGTAAAATGGGTCGCATAGTCAACGACCAAGATTATAACGACTAAACATTGATTAGTTGTACAATTAGTCATTGATTTAAATATCAACTGATTTTTAATCATGATTTATCTATTTTCTTGTAGTGAATTTTTCTAGTAATCGTTCTTAGTTAAGAACTATAACCCATTAATTTTTTTTAATTTCCATGTAAAGTTTATATTTAATTTGAAATTAAAAATTTGAGTTTAGATCCAATATTTCCTCAAGAAAAATTTTGGGAAAGCGAGTTATTGTAGGTTACGTACAAAAATTTCAAATCAAAATCAATCATCCAAATAAATGCAGCCAAGGTACTTTTAAGGACAAAGATATTAATATCATCCTCTTTACCCTATCCATAGACATAAACTTATTTAATAGTGTATGCAGTTTGTAACTTAAAAGGAATTTCTCGTCATAAATTGAAATTATAAAATCATATAATTTATCTAATTTCCAATTAGGACATCACAAATATTAAACATATAAGTAGAATAATAATTAATAATCATTGTGATTTGAATAAAAACAAATATAATAATTACATGAGAGTAGAGATCCAATTACGTTAAAAAGGTTTTCCCCTCATTAAAGTTAAAAAGTGTGTAATTATGTAAACTATAGTTCTAAAGTTTGCCTTAGTTACTGATATGAACATGACCTATGATAAGGACTAAAGCAAGGGAAACAAATGAAGGTCTTCAACAAGTATTGTTGGTTGACCAAATTGTGATTTTGATTAATCAATTAATGGACTTTAGTTTAGTTTTATTGCAAGTTGTAATAAGGGCCCAATTGAAAATTTAGTTATCAGTCTTTGGGAGACCAAGATGGTGCATAACTAATTGACTTTTGGATGCCACAATTTTGTTGAATTATTGACAATCGTACCAAAATTATCAATCGCAGTATAGTATTTCAATTAAATAAAAGTCGATCCCACGAGGAACAGTTTCAATGAAAATTCTCAATTATGTTTACTAAGTATGTTAAATAGATTGGGTTTTGCAAATAAGAGTTGAATTGAAATTAAATGACAAAGAACTGTAAATTATTGAGAAAATATCGTCATTCCAAAAGAGGGATAAGGAAGGAAGTCAATGCTAAGAGAATGAAGTTAGTCACTCATGTTGGTCATTACAATGCTCTAATTGATGAAGAATTGATGAAGATTAGACAAAATCCTAACAGTAGTTGTGTCTCCTCTTCTCCAAGACTGTTTCTCTTTCTCAAAACACAACTTATCTTTTTATAAGAGAATTTGGGTCGGGTCCCGCATCATTCATTCGCTTAAGCGTTCTTCTTTCTTTTCAATTTTACTCCAATTATGCTGACAATTATGCTCCTTACTCTTGTATCAATGTATTCTCGAATTCATCCTATGTTGGGAGAAAAATATATTAGAATTAACACAAATTAAGTGGTTTCATAACAATTCAAGACATAATTATATTAACTTTTTACCACTTAACAAATTTCAGTTACAATCAATCATTAAGTAGTTTTCAATTCCTAGGTTAATAAATCATTATTAGCATTTATTTTCCTTTAATGAATATTTGTAACTCTGATGACAAAGTTTCTTTATAAGCTGAACCATTTTTATCAGAAATAACAAGTTGAGTTTTATTTTTAGAAATATTAGAGTTTATCTCTTTTATCTTAGTAAGAGTGATTCTCCTAAATTCTTAAGTGATTCAAGAACCTTTGGCTGTATCAAAAGATTTTCACATCCTTTGTGTGTTGCCTTATTTGGAAAGAGTGATTCTTTCCTTCTACCTTATTACTAAATTCCTAAATTTCCTACAAGGTTCTAACCTTAAAGATCCTAAATTACCCCTTGTGATTCATATCAGGTATTGGGCCTGTTCCATAATGAGCTTTAGATAAAAGCACTTCAGCTATCAAAAAGAAAATTGCTTAAACATTCACAAAAACTTTGTTTATTCTTTTCTTAGGTTTGGATTGAGTTCCCTCAAAATGGGTTACTTAAGGCTCACATAATGCCTCTTCTTGTTATGTAGGGGTAAGCTTAAGCTTATTTTGGACAACTTAAGCCTAAACAACAAGCCTCATTTTCTCTAGTTTCATGTCTATGAAAGCTCCAAACTCCTTTCCAAAATTTATCCTTCAACAATTATCTTCAAAACTAATATTATTATAAAGTGCAAAGGAAGTTATATTTAAATATAAACTTAAAGAACAATTTATTCACAATTAAATCGAAAGGAATATAATTAAAGTTTAAAGACATAAAAGATCTCAAATAATTACATCTAAAATGTTATTAAAAATATGTATAGATGAAAAATATTATTAGATGTTAGTGTGATGTCCATTTTTGTCGTTTATAATTTAATTAGATTTTGAGAAATAGTTATTTTCTACTCTGATCTTGATAAGATAAAGGAATATATGTGAAATTTATAATTTTACATTGCTTTTATGTGAAAAATAAATATTAAAATTAATAAGAATTTTTCCTTGAATTATGGTTGATTTATTAATCATATTTGTATTTTACCTAGTTACTAGATGATCACAAAGAAAGAGTTTTGACAATTCGACGCTTCTATTTATTTGAGTGATATTTTTAGTTGTATAATGTATAAGAGACAAAATAAGAAAGTTAGAACAAATATCATATATAACATAATATCATCTCAAAATAATATAAAAAATCACAATTTCTATTTCATCAACATATTTTGTTTTAATTTATGTTAAAAAAATGATTTTTATAGTGACTAATTAATATAAATGAGTATAAAATTATTCACTATTCAATGATATTTACTCTTTTGAAACCCAAAATCTAACCTCCAACTATAATGAGTTAGCTTTGTCAAAGCTCAATCCAATGTCACTCATCTCAACAAAAATAGGGAGTTAGGTTTTCTTCTTTTCATTCCATTTTTTTTTTTTCAAGTTTGAACACTTGCGAAAACCACAAAGGAGGGTTTGAATATTAGCCTTTAAATTAGTGGATCACACCTCAAAATGCTATGTATTATCATCTAAGGTAAAAGGGAGGAGAATATCTCAAATATGGATGCTTAAAAGAATAATAGGTGGAAAGACTATCCTTATACCTCAATAAGATTTTGTTTCATGCTTATTAAAGAACACTTAACACATGAAGAAATGTTGTTAAAATGATTTGCATGTGATTCTTATGATTTGAGTTGATTATTTATTTTTTTAGCTTGTGCTTTGTTATTATTGAAAATGTTTAGAGTTTTTGTGTGCTCAAATTGAATCTAATTTTGTGAATGAGATATATGTTTGGATTAGGTTCATTTATTTGAAGTATTATGGGTTTTTAGAGTAATGTAATCCAATTTTGAAGTGGTGTTGAAACAAACAAAAGTTAAGAGATTTTGTGTTAAAACGAGTTTTGATGTTATTCAATACTTTATTTTGATACCACAAATGATTATAATTGTGTTGGTTAATACAAATGAATTATGATGCATAACTTGACAAATTCACAAATTCATGTCTTTTTAAACATATTTTATTAGATTCGAACAGTCAAATGATCTTAAAGTCTTACAATAGTTGAAGACTATATTCATTATTTTAATGATAATAAATTTAAATATTTAACACATGTGCTTAGAATGAATTCAAGAAGAATAATATGTAAATTAATAGTCATCAAACTTGATTCAGGCATATGAAAATTATATGTCAATTGAACCACGTGTTATATGACGAATGTAACATACTAGTAACCAAAGTCAACTCAAAATCATGTTATCTGAAGAATTCATCACACTCAACTTATGAAGATGCAAGTTAACTTAATATATCATCTAACGAACCTAACATACCACCTTGGTTATCCATCTTAACTAATGAAGCTTATATCAACTTAAACAACATATTATCTGATGAATCTATTAAATTACCTCATGGTTAACAGAAAGCTCAAATTAACTCATATAATATGTTATTTGATACATTTAATAAACTATCCTATACTCATCGTATTCAATTAATATTTATTCACTCCACTAGGTTTTTTTTATTTAACTAGGTAAGTTTAACTCATGTCTATGTATATTAATAAAATAATATTGTTTTAAAAATATAATCATTATTTTATAAAATAGATTAGTTAATAAATCTAAAGACTATCCTAAACCCGTTTAAGGTGTGGGTCAAACAGATAAGTTTTTTTTTTACTTCGTTTAATTTATAATTATTTTTTATTTACTTTAATATGTTTTATAAACTTTTTAGGTGGAATCTATTCAATCAAACGCATTTTCATAATTCCAACAAAAAATAAGTAGTACAATTCTACTCATATTAGAAAAGACATATAAGAATAGATATGAAGTTATAATATTTTTGTCTATTAATTAAATATTTTTGAATAAGTGTTGCTTTGGAAAGAGAGAGTCTATAATTTCTGAAAACTTTTTTTGTTTTGTAGTGTTATAAAAGGAGGCCCATTTAGTTTGAAACAGGATAAGAATTTTGAGGAAAAAAGGCCCAAGGGAGGTGCATTTAGCATTTACCCAACCTATGGAGCATTCGAACTTAAAAAAAAAAGTTGTAATAAAAAAAAAATGTTATAAATACGCAACTCGAAACATTGCCGCCTAAACTGGCATAGCATTTTAAATACTCGCCGTTTCTTTCAAATTGAAACTCCCAAATCAAAACAAAACGATTCGTTTCACTCGCTCACAGACACACTTCACTTTTGCGAGTTCGATTTGCGTGTGTGTGAGAGACAACGATGGACGGGAACAAAGCTGGGGCATCGTTGGATTCCTTGATGTCTTCCTTCAACGCTCGAATAACTCAGCTTCAGGAGCTCGTCATTGCACGAAACAGTGAGTTTCCATCGGTTCTTTTCAATTAAGCTTCAAACCTTCGTATTATTATACCTATCTCTGTTTTTATTAACCGAAGCGTTTGTTCGCATACGAATTTGCAGTGTACCCTGCGAGTGCCATCGCGGATCTGTCGGCGGTGGACGCGGCGGTGAGCGCGATGGAGCTTCAGGTCAAGGCCATCAAGGACCGCTTGCGCGAAGAGGCACAAGCGATTCCCAAAACCAAGGCAATCTCATCACACTCTTTTTTTTTTTTATTATTATTATTATTATTATTATTATTATTGCTGTTGTTTATTTGTTTTATTTTTTTTCTTTTTTTTACAAAGAGTGCTGTTTTTATTTATTCATTTTGGTTTCAAGTAGTGACTTCTGTATCATTGGCAACTAAGTTGAAATTTGAACGTTTTAGTTTTTTTTAGTGTTAGTTATTTTTTTTAAGAAAAAGGTGCGTGACACGTTTAGAAACAGTGAGGAATTACATAAGATTGTATAAATTTATAAAGAACAAATAGTTTACAAATAAATTATAAAATAAAATTTTAAAAGTATTATATGAGAGAGAAACTCATTTAGTTTTTTCTATTTTTTTAGCCCATTATAATTTAGGACTCGATCAATACTTTCATATTGATGAATTTGCTTATGATACTTTAAAAGAACCAGTCTCGTTAAGAATTCATCATGTTTGTTCGAAAATAAGATAGACTAAATCCATATATTTTTCAAAGTTTGAGGATAAACTTATCAATATGAAAGTACAGATATCTTGACCACGTTTAATTGAAAAAATGGACACTAAAATACATTTTTCCTTCAGATAACTAATCAATGCTTAATTGGTTGTGGGTTTTATTATAAGCGCATTCTACTTCTTTCGAATTAGTGTAAAATTATAATGGTGCATTTGGGTAAATATTTTAATTAAAGGCTTATTCGGCATGTCATGAGGTAAATGCTGGAAACTTGGTGAAAAAGGTTCATAAAAGAGAATGAGTCATTTTTTGATAATTTTTTCAGTAACCACAAGAAGAAAACTAAGAAATGAATTAAAATTTTCAATTAACACTTGTAGAAATAAGAATTTAATGTGAACTAAAATGTTTAGATAAGTTAAAAGTTAACTTACATAAAAATTATTTATAGAAATGTCTTTCATTTAACTTTCTAAAAGCTGATTTTAATTACTGAATATGCTTCTATTAATTTATGAGAAAAATTTAATTCATTTTAGCTTCATGTTCTCTTCTCTTACAAGTACATAGAGAAGTTTTATCTTAACAGGGTCTATGAAGTTATTGAAATATAAACAAAGATTTATAAGAGATATAACTTATTTCCACAATTCTAAATAAGCTTAGAAATAGTTTAGTAAGATTTTATCAAATGAGAGCTTATTCATTATTTTGATTGTGAAGTTTAGTGAACTACGCTAAAGAGTTTACAGAAAAGTCTCAAAGTACTTTCAAATGTCTAATAACATCTTTCAAATTCTCCTCTGCTTCATGCAATTATTTCAATGGACCAAGTCTCTTGATGAGATATGCTTATAGTTTGGTATGTGGAAATTTATTGAAAAGAAACTAACTATGATTATTTACACTGCTACGCAATGGTAGATGTCAACCATTAACAAAATTACATCTTATGGCTTGGGAAAGAAGCAAATAACTTATTATATTCTTATTATAGCTTTGTAGTTTGTGTTAAAATTTAAATGTGAATTGAAGTTTTATATTAGGTAGAAATAATGAAGTTGAGTAATATATAAATGAGAAAGACTTAGATATCTTAACATCTTTAAGGTTTTATAACATATTAAGGTTTTATGTTGAAGGTGATGTGATGTATTTTTATATGATTGACCTGTTTGTAAAAATCTCGAAGTTGTTAATCTTCCTCGGAAAAAATACCAGTTTGCCTCTATTATTGATTGGGTGATTAAACTGTTAATTTTAAATTGATGACCCTTGAATTTGTTTTTTTTTTTGGCCGTATGGCAGAAACTAATTGATGCATCACTGCGACAGCAAAAGAAACTCCAGAATATGTCTCTTCATGTTCCGTCCCAAATGGCTGATAGAATGACAGTGTTACACTCAGAAACTAGTAGATGGTATTTTCTTCTTATATATATATATATATATAAATTAATTACTTAATTAATCTGTTGTGCTTTATTTAGTGAAATTTGAGACGCATCATCGTTTTTTGCACAGATACCTAATTGCTGTTATTGCTGTTCTGCAGTTTGTTTCCTGAATATTCTGGATCACTTGAGGCCTTGAAACTTGACCAGGAGCCTGCAGCAGTACCTAAGGTCAGTGAGATTTTTCTTAGACTTTTAGGGCAAATATCATTTTGGTTCACACCTAACATACATAAGGTCTGTTATGATATTTGGATATGTTCATGAATTACAAGCAAATTGTTTTATAATTTGAATTTTGTTTATAATTTAATTATTAAAATTCTATTACTCTCCACTGGGCACAAGTGTAAGTGTGAATAATTATGAAGAAACAAGTCAAGAAAACCAAAAACAAATAATCATTCCATCACTTGTCGTAGACACAAGTTTAATGGCTTAAACAAGTGTGAAGGTTTGTAATGAAATAATACGAACAAGATGAATATAAAATCAAAACAAATGAATAAAAGAAAGAGATGGAATGTGAGAATCGTTGCTTGATTTACGTTAGTTGAAGAAGATCTCTTCAAAATAAGTGGAGAATCATTGCTTGATTCTTCGAAATCAAGATAAGATTCAAAAAACAAATATAATGAACACAAGTGTTTCTCTTTCAAATTCAAAATTTCATATGAAATAATGTAATTTCAAATTCAAATGAAACTAGCATTGAAATGAAATGAAATTGAAAAAAGAGAGAAACTAAAATTCAAATTTGAATATAATTTTGGCTCTAATTCAGTCATAGTAAGGTGATCTTTCATTTTTAACTCCAAACTCATCTTGGCCGTATGATCCAAGAGCAGTGTGTTCCATGCTTGATTCACACTCTCCTTGTTTTACTTTAAGTGACCCTTCTCGTGTCTTGGCCGAATTTTCCTCAAATGACCAAATTTCATTGTAGTCCACTCGTGTGCTCCTCCTTACCCGAAGTTATGCTCCTTCTATTGGCCCAAATGAAGGTTCAAATTAAATCTTAATTACAAAAATAAATCCTAAATTACAATTAAAGAAAATAAAATCTTAATACCATTTAATATAAAATAAAGATATATTTTTTGTGATAAAAAAGAATTGTCTTGTCATACTCCTTATTCTTCTTCTTTGGAATTGTATGCTTTTGTTCATTTTTATCTTCTCTATTTATGATCTCATCACTTTCCTCCTAATTTCAAGACACGAAGCTTGCATATTTATTAACCAATGAAGCACCGATTTTGACACGGACACTAGGATACGACACGAGACACGGGACATGGCGAAGTTCTAAAATATAGGACACCGAGACACCTTATATATATTAGATATGAATAGAAATTTAAATATGATTCAAATGAGAAAAATATAAACTAAAAATTAAGATTTGTTCATTCATCTTCTCAAGACAAAGTTGTTAGACTTTACAATTTTCATATGATATCCTAACTAAAAAATAGTAAGAAGCACTATTTCACAATGTAAGAACTTTGTCTTTTTACAAAAAGAAAGTCCCAAAATAAAAAGATGAATCAAATCTATTAAAGACAATGGCCCCCATGATCATCATCATTGAAAAATACACTCTCTAGCTCCAATTCATCTAGTGATAAATTAGAAACTTCAAGCATTCCACTCTCATCTAGTGATCCAAATGCATCTTCTGCTATGTCCCACATTTTTGTTTCCTCTTGGTTATATTGTGGAGAATTCCTTGAAAGAAGACGGAGGTTGCTATGAACAAATACTAGATCTTCCGCCCTATATGGTGCCATCTTGTTTCTTTTCATAGAATGAATGAAAGAGTAAATGCTCCAATTTCTTTCTCAACATGAAGAAGAGCAAGATTGCCCAAGTAGTTTAAGAGAAATTTTTTGAAGTATTGGAGCATGAGCACCATGAACAAGCCACCAAGATTTTGCATCCATCTTACCCCTATCACTTAATGAATCAATGTCATCAAAACCTTCTCTTCCATCCGAAAAATTTGCAAACTCTATATTTACTTGTCTCCTCACATCTACATCAACAAAATATCATTTAAAACATTTCATCCTTTCACGAGTAAATTCCATATCTTGATGTGGAGGAACTCTATTAAAATCTTCACTTAGCCATTCATGACTATAATATCTATAATATAAATAAAAATCATGATTATAATAACCTATAAAAATGTAACTAAAATCTTATTTAGGAATATAAAATATTACCTTGGATTTAAAGAATGTGCTAAACAATGGAGAGGTGTGTTACTCTTTGTCCAACGTTCAATTAATATGGAGTGCACAACATTATAAAAGCTTGACTCTTCACTTTCTGCCTTTCTTTCATATCAACAAATGGACTTTCTCACATTTTCAATCATTGAGTCCCACATTTCATATACTAAATGGAGAGATGAAGCTTTTGTATCCGTTTTTCTTAGAACATCATAAATGAGACTAGTGAAAGAAAGTATATAATCAACCTTATCCGACCAAACATCATCCAATAATGTATCTTTCACAAATTTAGCTTTTCCAACATCATCTTCCTTGTAAGAAGACCATTCATCACTAATAACCATCTCTTGGAGTCCTTTTTTCAATTGCTTAAATTTCTTAAGCATGACTATAGTAGAAGCAAATCTTGTTGGAGCAACGGAAAGCAACTTTAATGATTTGAAAATAGATAACCTCATTGAGTGACTCATGATAAAAAATTTTATGAGCATAGCATCTTCTCCTATATTTGTGATCCAAGAACATTCTTGATAAACAATATTGTTTTTTTCTGTGTTCTTTGCTGCACATATATTTTTCAAAACAAGATTTAGAGTGTGCACAACGCAACGGGTCCAATAAATACAAGGAAAATCAGCTTCAATCATTAAATCTATGGCCTTACATACAGGTGCATTATCAGTCACAATTTGCACCATATTTGAAGGTCCAACTTCCATAATTACATCTCTCATTTGTTTGGCTATAAAATCTTTGTCTTTAATCTCATCAGAGCATTCTATAGCCTTCAAAAACATAGGTCCACTCTCTGTAACAACCATGAAATTAATGAGAGGTCTTCTTTGGAGATCACTCCACCCATCACTAACAATGCTAACACCTTTTTTACTCCATGTATTTTTTATTGGCTCCAAAAGCTTCTCTACATGTCTTCTTTCATTAGCAAGTAAACTTGTTCTCAACTTATTATAACCTAGTGATTGATATCCACTTACATAATTATTGGCAGCAAAAGAAAAAGCTCTTCTATAATAAGGATTTCTTGCTAAATGAAATGACAATCCCGATGAGTAAAACATCCTAGCAATTTCATAGTCCTAATGTCTTTCTAGCTTGCATATTGAAAGCTTTATCTAGTGGTCCGGATGTTTTTCTTTTTTTGAGATCAACACCATCATTGTTGTCCATAGATGATTCATTAGAAACCAGAGGCAAAGGGACAAATTTTGCCTTATACCTTTCTATCTTCAATGTAGCTTCATTGTCTAGCTTTGTTAGTTCACCAAGCTTCAAGGGTGTTATTTTTTGACAACCTCTAACTCCCTTTCCCGTAATCTTCAACAAATGTGCTCTCACTCTAGTATAAGATCCATTGAAAGGAAGGTCACAAATATTGCATTTTACTTCATAATTTCCACCACCTCCACCAACACTTTTTATCTTTGTAACATAATTCCATAGGGGATTTGATATCATTATCTTGTAAAGGCTGACTAGAATTACTCATTTCTACAAAAATGAAACCAATAACATATGATTTTTCTATGTTCATAATTCCATAACTATCGTATTCTAATAAAAAAATGAAACATTATAAAGGAAAACAGAGCAAAACGAAGACCTAAATAGTGGACAACAAAACAGAGCATGACGCAGTGGAATACCTGAACAACAATGAAGACCTGAACGACAGAGAGCAAAACAGAGTAAAATGAACAACAAAGCTTCAATGAACAGCGAAAGAAAACAAAGCACAATGCAGCGGAAGAAAACAGACCAGTAGACACGAAGCAGCGGAAGAAAATAGAGCACAACGCAGTAGAAGAAAATAGAGCACGATACAATAGAAGAAAACACAGCAAGATGCAGTTGAAGAAAACAGAGGACAATGCAATGGAAGAAAACACAGTAGCACGCAGCAGAAGAAAATAAGTGGAAGCAAGCAAAGCAGGAGAAAAGGAAAAATCTTTACAATGGGACCGAAGAATTTTTAGATGAAAAAAGAAAGCCTTTGGAGCAGAAATGGAAACGTGCAGAGGAAGGAAGGAAAGCAGGAAAAAAAAGAATGTAAACGGAAAAAATTACATTTTTTTATTAAATTTTAATTTTTTTTTTATAAAAATTATACCTTGCTATCACCGCCGAGTCGGAGCTGTGTTGATACGTGTCGGATCTGGGTCACGCCATATCCACCAAGACTTGAAGCCCCGCGAAGAGTATTTGGTCTTGCGGACACTGCAAAAAGGAGTCGAACACGCATTTTCAACGTGTCGTAGCTGTGTCAGTGTTGGACTCGTGTGCGACACTTCGACACGGGTGAGGGGAGTCGTGTCGGTGCTATATGCATCATCACTATTAATTTTCTCGAAATATGCTACTGCTTTCTTGTTTTAAATAACTGAATTAAGCTCACTTATGCTTACTCTAGTAGTAGCACCAATCCCAATAATCCTAACCCTTCCGAAACATATTTAAATCAGCACAAGTTGTTGATGGTTTGTAACTTTTCTATTGCCTTGCATCCCATGTAATTTTGTTTTGTTTCTTCTGTTATTTTTAGTATGTTTGAGTGGCTCCTACATGAGAATTTGTTGCCCTGTTATCAGTATAGCCATCTCATTTTCATGTCATTACTAGATACAGTGTATAGTTAAGGTCTTACGTTTTATGTCGTTTTATTTTTTAGGAGAAAAAGGGTCGTGGTTCTCCACCAACGTGGTATGTTACTGGAAGTGAGTTAGATTCTTTGTCATCGTAAGTAACGATGTATGTATATTTCCATTTGTTAAATATTTCTCTGTAAATTTACAATTACAATTCATCTGGATCATATATATGTTACATAACACACCTGATGACGTGATGATGAATTGTCAACAAAAAATACATTTGGCTCTTCATTTTATACCTGATGAAGCAATCTAAGCGTTTTCAGCAGGTGTCATGTGAAATATCTCAAACATGCCGACTTAGTCAATGACTGGAGTTTTGATGCAGAAGCATGCACTTTTCTATCCATGATTTATGCCTACATCATTGCCTGACATCAGGTCTGATTTTACAGATATATGAGAGGCCGGCTTACTCTAGAGAAGGTGAATGCAGCAATTAATGATATGGTGTCTTATGCCGAATCAAATTCTCAACTTATCGTAGCCCCGAAAAAGAAGGTTAAAGCACAAATTTGTTTTTAATTGTAAATTACATTTCTTGCATTTTACTTTGTATTGACAATTTTTTTTTTTTCTCTTTTGTTCATGAAGTTGGCGGAAAATCTTTGGGAAAAAGCCCTGGTGAGTGAAATCTCTTTTTTCATTTCAACTATTTTCCCTCTAGTCATACATTTTTGAAGTTATCTATATCAGCATATGCCAAAAAAAAAGGTTATCAGTTATCTTAACAATGCAGGAAATAAGGGATATTGCGACCATGGAAGGGATTAAAGGAAAACACTTTTTTCTTGAGGCTGATATAAAAGGGCCATCGCTGAAACTTGACAACACTGGAAAAGCAATACTGACTGTGAGTATTCTTTTGTGCCAAACATGTGATTTTGGTGAATTTGAACTTGCTCTTGAATTACATGTGAAATTATTTGAAATTTTAAACTGGATAATCTTGAATATTTAAAGTCTTAAACAGATGTAATGTAATCATATTGGAAGACCAATCACATTGCCATTTCTGCCTTCACCTTTTCACCTTTTCATAATGTTTGATGGTTTAAGGATAATCAGAGGAGAGGCTCCCTTTCTTGCCAAGACTTTACTGTAAACAAATTTATCATACCGGTGTAAATTCAGGTCTTCATGATTTAACTAGGATCCTAGTTTTTCAATTTCTCAATTTCTACACAAATAAAGATAAGAAAAAAGCAGTTTTTCAATCATTGACTCAAACCCATTGTTGAACTGAATCAATCCCACTGAGTGGAATAGGGAGGTATTTATGGCAGAACGGACCAATCTAGTGTTTCACAATAAAGTGATAGGTGGAACTGCCATTAAACGACTTATTAGCAGATTAATAGATCACTTCGGAATGGCATATACATCACATATCCTAGATCAAGGAAAGACTCTAGGATTCCGCCAAGCTACGGCTACATCCATTTCATTAGGAATTGATGACCTAAAGATAAATAATATAGAATATAATTAGGACTTGTTTTCCTTGGAAAAGCATATTTTGAAGCTGAGAAGAGGTTTGTCATTGAAGGAAAGGAGCAACTGACTTTAAAGTATCAGTGTCAACTATTATGCTTGTTATTATATGATAAATAATATAGTGTTTGTAGGTTTTTGCCACCTGTTGGTATGATGGTATCTTATGTTTGAATAATTCTGTAATTTTATTCCCTAAGATGGGTAGTTTCTACAATGGTTATTTCTGCAGTATAGGCAGTTATTTCAGAAAACATATTATTAACTAATTTACTAAAAACGGAATAGAATGTTGTTTTGCACAAAATATTTGAGAAATTGTTAATTGCTTACTCTTGAAGATCGTTGGATTGTCTCTTAACTAAGAAACCCAAAACTTTGGTTGCAAAATAGGACACACACAAAGGAAGAAGTCAGAATAAAATATATGATATTTTATTACAAAATATAAAGAATAACATCTCTCTTGTATTGAAATGATAATGTATATGAACTTAGTTATATAAAACTGAATAACCAAGAAAAGAGGAGGATAACTTCCTCTAACTAAAAAAACAAAAAATTACCGTAAGAAAGAGCAGCAGCAGTTATTCAAGGTGGGTTATGGATGTTAATCAACCCATCTTGGACATATTTGCTGCAAAAGGAAACAAGGCTTTAGTAAATATACCCGCAAGTTGATGTTTAGAAGGAATGTGAGAAAGAAGAATGAGGCCTTCAAGAATATTTGTACGTATGAAGTGACAATCACTTCTAGTGCTTGGTCCTTTCATGAAATGAATGATTTTTGACTAATTGAATGGTAGACTGATTGTCATAGAAAGTAGTAATGGGTAAAGGGATGTTAAAAAACAAGTCATCAGTAATATATTTCAGCCATTGCAATTCACAAGCCATAGTGGCTAGAGCCCTGTATTCTGTCCCTGTGGAGTTGTGAGAAACTGTATCCTGCTTCTTAGACTTCTAGGATATTAAGCAATTTCCATAAAAGATGCAATACCTTGTAATTGACCTTCTAGTGGTGCTGCAATTTGCCTAGTCTAAATCTGAAAACATCTGAATTATGTGCGAATTCTGAACTAGATAAAAGAGACCTTGTCTAGGGGCATTTTTAAGATATTTGAGAATCCGAAAGGCAGCTTGTAAGTGAGAGCTTCTTGGTTTCGTCATGAACTGGCTAATCTGCTGCACAACAAAACTTAAATTTGGCCTTGTATGTGTTAAATATAATAGTTTGCCAATTAATCTCCTAAAATTAGTAGGATAAGAAATTAAATCTCCATCATCTTCATTGAGCTTGCCAGAAGGAGTAGCAGGAGAAGGTACTGGTTAACAACCAGTGAGACCAAATTCAGCTAGAATATCACGGCAGTATTTGTGTTGGTTGAGAACCAAGCCACGCTTAGATCGAGCAAAAGAAATTATTTTAATTCACCAAGATCCTTTATGTGGAATTGGTTATCAAGATAGGTCTTGAGGTGATTGATTATGCCAGATTATTTACAGTTATAACTATGTCATTGCAATAGACTAGAAGAGTTGTGAATGAGTCAGCAGTACGTTTGACAAATAATGAGTAGTCAGTTGTACTTTGAGTGAAGCCAAAATTGATTAAGGCAGATGTGAGCTTGGCATCCCATTGTTGGCTTGCTTATCTTAATTCATATAGGGATTGTGTAGTCTGCAAACCTGCGGTTCACACCTTTTCAACTTTAGTTGCTAAAAGGAACAACTCTCAGGAGTCAGGACCATGGGAATTGCTATTTTTATGAATGTAATTTCAACCCATCTAGCTACCCAATTTACCCTCACGCACCATATTGCATATGTATGCTATTATCATTATGCCACCTGTTCATTGTCAAATATTTGCACATTTCAACCCCACTGTTTGTGGATGTCCTTCTTCAAATGCTCAGTCACCACTTGATTTAACCGAACCATTATGGTTTATGGTGTACTACGGTCTACAAGTTTCGCGATTCTGCTCTTCATTTGGCTTCCAAATAATCGTCTCTTTAAATGATTATGATTGTTCCTAAGATCACTAAAGATCTTTGAGTTAAGCAATTCACTTGATGGTTGTAGCATGAGTTTTTCCCATTTGGGTTTTATGTCAAGGATCTGATGTCATATCAAGTTTCTTCTGAGTGTATGGTCAATTTTACCTCTTCCTGAAACATGAGATGTGAATTGGTTATTTCTTTCTATGCTTGATCAACATTGACGTCATTCTGAGGCAATGTACGAATGCTTAATATGGTCGCTGTAGACAGTGGCGAAGCAAATGTGGTGAAATCTTAGTTATGTCATTATCTCCGCAGGGAATGTTTCTCTATATTTTCTGACGCAATTCCTATGATAAACCGAAAGAGATAACCGAAGCAAAGTCCTTCATGGAATATTTAGCACTCAATTTCTGTAGATAATTTGGTTCTTCCTACCCTGAAAAAATTCATATGTCCTCTTTGGCGTTCTGCAGGTTCTTCGTCACCTTGGCCGAATCAATGAAACTCGTGTTGGACATAATCGGGTCATCATCCTACAGAAGCCTCACTAAAACGCCTGGCTATCTCAGTATTTAATGTCAGTATACAAACTAAAAAGTTTAAAAGGTGATTTGGATAAGCACTCAATTTCCATCTACTTTTTATTTGTGGACGTGTATAGTTTTGAACCGAATAAATGTATGTTTTCTTTTGTGCATTATTGGTTTACGAACATGAACAAAATTTATTGGCTGAATTGTGATACAACAGCATAAAGACTTAATGACATGGTTAGCTTGTTTACTGAACAACCAAAACCCCTGTACAATTTCATCACCTCTTGTCACTTCGCAGAGCAATACTGGCCTACAGATCTATGATAGATACTAGGACCTTTCGAATCTGAATAATGCATCTGATGTGAAACCTGTATCTAGTCGTTAAAGCTCTATTCTTTCGAGACTAATTCAGTTTCAATTTCCCATAGTTTATTTCTTGGGCTGAAGCATTCCACGCACACTCCATTTCCAACCACAATTTACATCCACTCGTCTCAAACACTTTGGTTTTCCATTTATTTTATTTATCATTTCTGTCTCAACCACTCATCAATTTTCTCCTATTCAATGTAGTTTTTAGAAGTCTCCTTTTGCAACCACACCTTAAAAACCAGAATTTGGCTTGTGGTTGTTTTCATTTGACCTGGTATGTTTTAACCTGGAAGGATCTACAAGGGAAACGAGAAAGTGAAGGTAACTTTCCTAGTAGTATGTTGGACAAGCTTTCTTTTGTTTTTAAATATTTCTAAAAGAGGTAAAACAAAGATAGCTTATATATAATTCAAAATTAATTTATATATAAATCAGTTTATAGAACTTCTTTTACGTAACTTTTAACCATTATAAGTTTATGCATATATATGTCCAACTAAGTGTTGTGTAGGTGTGGCATAACATTTATAAAGTTGCACAGGGTATAGTTTTGTGTTTAGGAATGAAAAAAACAAAAAAACCGGGCTCGCTCGACTAAAATCCGTTGTAAATATTAAATAGATATACGTTGGTAAGGGGTATATGTATTTAAATATTTGCTTAAATTATAAATATTGAAATATTCAACTCAAATATTTCTAATGTAACCTGCAAATAATTTTTATTTAATGTTTTTTTTAAATGAAATTATTAATAAGAAAAACATTAATTATTAGAGTAATTTAGAATTAAAATTTGTAGATTTATATTTTTTATTTAAATTTACAAAATTAAAATTATTTTTTAAGAAATAATATTATTTAAATTTATATTTTATATTATAACTTTCTTGTATTAATAATTTATAAAAATTAATTTTATTTATATTAAGATTTTATGATTTAATTTTATTTAAATTGTTTTATGATAAAAAAATTATTAAAATATATATTTTAAAGAATAATTTTACTTAAATTTAAAAATAAAATAAAAAAAATTATAAAAAAAATGTAAAAATATATTTTAAACGGATACCTAACTAATAATAAATTGGAAAACAGATAAATTTTTGTTTGGGCAGAATGGATAAGGGGTATATGACAAAATATATGGATTAAATAGAGTGGAGGTAAGTAACATTCATGAGTTTTGTTTTCTTCTTTAATCTTAATTTCTAAGGATTGATGAATTTTGCTCTATCAACTCGGTTGATATTTTTTAACGTTCAGTATAATGCTTAATCGTTATAAAAGGCAATATATATTTTTAAATGTCTTTAGAATTCATTGTTTAGATAATATACTTTATTAAATACACTATAAAAAAGAAACAAAAGATTAGAAAAATAACTTATTTGATAGTGATATTGGCAAGTGGACCATATATATATATATATATATATATATATCGATGTAATTTTACTATTTTTATTTTTATTTTTTTATAACTCATTATTTAAGCTTTTCTTTCACTACATAAGATTAAGATAATTTTTTTCTTTAAATTTATTTGTATTTTCAAATTGTTAAATTCAGTTCTCATATTTTAAAAATTATATGATCTTAGTTTTTTTTATTTAAAAGTAAAATATGTTTTTCATACAATAATTATAATAAGTGTTTGTGTTTAATATAATTAAACAAATTTGTTTGGTTTTTATATATTATTTGTTACTTTATTAAGTTTTTTTAATCATTACTATGGTTAGTTTTACGTCATATAAATCATTATGTTCATCGATATGAATTTAAATATCATCGTATGAACAAAATTTATTTACATATTACTCAAAATTTACTAAAGGAAAACTTCATTAACATGACAACTCTAACTGTACACATCCACAATTAGTCATAAACCATGAAATCGAATTTTTATGATATTAAAATTATACACATGAGTATACAAATCATTTAATGATTCACGTAACATAGAATTAACTACTTTTTCAATGGGGACGATTAAAATCTTAACGAATTTTTTTGAAAATCAAACAAAATATTTTAATTGTATTAAAAATAAATATTTATTATTTTTATTATATGAAAAACATATTTTATCCTAAATTTAATAATTAATAATGACTTTTTTTATGGTCAAGTTAATAAAATAACTAAATTCATATATTTATTTAAAGATTAAAGATAGATTAAACAATTTTTAAACTACAAATACAAAAACTAAATTGAATGAAAAATATAACAATAAATATATTAAAACCATTTGAATTTTCATCCTTGTTATTTGTTTTTTTTTTCTTTTTAATTTTTATGTTTTGTTTATAGTGAACATTGACGGTTTTCCTTGCTAAACTTTTTAACCAAAATAATGATAATAAATGTTTTAAACAGAAATCCAAGATTTTTGAGAAAGAAAAATTATCCATTTGAACTTCAAAATATAATCTTTTAGGTAGAAGTCTAACATTTTTGTCATTTTTAATTATTATAATTTTTTTAAAAAGTGGCATGATAATGTTTCTCCGTTCCATTGAAATTATTTACTAGCATGTCCAGAATAATGTCTCTTGTTTTTTATTCAATAAGAATTGCCCCCTAATCATTATCAGCATGTGTTTGAACGATTCTCTTTCTATGTTTATGGACTTTTAAGGTTAGTGGAGCTTGGGATATTTTCTTAACTCTTGAACAACTTAAGTGTTAGTATATCTTCTTTTACGGGGATGAAATCTCAAATGTAATTAAGAATTCTTAAAAACAGTTGAATTTGTTGATGGTTAAATTTTGATATGAAAAATTTAGGAGTTTTTTTAATAATGTGAGGTTAAGTTGATAAGTTCCTTCCAAAAAATACATCCGTAAAAAAAAAAAATCAAAATTTTATTTTGTGCCAGGTTGATTTTGTTTCTAGAGACTATGATGTCATATTAGTTTGTTGTATCTAAGAATGGATTTAGCAAATTTTTGTAAGAGTCCATATATTGCGAGAGAATAGTAGGATATCATCATTATAGATGATTATTCTATCCACAATGGGCTAAAAAATCTTTATCATGACATTTTGAAATAGTGAATAAGCTGCCTTTAGTCTTGGGGTTCCTTTCAACTTGAAACACATCACTTATTGATATTGGAAACTAGGGATACAAAAGATAGTTTTGTATCTATCGATTTGGTCAACCCCTATTTTTCAAAATCTTGACTCAAGGTCAAATTTGAAAAAAAATGTTGGATTCTTTGATTAAAGAGGTTAATGAGGATGCTTTGGAATATGAAACTTATCATATTTGAGGATATGATTGAGGGATTTATAAATAATGAGTAACCTTTTTTTCTCTAGAGATTTTTAGATCTTTTTCCAACATAGAATGTTTAATAATCATAGTTGAATTGGCTTGGTTCTATTAATCCTTATCTCAATAGTTCATTGCATTCTTGGTGAGCTATTTGAAGATCTAAAACCATCTTTGATTTTTGTGCTCTAATGGAAAGATGAATAATGACTTTGATGAGTTTTTCATACTTAAAAGGCAGAAATTGTATTTCTACACATGGTTGTGGAGTTGTAAAATTAATTGGATGCATTTTTTGGAAAGAAAAAATTAGGACCTTATGTGTTTATGCTTCTGAGTTTGAACTATAAGATTTTACATCATTAGTAGATTGACTAAGGGAAAACACTATATCTTTATTGGTGGAGCTTTGTTTTGAATATATAGATTCAACTTCATCATTATCTCTAATATTGAGAGCAAAAATGACTTTGTTTGCCTTATAAATCTTGTGAGGACTATTTTTTTAGAAATGACCCTTCTTTTTAAAGATGAAGCATCTTTGGTCATTAGATCTTCCTCTTACTTTCTTTTTCTTAAAAAATTTGAAGGCCTTTTTCTTTTGATTAGTTGAATGGTTTTCTTGTTTCTTCTTTCTATAGTGACTGAAACACAGTTACTTGCATTTTTTTCTCAAGATAAGATTTTTTTTGTAACCTTGTAAAATTTGCTCTCTTAATTTATGATATTTGAGAAGAATTTGTGTTGCATGCAAACCTTATCAATTGCTTCTGGAGTCATCTGGTGGATTTGTCCCAATGTTAATGTAATGAAATATTTTTGGATAGCTATGACCATCATGTTCAGTTGTGGTTGAATTTTAATAGGTAAAGATGCAACATATGTATTTTTAGGCTTAGGTCATTAAGTTTGTTGAGTTGATAAAATCATTTATTCATCCTTTGATAATGCTTCTGTAAATCTTTGATTTTGACTGAGCAACATTTCATCTCAAAATGTTTTTATCTGAGTTTATTATCAATTATTGCACCATCTCCAATAAATTCTTTATGCAATGCTCCTAAAATTGTTGATGTTTGACTTAACTCATGGAACCAATGTTGTTTAGTTGTTCCAAGATTATGATATCAAGGTTTTAGTCATTTTGCAACAAAAAATTTTGATTACTTTTTAAGGGTCAGCATCCTTGATCATTTCTATATCTAACCAAGCAACGAAATCAATGAGTCTTCCTCTCCATTAGCCTGGAGGAATGTCATTAATTGTGAACCAATGTTTACTATTTGGTTTTGAGGAACTATTATTCTTGAGATGAACAAAATTGATTTCTTCATCTAAAGAGTTACATATGGGCTTTTGTCTTACTTTTGATCTAGATTTACCAGTCATCAAAATTTGGGTTAAGTAAGAATATGTTTGTTCTCCCTCTTCATTGAAAGAATAATGTTCACTAGTTGCATGAGATTTTTGGGAGAATGGAGTAGTACAAGGTTCTATGGCCATTTGTGAATATGGGTCTTGTGAGTCTTAAGAATACACTAACATTATCAACACGTTAAGAGAGGTAGGTTATATCGGCATTAATAAGAATAACGTCAATAATTCATAGAAGAGTTAGAAAGATCGATGACAAGAACTGCACGAGTTTTTTAGTAGCCTTAGTGGTTTTGCTTGGAATGAGGCCATAAGAAAATTTAAAGTTGAACCTGAAGTCTGTAATGACTTGATTTAGGTATTACATTAAAATATATATTTTATAATTTAATCATAATAGTGAATGATACAACAACAATCCTCCATATGTTTTTCAGGAAAAATCATCAGCTGTCAAATGACAAGTCACCCCAATTAAGTTTTATGACTTGTTGGAAGAATTATGGGAAGCTGATTGTGCCATCAAGCACATGACAAGGATTGCACGCCAAGTTCATATACGTAGGGGTTTCACAGTGAACTTAGGCGTTGATCTAAACGATGTTTATCCTTCAAGTCCTTTTATACACCATGAATATACTCCATTGTTTAATGAGATGCAACCCAATCTACCACATACGGATTCATACAGTCTAGGGGTCTCTTCATCTGTCCCTTCTCCCCTTTCTGTAGGAACATCTTCATCCAGGGGCTTAAAGAGAAAAGTTAACATGGTCAAGTAGACTTGAATGTGCAGTTTGAAAATATGACTATATGGAAACATCAACTGTTGGACAAGATGAGTGAGAGTAATAAATATTCAACAAAATTGATTGAGGCAATGAAACATCAGTGTGATCTTGTGATCTTGTAGAGCATCAAGTTATTGCGGTCAAACGCCAAACCATGACCATGGAAAAATGAACTAACTTGATGTGTGAACAAGTCATGATTCAAAAATGCTTTGCAATAGTGCATGTTCAATTTATTGGCAAGCGTACCAAATTTATCAATCGTAGTATAGTATTTCGATTAATTAAAAGTCGATCCCACGAGGAACGGTTTTAATGGAAATTCCCAATTATATGCTTACTAAGTGGATTAAAACAGAATGAGTTTTGCATAAAGAGTTGAATTGAAATTAAATGACAAAGAACTGTAAATTGTTTAGAAAAGATCAATTAAAGACACTTAGGATTGACTTCCTTCCTTATCCCTCTTTTGCAATGGCTACGTCCAATTAAGAACATCAATTAACCTAACAATGTTGATGCAACCTACTCAAATTATCCATGTAATTTCTCACACATGAAATTCATAAGAAAACCTAATAAATGTTGATTTTGCACACAATTAAGAGATTTTCCAGCATTAGGGTTAGAGTGTTAAGCAATTGATACATTCATTCCATTCCTGGCAATTAATGTAACAAATATTCTTACCATGATCTAGGGTTCAAGATATATTTTTCAATCATATCCCAAACATCAAGAATAAATCATTCCAAGGCACAAAAGATAAGAATAACAACATCAAAACATAGATTAATATATCAAAATATCACCAAGATACAAAAGAGTTCAAAGAAAGTGCACTCAATCCCAAGAGAATGAAGTTACCCACTCATGGTGAAGTGAAGAATTGATGAAGATTGGACGAAACTCTAACAATAGTCGCGCATTTTCTCCCCAAAACTGTTTGCTTTTCTCAAAACACATCTTATCTTTTTATAGGAAAAATTGGGCCTCGCGTCTTTCGCTTAAGCGACAACATTCGCTCAAGTGAAAGTTCCCTATTTTTACTCAAGCGACAAAATGCTCGCTTGAGCGAGTGAGTTCCAGAGAAGAATAACTAACATTCGCTCAAGCGAATTTACTGACGCTTGAGCAACTGACTTCCAGAGAAGAATAACTGATATTCGCACAAGCGAATGTACTAACGCTTGAGCGACTTACTTCCAGAAAAAAATAACTAATATTCGCTCAAGCGAGAGTCTATCTTGCTCGAGCGACTTCCATGCTGAAAATCTTCTTCTTCCTTTCAGTTTTGCTCCAATTATGTTGACAATTATGCTCCTTACTCTTGTATCAAGGTATTCTCGAATTCATCTACATTGGGAGAAAAATATATTAGAATTATCATAAATTAAGTGATTTCATAACAATTTAAAGTATAATTATATCAACTTTTTATCACTTAATAGTACAACATTCTACTAACGATATCTAGCTGTTATGCCAATTTAATTTTCATGACGATAAATTGACATTACAATGCTATGAGTTTTTCTATAAGAACCCCATCCATACGGATATGATTTTTAGCATGTCACCACAGTTTCGACTCAATTATTTGTTGAAGCTAGGGATGACAACGGGACGGGACGGGGCAGATTTTGGCTTCCCGATCTCCACGGGGTTAGAAATTAAGTTCACGCAGGTTTCGGGTTTCCCCACCTGCCCCATCCTCGATCTATATTATTTTTAAAAATATAATTATATTTATAATAAATTAATCTTACTAGGTATCTTTTATATATAAATAAATATTTATAATTTTATAATTTGTAATTATTATTAATTAAATATATATTTTAATTTATTATATTTATATTAAAATATATATATGTAAAAGAAATATTTAATCATTTTTATTTATATATATATATATATATATATATATATATATAGAATATTTATAACATTATTATTGTTATTATTACATTGTGTTTAAATATTTGAATACTTATATTAATAATAATAATAATAATAATAATATTATTATTATTATTATTATTATTATTATATTGTATTCAAACATTTGATTACGTATATAAGTTAATTCATTTTTAAGTTATCATTTAAAAATATGAAATATATAGTTTATAAGAAAAATATTTAATAATTTAATTCTTATTTAGTTAGTTCGAAGTAATAAAAGTTTAAATTATCAATTTTTTTTAATTCTTTAAAATATAATTATTTTATTACGATAAAATTTGATATATGACAAATAAGAATAATAAGATTAAAAAACTATGACATAATAAAACCTAATAAATATAAATTATAAATAAAATAATATTAGTCACTACTAAGATTTATGTAAAATATTTAGAAAAAGATAAAGAAGAAAAAAATTAACTTTGTGTTCATCAAATTGGTTGAAAAGATAAAAAAAATGATTGGAGAGATTAAGGAAATGTGAAAAATTGAAAGGTAAGAGAAAGAGAATAATGTAATAAATTAATTGATATAAAAGATTAAAAAAGACAAAAAATTAAAAAGTGGGTTGAAAAAAAGTAAAAATGGTAAAATATAAAAAAAATGACCTTATATATAATAGAAAAAGAAAAGAAAATACTTTTAAAATATTAATATTTTAAAATTTAAATTTAAATATAAAGTCGAGTCGGGGACGAGGTCGGGGTGGGGATTGCATTACCCATCCCCGCCCTCCCCCGACTTTTCAAAGCGAGAAAAACTCGAACCTGCCCTCGCCCTCGCCCTCGTCCCCGGTCAACTCGGTTTTTTCCCGTCAAACTCGGGACGGGTCGGTCTCCACGAGTACAAGTTTAATTGTCATCCCTAATTGAAGTACATGATCGATGGATGATCGTTGTAGATGCTTTATGTTGTCACATATGTTTGTTGAATTATGATGTTACCTGTAGACCCTAAATCTTGCCCGACCTCAAAATAAGAGCAGAAGACCTCCTATTCGAAGATGGACGAAGCCTAAAAAGCCACTAGGAGAGACTATTAGGCCCCATATTAGAGTAGGAAGGATTTTCTGCACAAAAATAAGGATTTTCGCCTTCAGGAGTCGAGACCACCGTCTCGCTTTTCGGGACCGCCGTCTCGCTGAAGGGCAAGTCGAGACGGCCGTCTCGCCACTTGCCAATGGCGAGACCCCCCTCCCATTTGGCGAGAAGGCCTTCTCGCCACTTGGCAAGTTGAGACCGCCGTCCCGACCTTGCTAGTTGAGACCACCGTCTCGACTTGACAGACGTGAATCCCTATAAATAGTGAGCGCTCCCCCCTTCATTTCACATAGTTCTTCCACTTTCCCTTCTACACTTTCTTCAAATTCTCCTTCTAGAGTCCCTCCGAAGCATTTCCGGAGTTTTTGAGTGTCTAAGAGAGCTTTTTATAGCGTTTTAAGAGCAATTTTTGGCATTGTAAGAGTGAAGGGCTGCCAAAACGCACCTTATTTTTCAAGAGAATTAATCAAAAGCTTGTTCCGGAGGTTTCTTCACTCTCTCTCTCTCTTTTACTGTCCTTTTATTTATATTAAATTGCACAATAGTTATTAAGGTCATGTAGTCATCATTTTAATTCCGCGAATAAAAAGGGTAAAAACGTCTTTTCGAAAGTTTATCTATAAAATAACTGGCCTATCATAGGGAACCCGAAAGGGGCGTCGTAAGGGAACTAACACTTCCCTTACACGTAACTAACTCCCTTACCCAACTCTGGTTTTAACGACCAAAGTTGGTTCTTCGAAAAACCAACATCTTTTCTCTCCTTTTTCGATGTTTCTAGTAAAAACATCGGTGGCGACTCCATAAGAACCCTTTCAAATTTGTTCTTAGGTCAGCCCGATTATCGGACGACCTAAGAACACCTTTTTGAAAACCTCGCCCTTAGGTTCAACCCAGTTATCGGACAAACTAAAGGCGTTGTAACCTCACCCATAAAAACGCGAAAAATGGGAAAATCGGAACCATCGCATCGCTCCGACCGCCTCTTTTTGACGACGGTGACATTACCTATGTTTGTTGATATTATGTTTGTTTGAACAATGACAAGTTAATGTATTGTATCTGTTGAGGTTTGCTTAATGTTTAATGTTGATTACTGTTGTTCAACCTATGACAACTCCATGTACTACTTCATAAATTGTTGCATTTATGTAAGGTTGTCAAATCTAAGATTTACTAATTTTATTTATGTTCTAATATGTTTCTAATCAACCTATGTTTCCCATCCATTATTATTAATTATATGCACAAGTTTCAATCATGTCTTCATCATCATCATCAAGATCAAAGAGATAGAGACATGGGTAATAAAGTAGGGGAAAAAGGTCATAGAGGATCTTCACCAACCCCTCCTCCTAACTTGCCTCCTTCCCCAACGTTATTAGATCATGGTCGTTACTTTTTCTTTATGGTTGGGTTTGAATTCCTGCATCATTTTTCTTTATAAGGGTTGGATAGATTTCTAACTTTTTGCGAGTAATATTTATGAAGATCTCATAAAAGTCTTTTACATAAATTTGAAATTGATTGACTAATGATCTAGTAACTGAGGTGTTACAAACACAAATTAGGATAAAACCTGATGATTGACTAAATTTGACCCATTTAAATTATCAAGATCGTCAGATTGGTCTTCCTTGCATCCCTAGATACTTGGAATACAATAGAGATGAGACATTGACTACAATGATTAGACCAGAACTACAAGTACGGTCTTGTAGGAATTTTGGTAATTTGATCATGGAGGACAAAATTTTACATTATGTGTTCATTCATATTCTTAGTCCTCGAGGAGACAATTATGCTCAAGTCTTACAAGATGATATATTTATAATATGGTATATAAATAATCACATTCCAATTAATTGACTTCATTATATTACTTGTATTCTACTGCATTGTGGCTTGGACTTGACTTTATAGTCAAGTTACTCTCTAGGATGGACAAATAGATCTAATGAGAGATCTCTAAAAAAGTTAAATGTCGTAAATGTTGATGGTGCATGACAACATGATAGGGGTCACCATGTTCAGCAAGATCACCCTTCTAATGAAGATGAAAATGTGAGGGTTGAACAAGAACAAACACCCACTTATATCTTCCGAATCAAGGTGATACCATAAAATTAATATAGGGAGATATTCAGAGTATGTAAAGACGCATGAGTAGACTTGAAGTTAATGTTGAAAATAATTATTAGAGTTTTCAAGGAGAGATTAATTATGTGTAGTGACGGATCTTGACTATTCATCTTGAAGGAGCCAAATAATATATTATTAATAAATAAATATTAAAAGACAAATGAATAAGAAGGAGTGAGATGTCAAATTTGTAAATATATAATTATATATATTTAATAAACATTAAGTTTGGGGGCTAAAATCATAAATGTTAATGAAAGTTATAAAAATTTTAAGAATAATGGGGGACAAAAATCATAAATGCTAATATAAATTAAAAAATTATGAGAGACATAATCCCATCTCCCGGAAGGGTATGCAATGATAATGTGCATTACAAGTTTGATTATCATATTCAAAAGTCTTTAATAGACATTTCATTCCTATCATTTCTATTATCAATTTATCACTCTATTTATCTTTTTATTTATTTTTTTGGATGATTGTATTTTTTTTCTTTATTTTGAATTAATGTACTATTTATTTATTTATTTGGAATGACTATATTAAAAAAAAAATTTGGATGACTATAATTTTATTTGAATAATTAATTTTTTTTGAATGACTATAATTTTATTAATTATCAATTTCATTCAAGTTTCACTTTGATAACTTTAAATTTGTTGGGATAACTATATTTTTTATATGCACATTGAACTTTATCTTTTTACTACACATTGTACTTTATCTTTTTACTATTTAACTATTAATATTTTATGTGAAATGAAATTTTTACAATTTTAATAAAACTTATAAATTATTATTAAGGTAATAAAATAACAAAATTTTAAATGTTTTTAAAAATATCATAAATTATTTTTATACTTTATATATAAAATTATTTTAATATATCTCACAATTTTATATATAATATAAATTCATTAATTTAAATTAAATTATATTATAATTATAATTTATATTTATTTTATCTCTTATCAATATAATTATATTTTGATTAACATATAATTTTTAAATTATTATTTTAATTTTTTATTCAATCACATGTTTTAAAATTGCTTCAAATTTAAATTAGAGATAGCACAAATACAATGGATGGAAAGCATACAAAACACGTTCTTCCTTTCTTCATTCAAGATGCTGTCAGGCATGGGGTGGCATTAGGTCCAATACGTTAAGCGTGGAACATGTTACAAAATTCTCAAGGAAAATGTTTAACATTTCAAAAATTTGGGAATCTGTTTAAGTTTAAAATTTTGTAAAATATTTATAATTTTCGTATGAAAAAATAAAATAAAATAGTATAACATAAATATAGTATATTAAATACTAGTACATTCTGAGTGTCTACTTTTTAAAAAAAATATTATAAAAATAATTAATAAAATTTTAGAATAAATTTATAATCTTTAAAATATAGTTAGAAAATAATTAAAATCTACAAATTTAAAAGTAGAGTAGCAAAATAGGTGAATACGTCTCCATTTAACCAATATCGTATCTAACATGTTAAAACAGGATGAGTTATAAATTAACCTCACTTCTTTAAAGGATTAATTAGCGAACTAGTTTATCAATTTTTTTTAATATATATAAATTTTTATATGTATTTTTTAAAATATATCTTTAATTATATAAATAAATTTTAAATTTTTATTTATTAATTAATATTTTTATAAATTAATTAAAGAAATTATAATATTTTTGTATTAAAATATCTAATTATAATTAATAATTTAATATTAATTAATTAATATTTATAATTTAAATTAAAATATAATTATATATTTCATCCATATCATAAAAAATACAATATTTTTAATTATAATTTTTTTATTTTAATTTTAATATATAAATAATTTTTAAAACAAACAAACTTATCCCATTTCATCCTTAGTCGGACGGGATAGACGAGTCATGATAAAATAAATGGATAGGCTAAAATTATTAATCACTCCAATATTTTTAGATAGATCGATAAAATAATTGAAGTTAATCCATTTTGTCTTATGTGTTAAAAAATATTATCAAATATTAGAACTACAAATTATTAAAGATACCCATGACAACAAGTGGGTTGAAAGCATGTATTACTCTCTCCTTCCTATTCTCGGAAAGGAGGGAATTATTTTCAAAGAAAACGAGTTAATATATATATATATATATATATATATATATATATATATATATATATATATATATATATATATATATATATATATATATATATATATTTTTTTTTTCTCAATTCATTCTTATTATGTTTCAACTGATTTGGTAAAACAACGATAATCCCATCCACTTTTTATACGTTTAATGTACTCATATATAAATATATTAAAATGCTAAAGTTATGTTTACAATTTTATTTACATAATTGTTTATAGAAAATATTATAACTCATCAACAAATATTTTTCTTTTTATTAATATACTAAATTTAAATAATTTAATATTACTGTTTTATTTAAAATTCATTGAATACGAATTTACAAATGTTAACTTCAAAAAGACAAATAACTAACTAATACTTTTAGTTATATGCCATATTTTAATTTTAACAAAAAAGAGGTACACTAAAAAAAAAATCCTATTATCTACAAAATATTATCCGTAAATAAATTATATCAAATTCTATTATATCAAATTAAAAGAATTGTGATTGACAGAATTCAAACCCAAAATCCAACTTAGATTTTTTTATAATAACTTATAAATAAGTTATATTTATTTATAAATAAATATATAAATATATAAATATATAAATATGTAAATATATAAATATATAAATATGTAAATATATAAATATATAAATATGTAAATATGTAAATATGTAAATATGTAAATATATAAATATGTAAATATATAAATATATAAATATATAAATTTATCTTTATATATTTTATATTTATATAATTACACAGATAAATATAAATATAATTTATTTGTAAATTATTATCGGAATATCCTAATAGTTTAGTGGTTGGAGTATCAACCTTCAACTCTAAGATACTGAGTTTGATTCTTGTTAGTGACATTAAAAATGTAATAAATAATAAAAGTATAATATAAAGGGGAGGGAGCTCTAGGTAATAATAAAAATAAATAGAGGAGTGTAATAAATAAAAATATTTTGTTGTATTACCTACAAATTGGTTAGTTGAATTAATATAATGTATCGAGGATGATAAAATAATTAATATAATATATAGAAGATGATAAAATAGGTCAGCCCATTCCACTTCGACTCATAAAAAATGGGGTGGGTGCAAGTGCGAGTTGATCCGTCATAACTGAGTCATAGACTCTAGTTCGTCCGTCTTTTGGGGTGGGTGCAAGTGCGAGTTGATCCGTCATAACCGAGTCATAGATTCTAGTTCGATCCGTCAAAAGACAGATTGAAAGACTAATCTACTAATAATTTTTTTATATAAATATTTTATATGTATTTTTTTAAAATATATTTGATTATATAAATAATTTAATTTTTTATTTATTAATTAATATTTTTATTAAATAAATTAAAAAATATTATATTTACATATCAAATAACTAATTATAATTAATAACTTAAATTTAATTAATTAAAATTATAAAATTATAATATAGTTGCATATTTTAATAATATAATATACCAAAATATAATATTTTTAATTATAAATTTTTTTATTTTAATATATAAATATTTTAATTATAATGACGTGTCAAAACAGATGAGATATTAAAATCACCGATCCACTCACTGCCCACGGTACTTAATCCGTATTTGCCATCCAGTAGTAATGGTAGAGGAGTTTTAGAGTAGCTTGATAAAAAAATTATATAATCCCTACATCAATTAAAATAATGTACGTTTGAAAAATTGACGGGGAATGTATCCAATATTATCAAGATAACGTGAAAAACGAGAGGAAGAAGATTCAAAATGTGTAGAATTTTTTAGAGAAAAAAATAATAAAGAACTTTACAAGAACATGTGCTTCTCATTCCGAGAATCCAACAAGTTGAGTAAAGGATTTGAAGGATCGATCACTAAAAACAAAATATATATTAACAAAATGTAAAATATTAGGTTTGTATATTCTAACTCATGAGAATTAGTAACATATCATATTCTATAATATGGTATGATACAATGACGAGAGCACATTAAATTTTCTATAAGAAAAACGTTATTAGTGATTTCTTCATATTTAGTCGTTAGTGTAAAAGTTTGATACATCAATTTTATTAGTACAAAATTATAATATTATACTAATAAATTAATTAATTTTTGAAAACTAAGGATAAAGTACCATTCGAGTTTCTGATAGTGCATATTGGCCATATTAGTCTGAAAGTGCAATCTATTAATATTCAAAATTTTAAAATTCGTGTGACTTAAAATAATAATATTGTATACAAGTTAATTTATGGTTGTATTTCTTATTTATTTATTATTTTTAAATTTCATTGTAATCATATTAATTTTATACTCTAAAGAAAAAAATCAAAATGACGTTTTTTTCCAAAAATTAAAAGACTATACTGATTTGAAAAGCTTAATAATATTTTAGATTTGTTTTTTTAACTGGGGATGTGAACACATTTCCTTCCAATTTTATATTTTATAAAGAATCAAAATAAAATATAATATTTTAAAATAGAGTAAATAATTTATAGAAAAAAAGGGTGGTAAGATTATGTTGGTTTAGTTTATTTTAAAGAAATAATTACTTATATTTTTGTAGCTTTACCAACCAAGTTAATCCTATCCATAAAATAAGTGTTTATATTTATTTATATATTATAATTTAATTATATTTTTAATTAATATAAAATTATAATAATTCTGTTAGATTTAATATATGAATAACACAGTAGACGAATTTTTAAATTATCAAACCTGGATTTTGATAATAATATAAAAAATGAATTTTAAATTCATATCCAACCTAATAAAAAATAATTTGTACTAGCCATTTATCAATAAATATTAGTGTTTTTAGCATTTATCCGTATATTTTTTATATGGATTAAAAATTAAACTTAATTAGATAATATTATTATATTTTTGGATATTATTTTTTTTACTAAAGTTTATTATTAATTTTTAATAAACGAAACTAAAAATGTAAAATTACAAATATTTCCATTGTTACAATAATATAAAAGATACATAAATCTCAAAATAAAACCTTCTCCGATGATATCTTAAATAACAAATTGTTAAAGCAATAATCATTAAAAAAGAAAAAAATATTCCCACATGTTATTCACATGCATTCTCCCACTTATATAAAATAATTATATAAAAAGAAATTCGTAGACATTCGTGGATGAATGATATTCATGAACAAAAATACATCTAATCCGAATTTTTTAAAATTCTTTTTTTTAGAAAATACAGATATCTATCCGTAAAAAAATAGACCTGCAAAAGATATGTCAATACTCAAATCAACAGAAAGTAACTTATTTTAAAATAGATATGAGATGATTTTTCTTTTAATTAAATTCTTTTATATAATATTTAATAAAAAAATTCGTAAAATAATAACTAATATAAAATATTAATATATATATATATATATATATATAATTAATAAAAAAATTCATAAAATAATTACTAATATAAAATATTATAACATATAATTAATAATAAAATAAATAAAAATTATATCTTTAATAGATTAATAAAATAAATAAAAATTATATCATTAATAGATTTGATGTTCCCGTAATAATTTGATTTGGCGGTACAAATCCAATTAATTAGAAATAACTCTTCAGAAGCTGAAAAAGGAAATTTTAACACATTGATTAATGTTAGGTGAGAAAGTTCATATTAAATGCGAAGTTGTTGGGTAATCTTCACCCTGTACATGTAACACATTTATTGTTAGGTCACAAGGTCGTATTAAATGCTAAGTCGGATAATCTTCACCCTGGTCCATAAATAGGGTAGAAACTCCAGTTCAAGCAACCAGATAAATCAATTACAAGTAAAGTATACTCTTTCACTCTCTATCTTCAACTGTAATGGCTGAGATAAGTTCATCTGCATCCCAATTTCATTCTTCTGAACCTGAATTGAGGGAAGCCCAAATATACTCCAATGCTAATTTCTCTGACCTTGCTGTGGTAGAGCATCTTCCTCATGCTGGTCCTTATTCAGCTTGCGATGATGAAATACCCACTATTGATTACTCTCTTCTCTTCTCTCACAACCATAATCAGCAACTGCATGCCCTTCAATGCCTCCGCCATGCATGCCACGAATTTGGCTTCTTCTATGTATCTCTCTTAGCTCTTGTGTCCCGCTATTTATTTACACCAGATTTCATGATGCAAAGTTAAATATTATAACCTACACCAAATTCATGATCTTGAAACTGACACCATCTCATTCACTTTCTGGTGGTTATAGTTAACCAGCACCAATTCGTTCACATTATATATTCTCTGTTTGTATTCTTTTTATTGTAAGAGAGAAAAGTGAATTGCATATGTGATCAAATCATAATTTCTTGACAACAAAGGTGGAGTAAAAATTGGGAAGAGAGTGTTTGCATGTCCTTTCTGTAATAACTTGTTCTTCATATTGAGCATTTTTCCATGGATATAAAGTTTCTCATTCTTTCATATGTACGCAGTTGGTAAACCATAGCATCCCAAATGAAGTATTTGACAATATATTAAAGGGAGTTTCTGATTTCTTTAATCAAACAACATTGGATGAGAAAATGATCTTCAGCAAAAAAAGTCCATCGGATAGAATCAGATGGGAACTAAACTCCTCCGCTGGAGAAAACAGGGAATATCTAAAGGTTGTTGCGCATCCTCAATATCATTTTCCTTCCAACCCATCTGGTTTCAGGTATATACATTAATTGGAGAAATGATCTGGTGTTTGCTACTATATCATTGAAAAATATTAATTTAATATTATTGATTTCACAAAATAGAAAGTTAAAATTTGTAAATTATTCCTCTCAAACATATTTATTGAGAAAGGTACGTTGAATTACTACGAGTTTCCATCTTCCATATATTTCATCTCGTTTTGGGTAATTTGGTGCATCAGCAAAAGTTTAGAAGAATACGAAAAAGAAATGAGAAGGGTAGTAATTGGATTGGCGAGGGCAGTGTCAAAAACCTTAGGGTTTGAAGAACAGTTCGTGGAGAAGGCATTGAAATTGAAGTCAGGGTTTGATGTAATCGCCTTGAACCTTTATCCACCCAATGCCAAGTCCAAGGGAGCTGTTGGCTTGTCTGAACACACTGACCCTGGTTTTATAATTACACTTGTGCAAGATGCAGATGGTGGTTTTCAAATTCTTTCCCACAAAGGAAAGTGGATTAATGTCTATATTCCCCATCGTGCCATTCTCATCCAACTTGGAGATCAACTTGAGGTACTTTAGTTCAATTATTTTCTCCATGATCTTTCTTTTCTATGTCTACATGTAGGAAAAAAAATATTACATAATTAAGCTTATATACGATGCTAAATAATTCTCACACGAAATTTATTAATCTTTTACCTAAATTAAAAAGAAAATATTACAAGTTATTAAAAGATTGAAATAATCATATAATAATTTCTCAAAGAGAGAAAAACATAATCACACATAAAATTGTCAAAATTGGTAATTGATCTACCAAGTAAAAAAAGAGAGACTGTACTATGTACTTGAGTTCTTGATTTTGGACCATGACTTTATACATAAAATCCTAAGTCTCATACTTCATAATTCGATACTACGAGACACTGTATTATTCGGTCTTCAGATTCCTATGAATAAGTGAGTTTGAGATCAATAATTATATAGTCTCAGTCAGAAGACGATGTAAGTACCAACCCAATATTCATATTAACAGTATGCGATTTATGGTTTGGATCGTGATACCAGCTTGATATATTAGGAAGAAACTTAATTAGGTTCCGTTGTTTTAGTACATATGTGATAGTCTAATCTTTGTTAACTCTCACATTAATACTAAGTTAGTAGAACTTACTGATATGAACCAAGTACGGAAAAGAAAAGGTTATCAAGAACCAGCAAAGAAAGAAAAAAAATTATGAAGGTCCAAATGAATAATTACTAAATTTATTAGGGATTAAAAGCTATTCTAATTTCTTTTACACAGTTTTAATATCTTATTTTTAATGATCTTTTTTCCTCCTCACAATTGGCTTATATTTTTAGCATTAATCAAATGTAGATCTTAACCAATGGGATGTATAAAAGTCACGTCCATCGAGTTATTGTTGGCAACAATAAGGTGCAAAGGATCTCTGTGGTTGGCGTTCATGGACCTCCATTGGACAAATTAATCAGCCCTAGCACAAACTTCATTGACGAAGAACACCCAAAGAAATATCGTGAGATGGCATATAAAGAATTCTTGGAATTGAACGGGGATGATGAGGTTGATGTGCATTCATCACTTGATCAAACAAGATTAGTGTGAAAAATTTGCATTAAAGTGTACCCTCACCCACCAAACTTTGCAAATTCATGCATATCATTATTTAATGCTTCAATTAATATGTAATAATAAGGTGTGGATAATTAATGTTTTCTCACTTGTATTCTATTATGCTCATCATATTCATATTTCTATTGTATCCGTTAAATACAATATCACATTGACCATTTTAAAAGTGAAACGAGCGTAGTTGTAATTGAACTATAAATAAACATTTTTAAGTCATATGATCCGTTTGGCCCGTTCCGCCTTTTATCCGCCAAAAGCGAGGTGGGACGGGTTAACCTGTTATAATCATAATAGGTTATAAGTCTTGGCTCATTCTGTTAAAAGGTAAGTTGGCAAGTTGACAGATCGACTCGTCATATTTTTTATTTTATTTTATTTTATTATTTTGAAATCAAATCTTTTAATAAATTTAATAATAAAATTATCTATGTCAACAATTCAAAAAATAATATATATATATATATATATATATATAAATATAAAGTTAATAATATAAATTGATATATTATTTTAATAAATTATATTTTAGAACAATTAAGTTAAAATAAAATTTATATGATAATAAATACATATATGTATCGAGTAAAAATTTATTAAATGTTTATCTTTATATTAAAAAGTTTAAACGAGTAAAATAAAAATTACATTATATTTATTTATTTGATAAAACTTCACATTGTTCTTCTATTGAGTAATTATCACATCTTCAATTCAAAATAATCAATGTTTAGGATCATTAGATGCAGTATTTGAAAATCTCTCCGAGTTTTCCATCTTTGTCATTTTCTTCCTTATCTTCAACAACACACAAAATTGAAGAAAGAAAAAATTAGTACAAAAAAGGATTATAAAAAAAATAATATTTGAATTAGTACAAAAAAAGATTATCTTCATAAAAGCCATGTTTCCAATTTGAAGTACAAATTATTGCTTCTACATTCTCAAGTAAAAGACGATTTTTGTACTTATTAAGAATCCTAGAACCAATACCGAATACGATTTAGAAGCAACTATAGTAATAGGTATACTTAACAAATCTCTAGCCAATAATGAAAGATTAGAAAAACGTTAACTATTATTCTTCTACCATTATAGAACATCCATGTGTTATGTAAAATCAAAATCTAATGTTGGCTCACCCAAATATACATCAAGTTGGTTTCTTCCAATTCTAGATGTAGCTTTAAGGTTGTGCTTTTATAATTTCTAATATGATAAATAAATAAAAAAGTTAAAAATATTAATTGAAAATTCATAAAAAATAATTGACTTAGAGTAATTAACTTATATCAAAGAGGCTTGGTTTTGAGGATGAAATATCAACATGTTTGCGCTTCAGAACATTTGAAGTTGTATTTTTGGTACAATATTGAGAGAAAAGTATGTACAATTTTTTCTTTATTTTCTCGAACTTTACTTCACAAGTAAGTGGATCAATTCTTTCATAACATAATCTTAATGTTTCTAACTTCATCCTTGGGTCTAAAATTGCACCAAATGCAAGTACAACCCATTCATCTCAATATTTATCAAATTTCATCCTTATTTTTCCAGCCATGTCCCTTACAACTTCATCTTCATCTTTTGCACTTTCCATTAGAAGACACTAAATTTTTCAAACTTGTAAAAAATACATATTGGAAGTAGGATAACTTGTAGTTAAAATTAAAGTAGTTATATTATAAAATGGCAACAAGAAAACACTAATCTTTTTTGCTCTTTTCCATTCTTCTTCAAAAGGATAATACTTATAATTTTCATCTATTAGTTGTAAGCTTCCAAAAACACGTTGGTATTTAAGAGCACTTTAAAGCATAAGATAAGTTGAATTCCACCTTGTAGGAACATCTAAGCAAAACCCACTTGAAATATCAATGTCACCGAAATTTTGAAGGCATTGTTTGAATTTAATCATTCTACTCTCTGAACCCTTAACATATTTGATGCTCTCCCTAATCTGATCCAATGCATTACCAAGTACCTTCAATCCTTCTTAAACAATCAAATTTAAAATGTGTGCACATCAACGCACGTGAAAGAATTCACCATCACATATCAACCAATGTTGCAAAACAAGTTGACTTTTTAATGTCTTTTGCAAAACATGATTACTAGAAGCATTATCCAAAGTAATAGAAAAAATCTTTTTCTCTATTCCCCAATCATGCCAAAATTCATTTATCTTCTTAGACAACTCAAATCCAGTATGAGGTGGAGGTAAATGGCAAAAGTTAAGAATCTTGCTACTTAACTTCCAATTTAAATTAACATAATGAGCTGTCAAACTTATATAACATTCAGTAGTACAAGATGTCCATAAATCAGAAGTTAAACAAATCCTACTACAAATGGTAGTCATTTGTTCTTTAACTATATTCTTTTCTTTCATAAGTATTCTCAATACATCGCTCTTAGCAGTATTCTTAGAAACTAGCATTGTGTAACATCCTGATTCTCAATACCCCTGGTTTGTTAAATTTTGACAAAATCTTTGTTAAAATTTTAATAATTAAATTATTAGAAATTGGGTAAAGGAACTGTAGAGTTTTATGTTTGTTAGATTATTTGTATTTTTCTAGAATTTTTCTGGAATTTTTAGAAAATACTTAAAATTGATCCGTTTTGCAGGCAACTGGACGCCTGATAGTAGTTATATGATTTAAGGTTGAAATTTTAAAGAGTATGGACTTAACAATTTTAATTGTCACATTTAAAAATTATTGTTTTCTTTTATGCATTGAGTGTGGGTACATAAAAAGTTTATTATGTGTATAAATAGACAAGAAACATATGATGGTTATTATGGTTTGGAGTGATGTTGGAGTCTTAGGGGTTGTGAGTTCAAATCTTGGCAGGAGAAAATAAGGAAATTTTTTTTTGTAATGTAATCCGCTGGGCGCATCAGAAATGCGCTGAGCGGATTGTGGTTCGCGGCCTGTAATCCGCTGGGCGCATCAGAAATGCGCTGAGCGGATTGTGGTTCGAATCAGAAATATGCTGAGCGGATTATTAGGTGAAATATTGACTTTAAAAAGACAGAGTGTCATTATTCTGTAACCTAGTTCCTCATTTCTCTCAAAAGTTTTCTTACCTTCAAGCGTCATTTTGAGGGAGAAATCTTGGTTTTCTTGAGAAGCTCCAATAGGTAAGTTGGTTTATCTCAATCTCCTCTACATTTCTACCGTTTTATTTTTCAAAACGGTGCATTTTCTATTTTTCTCCTCACTTGGCTCAACTTGAATAGATGTAGGAAGAAGGTTATTGTAGGTTTTACACCTAGAATATTAGAATGATGCTTAAAATTGAGGATTAGAAGTTGTTAAGCTAAAAACTTTAAGAGCCCTTATTCGTAGCTACTATTCCTTGAATTTTTTGGACTTGTGTGAATAGAATTAGGAATTGGTATCTTCATGAAAGTTGTAGCCCTTTAAGTTGTCGAAATTTAGAAACTGGTTTTACATTAAAAGGATATTGGTAGCTCAAGTTATACCCATTTTACTGTCAAGTGTTCTAGCTGTGACGTTAAGATGTTGCCCTGTTTCAACAGCCTCGGTTTTTGAATTACTGGGATTGATACGTATGAAATTAGGACTTGATTCCTTCATAAAAGTTGTAGGAAATTATATTCCCGAAATTTAGAAATTTGTTTCATGTCAATAGCTTATGTTTAGCATGAGTAATAGTCAAATTACCAAGGCATGTTCAGAGTGTTATTGTAATTGAGTCCAGTTGGAAATAACCACTGAAAACTGAAAACTGCATCTATTCTATAGGGTATTTGAATTTATTTCCTTCATCAATATTGTAGGTAATTAAGTTATTGAAATTTTGGCTCAAATCGCATGCCAAAACAGTTTATATAACTCTAGAAAATTTCGAAATACTGAACCTTGTCCATGGTTGTTATTAGGATTCTTTCTACTCTAAGTGCCTACAAAATAGGATAATTTCTAAGTTAATTGTAAGCTGAATGTGAGCTTAAAATATTATTAGAAATGGATTAACAATACAAAATGAATTTAAATTCTCATGAGATAGAATCATAGAAATATAAGATTCTAACTAGCATTTTATTACGTATATAGATTTTGCTGAAACACAACATCAAGTTTTGAAAGGAATAAGTGTGAACGTATCAGGTAAGGGGTGGACTATATAGTAAGGATTACATCATAAACTTGTTTGACCTTATTTGTTGAATTTGTCTAAATTTGTTATGATTGATCATTTTGATTTTATTATATGCTTGGTTGTGAAAGTGATCATGAATTGCTTATGTGTATGATGGTGTAAAATATATGCTTGGTACTCTATTATGATATGTATGGTCTTTGAGTGAGCATTTATATGCATGGTGGTTTTTCATGAGAAAATTCATTGAAAATTAAATTGAAAGAATTAGATGATGGGTTGTGAACCCTTTTTGAACTGTATTGGAAGTTTTCTGTTTGTAACAGGTGATTGGAAATTTTTGGGAAGTCTGTACACTACAAGAAAATCGCGTATTACCGACGAATTTTTACCGACGGAATTGTAGCCGTCGGAAAATAATCATTACCGACGGAAATTACCGACGGATATAAAATATTTGTGAAATTTGATGTTACCGACGGATATATCCGTCGGTAAAATAATAATTAGTTACCGACGAATATATCCGTCGGTAATTTATAGATGAATTTACCGACGGATATATCCGTCGGTAAATCCGTCGATAAATTAACAAGTAATTACCGACGGATATATCCGTCGATAAATTCATATGTAAATTAAAAATTATTTACCGACGGATAAATCCGTCGGTAAAATTATATAATATAATTTAATTATTCACTAATTAAAAAATAAAATATTTTTTATTTAATAATTTAATTTAATCATAATTAGATTAATTTATAATAATTTATTAAATTAAGTAATTTTAAAAATAAATATTTAATTATATATAAATATATATAAATATATATATATATATATATATATAAAATATATAAAAATATAAAAATATAAAAATATAAAAATATAAAAATATAAAAATATAAAAATATAAAAATATAAAAATATAAAAATATATAAATATATAAATATATAAAAATATAAAAATAAATAAATATAAAATATAAAATATAAAAATATATAAAAATATAAAAATATAAAAATATATATAAATGTATTTGTATATTTGTATATAAATATAATTTATTTGTAAATTGTTATCAAGAAATTCTAGTAGCTTAGTAGTTGGAGTATCAGCCTCTGACTCTAAGGTACTGGGTTCGAATCCTGCCAATGACATTTCTCTTAATCTGACAATAATTCAAAGCTATAAAAATATAATGTGGAGAAATAATTAATAGTAAATAATAAGAATATAAGGGGGAGGGGTTCTATAAAAAAAATATGTTATAAATAAGTAAAACATTTAATAATTAATAAAATTATTAACGACGGATTCGGATCCGTCGGTAATTTCGTAACATATTTACCGACGGATAAATCTGTCGGTAATATTTACCGACAATCGAATTTCCGACGGATTTTTGTTATTACCGACGGATTTGGACCATCGGTAATTTTAATATTTCTTGTAGTGGTATTACAGGGGAAACTCTATCAAATTTTTGGAAAAATGTGAATTTCTAAAAAAAACCACTTAGGGACTCATACATTACTCATTTGAAAATGGTGATTTGTGAAATCTGGGGAATCAGAGATTATGGACTCTGAGAATACGATAGGGAGGCCCTGAGGGAGGACTTGAGGATAGGAAGGGTAGTGGTTGGAGGCCCCAAAAGACCCAGGCTCGCTACGTGTTGTCGGGGATCCCACTGTACAAACTCTGCTATACCTGACTGTGCTCTTACCGTATATCAATGGTCAGTGAGCTACTGGGTTTATATTTGAGCATGGGTCTCAACAATCCCGTGGGTGGATTTTCCATGCCTAGTAGTGTCAACTCTTGGCTACCCCAGTACTGATTTGAGAAATGATTCGGGCCCGCATGCATAAACATTTTAGAAAACATATTAGGATCATGCATCATTAACATCAATCATTTGAAATTTGATTAACTTGTGAATGTTTATGATGTTGATTTTAAAATGATGTATGAACTGTTGCTCACCCTCTTGTCTTTCTGTTTTCTTTATTTCCTTTGTGCTTGCGGTACTCGTTGGACCTGATCGGTCATTGTTTGAAGAGAGGGGAGATGACATAGATTCCACACCCGATGAATATGATATTCATACTCATTAGCTGGGAGCCACAATGATGACAACATGTATTGGGATAAACATATCCAAACTTTTATAGATAGTCTTTTATAGTATATAGACCTACAGGGTAGTGAGTAGTAATTACTCTTTTGTGTAGTTAGGCTGCTCTCGTAGGAAGTATCCTCAATGTTGCCCTTAATATTTTGGAGGACTGTACTAGTAATTTATCTATATGTAATTATGAATGTTTACTTTTAGTACTTTTTTTAAAATGATGAAATGCAGGAATGGATTATTGAAAATTTATATATTGATATTATGTACGAGGGAAAGATTATTATCGGTAAAAAAAAAAATTCTACTAAAAATTATTAATTCTTCTGATTGAGGGTTTATAAGGTAGGGTGTTACACATTGCATCAGGATTCAAATAATTTATCCAAGTCTTAAGATTTGGATACTCAACATATTTAAAAGGTAAACCATGTAGAATAATTAAATTAGCACACAAATCACGGGACACCATCTGATCTATTTTTTTTTTTACTTCAACTTCCCTTGCATGTCTAAAATCATTTGACCCACATCTTCAGTTTTGATCTTGTCACATTTTTCAATATGACACTTTAAGTGAGAAGTTCCATATTTTTTCCCACCAATTATGTATTTTGTGTTACAACCATTACACACATCTCTTTCTTTTCCATCCTTACACACACCAATCCTAGTAAAAAACTTCCAACAATCAGATGTATTAGATTTATGCTTCTTGATGTCTGACTTAACATTTTCAAATTCATTTTTATTTTCAATATGTTGAAACTTAACCTCATTCTCAATTTCATTTTCATTGACGACATCATCAAGACCACAAGTAGGTTTACTAATTGAACCATCCATTTCCTGTTTAAAATTAAAAAAAAAAACTTCATAATTTTTTCTTACTCAGAGATTTCAACAAAAGCACAAATAGAAAAACATAATAAATGAATCGTGGAGAGAAAAATACTAAGAGAAAAAATGAAACCTTAAGAAAGTAACAAATATAAAAGAGAGTAAAAAAGTATGAGATATATATGATTTTTACCTTATGAAGAAGGATGAGCAAGAAGGAGATGATGAGTAAGAGGAGAGGAGAGAGAGAGAGGGGTTTGTGCTTGAGAAAGGAAAGTGTTTCTCGTAATGTGAGTTTAAGTAAGTATAAATATATTTTTGAATTCTTAGTAGTGAGATACTGAGACTTTATGAATTCTCTTTATGAGACACTAAGACTTTTTGAATTCTTTTTTCATAGATCTTTATATTATATATTGTCTTTTTGACTCTTTGTATTATATCACAATAAAAAAATTATTAGTAAAGCGGGTCACGGGCTGGCCCGTCCCGCCTGGCTGGTTGGCCAGGCAGGTTGGTGGGCTTGCAGGGTGGGCCAAAATGAGCTGACGGACTAAAAGTACTAACTCACCCTGTCGGGCCTGACCTGTTTTGCCATCCCTAATATTGAAGGCTTGATGAGTCAACTCATTTGGGTTCAACAAATTTAGCCAATTTGATGGAGCATGAGACATTTATTATAAGGTGGTTTGATGGATCATCAACCATATTTGTTATAAGACATTAATAATAAAATTTATCTTATTTTTTGGTGATATTACATGAAACATTATTTTTTGTATCTAACAATTTTTTTTAATTTTCTTTTGTATAATAATAAGAATTTATTTTTTCTCCTTTTTCTTAATTTTTTATTATTATGAATCTAATAACTAATATTGTATGTGGGATGAGAAATAAATTCAAGGAAATTGGAGAGACAATTACAAAATTTGACTTCAATAAGATTTTTTCGATAATAACTTTTAGGTAGTGGAAGATAAAAATGAAAATTATGTTGATAAAATAGTGTTGAATTAATACAGGACAATGTTATTGGTTACCTTTATTCAAGAGAAAGACAAGGCATTATTGTAATAAAAATGTTTAATGATAGTTAAAAATGGCTTATCGTGCCAATTGTCGTTGATGAAATTATCGTTGTATGTGAGAGATATGATGACGAATAGGACCGTCGTTATATGTCAAGGTACGATGACGATTATTTATAAATAACTATCATCGTATATAACATATAATGATGACTTTTCATAAATAACCGTTGTCATATCTTGACATACAATAATAAGTTTGATAATAACTGTTGTTGAATCCTTGAGTCAAGCATGCTTATGAAGATGGTTATGATATAATCGTTGTCGTATCTTTAATTATTTTTAAATTAGCAATCTATTTTATGGTTCTATCCCATTACCTGCGTATTAAATCATAGTCGAAGTGTTACGTTATGCAAATAGTAAAAATTCTTCTACTCTTTTCTTATACTTATTAATTATGCAGGCACAATTAATCAAACTTTTGTCCATTTTTAAATTCTGTAATGCATACACAATTATATAATTCAGTCAACAATGCAATTTTTCAGGGATCAAACATCCCCAAACTTAACACAAATTTGTTCAAAAGAGTGAAATATCATTGTCAATAATCACAATGCAAACAATCAATTCATAATACAATTACTTACTAGAGAGGAAGAATGAGTTCACATAGGAGGGAAAGAAGGGAGGCAAAGTGAGTTCCACGGGCATAGTACCAACAATAGGAGAGAAGAATGAGCTCCACAAAACTATCTTCATAGCATCACTAACCCACCACACACCACCACGCGCACCATCACTCAACCCACACATGGACGTTGCTCCCACAGACCACACATCACACATGGATGCTACTCCCATAGGCCCACCATCAACTACCATGAAAATCACCACGACTAGTGGCAGATCTTCTTGAGAACTGAGGGGGGTCATGGCCCCCCTAAAGTTTTGTAACTCCCATGTAATTTATGATTTTGGCCCCCCCAAACTTTAATATATTTACTTGTATATTTACAATTTTATCCTCTTAACCTCTCCTCGGTTTTGTAACTCTCATATAATTTATGATTTTGTCCCCCAAACTTAATGATCATTTTATATATTTACTTATACATTTACAATTTTATCCTTTTACCCTTTTCATATTCTTTCACCCTTTTAAATTTATTTATTTTTTAATAATATATTATTTTGCCTCCAGAATTAAAGGTCAAGATCTGCCACTGACCACAACCACTAGCAAAGAGGGCATAACATTGCAAACCACAAGAACTGGACTGCCACCACCGCGAAAGAAAGAGTTAGTCACGGGAGAGGGAGAAAAGTGAGGTGAGACTGAAGAAAAAGTGGCTCGAGGGACAAAAGAGGCTGAGGAAGGCGCGACGCGACCAAAACGAAGGAGGAAAGAGGATGTGTGCGATGTTCAATTATTGGCAAGTGTACCAAAATTATCAATTGCAGTATAGTATTTCGATTAAATAAAAGTCGATCCTACGAGGAACAGTTTTAATAGAAATTCTCAATTATATGCTTATTAAGTGGATTAAAACAGAATGAGTTTTGCATAAAGAGTTGAATTGAAATTAAATGACAAAGAACTGTAAATTGTTGAGAAAATATCAATTAAAGGTACTTAGGATTGACTTCCTTCTTTTTCCCTCTTTTGTAATGACTGTAGACCCCTAATTTTGCCCGGTCTCTCAAATAAAGATAAAAGAGATCACCCGTAACAAGATAAAGCTCGTCTAGCATTACAAATAAGAGCCAAGGAGACTTCCTACATGAAGATAAAGCTTCAACAGACGCATATCGGCATCAACTGACGTCCAAAACGAGGCAAGGAAAGCTTCCGGAGTCCGAAACGCGAGCTGGCGGAAGCGGTCGAGACGGCCGTCCCAAAGGTGGGACGGCCGTCCCAACTTGCTCCGGCCAGGTTGGGACGCGCGTCCGAGGTTGGGACGGCCGTCCCAAGCCCGAGAAAAGTGGGACGGCCGTCCGGGTCCCCGAGGGGTCCCGGCCTGTGTAATTTTGCCATTTGGGACGGCCGTCCCGGTCCAGACGGCCGTCCCGGTCCGGACGGTGGTCCCGAAGTGCGCCAGCTGCGAAAACTATAAATAGGAGGCTCATTTGTCACTTTTTCGGACCCCGGACACTCCGGAGAGCTCCGAAACACTTTCTAAAACTCAGAGCACTTGTCTATTTCTCTCCCTCTCTTGAATGATCTTTCAGATTGCCTTAAATAGGTAACAATCGGTTAAGGAATTATATTCAGGCATTCGATTCTTCTTTAAATTTTTAGTGGGGTCGATCTTGTATTGGTGAGGAGAGTCATGTGTAGAGAGGGGTTGTCAAAACGCATCCTCACGGTTCGAGATTCTCAATATCAAGCTTGCTACGGAGGTTCTTTTCAATTCTCTTCTCTTTTATTGTTTTATTTATTGTTTTATTTAGCTTTATTTATGCCATGTAGAATAAAATCATGTAGATAGCTATTTTATCTCTTTTATTGCTTTATTTAGCTTTATTCATTATTTTATGCATGCAATATAGAATAAGATCATGTAGATAGCTATTTAATATTATGTAATAAAATAGGGTAATCGTGTAATTTCTCGTAGTCTTTATTTAAATGAATTAATCTGTCATAGGGAACCGAAAGGGGCGTTGTGGGGTGCTAACACCTTCCCCACACGTAACTAACTCCCTTACCTAACTCCGGTTATAATGGCCAAGTCTGGTTTTTATTAAAATCAATGCCTTTTCATCCTTTTCCAATATTTATGGTCAAAATATTGGTGGCGACTCCATAAGAACCCCTTTTCGAAAACCTTGCTTTTTCAATGTTGAAGCAATGAACATATTTTAAAACAAATACGCGAGTCTAAACCATCTTTTCGCGACCGCTCGCATAAACGTTCGAGACGTCCCCGGACATCGAAAGGGACGACGGCGACGGATGGCGACTCCGTTGGGAAGCTAGAGAGTTGATCCCATTTAGTGACGAGATAAATTCAAACTAAGTAATGATTTGAAATTACACCTTTACCCTCTGTATGTTTTTCTTGTATGGCTTTAATAATTGTTGTATGATTATTTTACGCAAATTGTTTGAAATATAAATTGCACACAAAAACCCTTGCACACAACGGTCCCTCTATGCCGGGGGCAAGAGTGAATATCTATAGGGAGTGGGTGGCGAGATACGATCGGTTAGTTGGCACACGGGGCTACTGCCGTTGTCGGAAAACCACCAACTCAAGGTGATAACTCTCTTCTTTTGGTCTAAGGGTGTCGCCACGGAGTTCCGTGCATGACTCGAGGATCGAGAGATTGAGAGGTCCCTATAATGGGGGCACCTTGGGGACCTTTGGCCTAGTGAGAACAGTTAGAACCACCTAAACCAAGCACGTTTCTGCAGGAAAACCCTACCTCGTGATTAAATAAGCGTGGCTCTGCTCGTGGATGTATGAAATGTGTGTGCATACGTTTGCTGCATTTGTATTGATGCATTAGCATAGGGTAGTCATACAACAAACGAAAAAAAAAATAAAAAAAAACTAAAAATCATAAAAAACATATAATCAAGTTAAAGTCATAAAAATACCTTTGTCATAAAATAAAATTTATTAGCAAAAATCTTGTAATTCATATCACCTTTTCTTCATAAAAATAAAAAGGGAAGAAGATAGTACTCTCTTCATCAAAATCCATAAACATTCATAAAGATAAGCTTTCTTTTCCAGAAAAACCCAGTATTATCATACATCATATTAGGAATGAAACATGATAATACTTAGAAAAATAAATACTTGCATACATGCATTTACAAAAGCACGTCTTCATATCATGCATTTTTCACTTCGTTAGATAATGGAGGGATCTGGTAGTAGACAATTAAAGAAAGTGGAGATCCTTACATGCAGGTGTAGAGAAGCTAAGGCGGTTATGTACTTACATGCCATCGGAGGTGCATGTGCTAGTTTTGAGAAATCTTATGGAAGAATTCTTGACCTCTAAAGATCGGCATCAATCCAATCTTTGTGAGAGCATTGGTCCATTTACGGAATCCCAATCTACACTTGCTTTGAGTTCTCGCGGTTTGACCTGGTACCAACCTTAGAGGAATACGAACTCATGGTTAGATGGCCTCGGTCGGTGGGGGTTTATGTCGCTCGGGAGAATATACGGCCAGTGAGCAAGATTGCTACTATCATACGATTGCCTTCTCATCAATCGCCTACAAGGAAAAGGGAATGTCAGAGGTTGGAAAATATCCAGTAATAGAAGACCATTTGACCTCTTTAGTTGAAAAGGAAGATTGGTCTACATTCAACAAAACTCTAGCATTGGCAATGTTCGGAATCATATTATTCCCATTTCATGCGAATATTGTGGATCATCTTTGCGATGGATGCATTCTTTGCACTGGGAGGTATATTCAAAAAGTCCTATACCTACAATCCTTGCTGATACCACTGCTCTCGATAGAATTTTGCCGACGAAACAAGGAAAGACACTCGAGATGTTGTACCCCACTTGCTATATGTATGGGGTGTTACTCACTTTTATGCCTCAAGCCACATGGGTATATTTCCGACCCTTTAAGAAGTTTCTCAAAAATTCCTCTTCAACATCGTCAAGCCTTAGAATGGAAAACCGAGTTAGAAAAGCTGGAATATAGAGCATGTATCATGGGTTTGCCCTTGGTTCAGACCAGGTTATATTCTCATACGATGCGGAGACTACCGAGTATACCACTTCTAGGTCTCGAGAGGTTGTATAGCTTACTCTCCTAAAATGGCTATGAGACAACTTATGAGAACTCGGACTGCGCCAACCCAAGAAGAGCTTAGAGGGCTGAGTCTATGCCACTATTCCCATGACTTTGAAGAAGTGTCTGCTGTCCAGGAAAGCATGGGAAAGACCGATCTACACAGGGGATAAAGAACTCGGAAAGGCTCGAGACATCTACATCCCTTGAATATGAAAAATGGAGGAAAAATAGAGGGATACCTCTACCATCTGCTGCATTCACTAAAGCGTTAGTCAGCAAAGAGCTACAATTGCAGGTCAATGCCTTAAACAAAAAGGTTGAAGTCATGGAAACTCAGCTGAGGGCTTTTGAAGAAAAAGAGCAAGAATCAGCCATTATAATAGATGGTCTAAAAAGGCAATGCAAAAAGAAGGACCATGAGATAGAGCTTCTCAAGAATGATTATGCTGACTACCAAGAAGAAGCTAAACAAACACTGAAAATTCCAAGGCTTGAACAAGATAGTATATTCCAAGACATGAATGACGAAATAACGCGTTTTGAGATTGCACTTGCAGAACAGGCAAAAATGATCAAGTTGATACAGGATGACTTAACGGGAACTCGGTCAGAAGCACAAAAGTGGTGGGAAACCGCTGAAAAATACAAAAAAAGCCTAGATGAGATGCATGATAAAGAAAAAAATGGTTTAGCTCAATATGGTCATTTACTTCGTGAAAGAGACCAAGTAAGAGAGAGGTCTGACCAACAACACGCTTTGATCGTTCATCTAGAAGAAAAGATGAGAGAGGCTCGTCGATATAGTGAAGATATGAGTCAAGCGGTATATGAGCAAATCAAGACACTCGGAAACCATGTGAGAACAGCTGAAGATGAATTACGAAGAAAGCCTAATTTACCTATAGGATTCTTCAAGCTTTTCCGTTTTTGTCAGCACTTGCTCCAAAGCATTGTATAGAAGGATTTACACTTTCTAATAAAAGGATTTATTTTTCTCTCCTTAAATTGTCTATTGCATTCATAAGCTGCATACATTCATATATCCTTCCTCACTTTAATAATAAAGATAATAAAAAGAAAGGATTAAGCTGATGTGCTTTCCACAAATCGAGAAAAATGGAAAAGAGGCCTTTCGTCATCAAAATCTCTACGACAGTCGATAAACCGAAGATGATAATAAACAAGCACCATTGGTTATTCCAATTGACAAAAGGGAGAAGGCAATAACACCTATACGTTTATTCGTGCCTCGTCCTTTCCCTTATTTATCAAATAAAGTCTGTACCTTGGAGATACTCGGAAGAATCGCCGAGTTAATCGGGATATCTCCAACATAGCCGGTATTGGGGGCATGACTCGAAGTGGAAGAATATATTCCCCCAATGAATTGCCAGATAACACTTCTAAAGACAAGGCAAAAAATAAGGTACAAAATAAGGCCGAAGAGGAAAAAGAATCAAAGGAGGAGACAGATGAGTTACTCCAATACATAAGACAAAGTGAGTACTCCATCATCGATCAACTCAATCGTACTCCAACGAAGATAACTTTGTTATCACTCATAATGAGTTCGGAGCCACATCGAAACACACTGTTAAAGGTTTTGAATGAATCCTTCATACCGCATACAATATCCCAAGACAAATTTGAAGGGATTATTGGTAATATTACAGCCAATAATCATCTTACCTTCACAAATGAAGAACTCCCTTTAGAAGGGTCAGATCACAACAAGCCCTTGCATATTGCTGTTAAATGCAAAGAATATCTCATCTCCAAAGTTCTAGTGGATAATGGGTCATCCTTAAACGTTATGCCTAAAAGCACACTTGACAAGATAATAGTGCAAGGAACCCACATGCGCCCGAGTAATACAGTTGTTCGAGCCTTTGACGGATCAAGACGAGAAGTAGTAGGAGAGATTAATCTACCAATTCAAATTGGACCTACCATCTTTAACATAGACTTCCATGTGATGGATATCACACCAGCATATAGTTGTCTCCTTGGTAGACCTTGGATTCATAGCGCTAAAGCAATACCTTCAACGCTCCACCAGAAAGTCAAGTTTGTGACAGATGATAAACTCGTCACAGTTCAAGCCGAAGAAGACTTTCTGATCAGCAAACCGTTTATCCAGCCATACGTGGACGCGGCTGAAGAGGCTCTTGAAACATCTTTTCAAGCACTCGAGATCGCCAACATAGAAAGACTTCCGGGTAATACAAAGGTGGCCCATATGATGAAAAGATATGGATATCGCCCAGGACAGGGGCTCGGAAAGAACACTCAAGGAATAAAAGAACTACCAGATTTCAAAGATAATCCTTCAAGATATGGTTTAGGGTATGACCCTACGAAAGAAGAAACCATACGAAAAGCAGAGAAGTCTTATCCCTCGAAGATGATATTTCGAAAAGAAGGGATATTAGCGCAAAGGGTAGCGTTAGTCGTTAGGTGTCCTTCTTTCGATTCTAAGGGATGTAAACCTAATGACTATTAGAGATCACTCCTCGGGGTATGCCCGTCCCCCGAGCATCTCTAGGGCACACATTTCTCCAAAATTACAAAAAGAATGCTATTCTTACTATCTGTTTCTTTTCTTGCTAAATATGTCTATACCCCATCTTTAATAAACAAGGTTTAGATAGATGTTTTGTTCCAAATGCGTCCGAATAATTAAAGCGCCGCAAAGTAAAGTAAAAATGATTGATTAACTAGAAACACAAATGAAATCTATATTGACAAAGTCAAGTTTCGACAATGTTGTGCAAAAAAAAAAAATAATAATGTGCATACAAAAGAAAAGCCCGTCGTGGTCAAAGGCCGAGACAAGAAAATAAAAGGGCAAAATACCCGGCAGGAAACCCACAAAGGGGGCTGCACAAAAGTTAGGGTAAACCCGGCAGGAGACCCGAACAATAATAAAGGGTAGCCTGGGCAAAAGTTAGGGTTATCAAAAGTCCGCTAGGTATTCCTTAAAAATAAATATAAAAAGGGAAAACCTAGACAAAAGTTAGGACATAAGCACAACATCCTAGACTGAAAACCTGAAAAGGCGGCCTAGGGAAGTTAATCAATCGCAAAAAGGCGCCATAAACCAGTAAACAATGACGCCACATCATAAGAATGGAACGTTTATCTAAACTAGCCTAAACACCGACCAACCTTGGCCAGCCATTCTTACAGAAACCTCTACTGTAAAAAAATATCCCTCTAAAACACAAGCCCTTGTTGTGAATCCTTTTCTTTCTTTTCTCTTGACCATTTCATTATAAAGCATTCAAGTAATAAGGGGAATGTGGAAATATAGTGATCAATAGGAAGGTTGAAATTTCTAAGGAAAGGAAGAGAGGCATTGAGATGGCAGTTACCCTATGAACAACAAATTGCTCTTCGGCAATAGCAAGAAAAATCCAAGACGGCAAATTATGTACAGCCAAGCTTGTTAATCAGAAGAAACATGATGACAGAAAGGAACAGCACCAAGAATGCGCCCGAAGTCAAAGCACATCAGTTAAAACTTTCGAAATATTAACTGAAATAGATCATAGGATGCATATCATGAAACATTACATGCATTAAAACATAAATGAAGGGAATCCTATCTTCAAACTTAGCAAAAAACATGAAAATTAAGTCAAAAAAATCAAAAATCCCCTCCAGCAGCTCGAGACGGCCGTCCCAAAGTCGGGACGGCCGTCCCAAGTCCCCAAATTCAGTTGGGACGCGCGTCCCAGGTGGGACGGCCGTCCCACATTCCCGCTGAAGGCCGCTGTGCATTTTTTTCAATTGAGACGGCCGTCCCAACCCAGACGGCCGTCCCAAATTGCCTGGCGCGCCCTATAAGTGCTAGGCGCGGGTTTGAGCTTCTGCATCCCATTCCAGGCTTTCTATCTTGCTTCTTCTCCTTTCCTACACATTTCTAGCATTCTTAAGCGAGTATGGAGCACGGAGAATCTTCATCTTGGAGAAAACGCTCTAGAAACCCTGCTAGAGGAACTACTACGATCGGCACTCAACTAGCGAGAATCGCACCAACTACGAGCTGGTAAATATCCGGCAATTCTCCCGGTACCCCACACTGCAATTGGACTTCGAAATCCTAGCTACATTTGGCTGGGATCAAGATGTCGAGAAGATACATCCACAACATTGGATGGGACTTTACGCTCCGCGAGCTACCTACTCGGATCCATCGCACTTGCCACGATGGAATTTCTTGCTTCGTCAACATGGTGGAAATGCCATCTTCAATTCCTGGGGTGCCACCAACTCAAGCTGTCTCCTCTTGGATGGATGGAGCCTCTCGGACCACTTGCTCTGGATGACTTTAATGTCATTATGGGTTTACGCGACGAGCGGATACAAGAACTCCAGTGCCGGTCCGCGTATTTGGAGAAGCCCGCTGCTCTCACCACCGCTACCATGTGGAAGGAGATCACTGGGGCTGTCATCCTGCCATCAAATCCGAAGGGTGCGGCTTTTTCTCCTCCACTCCGCGTATGTCATAAATTGCTGGCCGGGACCATACACGGCCGGAAGGAGAGCCAAGGAAAGGTAACTCGGCCGACCTTTTCATTGTTTCTTGTATGCACCGGGGGCATAGGTGCAACCCGGGTATGCCTTCCTCAAAGCCGTCAAGGATTGCGGCACTCGTGGTCCGAGCGGGAGCGATCATAATAGCTCCCTTTCTCACCCCTCTAGGCGAGTATTGGGGATGTAGCGACGGAGAAGACATCCCGGCTAGTCTTCGGCCGGAGCCTATCAATGGCGGAGTGCTGGCCCATATGAACATCCTCGGCGAGGCAAGGTGTAGGGTTTATTTTAAACCCAATCCTCTCTATCTCTATGGACATGCGGGATTTCGACACGCCACGGGATATCCCCACCACTTCGAGAATCCCGGCAGCGGTCCTACGACCACGACTACGCCGGCTTATACGGGCGCTTGGATGATGAGCATGCCTACATGGAAGGGCAATTCCAGTTCATGCGACAGCGGTTCGGTCAGCTGACCATGAGGCAGGACAGGACAGACCGCCAAATAGAAAACCTGGTCCAGACCCAGGCGAGGTTCCAACGCCGCTTGCTCCGCTGCTTCCCTTCGCCAGCACCATCCTCTCACTCCAGTCCCGAGGCAGACGATTAGGAGGTTTTATTATGCTTTTTAGTAATTCAAAAATGTTTGAATGTATTATCCAAAAAATATATATATAATAAATAAAAGTTGTTATTTTCATTTGCATCTTGAAAAGCCTACGTGTAAAATAAAAAGGCACACGTAATATAGCGAAAAGCCAGATTTCAAATAACTCGCGTCGATCGCGAAAGAAAAAGGCGAAATCAAAACTATTTCAGCAAGAATAAAATAGTTTCAAGGAAACTCGCTCTGACCTTCTACATCAATAAAAGAAGGTACATTGAAAAAAGGCCAACGGAAAGGCTAGATCATCCCCAAGCGGATCCTTGCCTACTCCAGAGGCAAGACAAAAAGATTACCTCACGACTCAGCCTCATCACCACGTGAGTCATCAAGCACACTCATTCAAGAGTCGCCACTCCATTCCCCAAAGAAGAATAAGGACTACACAATTGTCCATCGAAAGAAAGCACAGAATCAAAACATCCAAATCACTGGGGGGCAACAAAAAGAAAGAAGAGAAAAGCCTTTCATCCTCCAACAAAGGCCACGACATGAAAAAGCCGAAAGAAAATCCCCAAGAAGAGCACATCAAGAAAAATCTACAAAAGCAGAAAAGAAGAAATTTCCATCCCCAGGAAGCCAATAAAATTCCCCAGGGATCACTACAAAGAAAAGAGAAAAATATATATCTTTCCATAAAGGGCGCACATACAAACCCATTCCCCATCAGAAATAAAAGCATAAACAAAAGCCAATTCAAGCAATAAGGAGTCAAAAACTCCATTTTCCCTCTAAGGGGGCAATTCAAAAGAGATCTCAGTCAGAGCAATCAAATTCTCAAAAGAAAAATTTCACCTGTGAGCTTACAACAGAACTACTATTTGCTCAAAATAAGCAAAGAGCTAATATCCCAGAGAAATGGGAAATCAACCTATGCCAGAGGTAATGCAAGCCCAAAAGCATAAAAGTCTTCACCATTGCTGAAGCAATTGCCTAATCAAGAGGCACAATCAAAATCCCCAATAAATTACTGCCTAAAAGGCAACCAACGAAGAATCCCCGGTAAAACCGGATGACTAAAATAGAAAAGTCAAAAAGAAAGAAAATCAATCATTCCTCATAGAATAGGCGCATGATCAGAAACAATAAGTCGCCAGATACCGGGTGGGGGTACGTACTCACCTAAGCCTTGCAAAATGGGGCTTACCAAAAACTTCATACCGGGTGGGGGTACGTACTCACCTAAGCCTTGCAGAACGGGGCTTACCAAAAACTTCATACCGGGTGAGGGTACGTACTCACCTAAGCCTTGCAGAACGGGGCTTACCAAAAACTTCATACCGGGTGAGGGTACGTACTCACCTAAGCCTTGCAGAACGGGGCTTACCAAAAACTTCATACCGGGTGAGGGTACGTACTCACCTAAGCCTTGCAAAACGGGGCTTACCAAAAACTTCATACCGGGTGGGGGTACGTACTCACCTAAGCCTTGCAGAACGGGGCTTACCAAAAACTTCATACCGGGTGAGGGTACGTACTCACCTAAGCCTTGCAGAACGGGGCTTACCAAAAACTTCATACCGGGTGAGGGTACGTACTCACCTAAGCCTTGCAGAACGGGGCTTACCAAAAACTTCATACCGGGTGGGGGTACGTACTCACCTAAGCCTTGCAGAACGGGGCTTACCAAAAACTTCATACCGGGTGAGGGTACGTACTCACCTAAGCCTTGCAGAACGGGGCTTACCAAAAACTTCATACCGGGTGGGGGTACGTACTCACCTAAGCCTTGTAGAACGAGGCTTATCAAAAACCTTGCGAGAATGGGGTTCATACCGGATGGGGGTAGGTACTCATCGGAGTTAGTCAAAATGCGAGACTCCTACCAGGTGAGGGTAAGTACTCACCGGAACATTATATAGTAAAACTCAAAAACCGAGATGGGGGTTCGTACTCATCAAACACCGGATGGGGGTGTATACTCATCAAGCCTTACAAAAAGGAGCTTACCCGACGAGGGTTCATTCTCATCAAACCGGATAGGGGTTGGTACCTATCAAAACTATTCATCATCCGGAGGATCGGCAACGTCGGCAAAGCGGCATCGAAGGATAACCGAGCAAAAAGGGTTAACTCCTTCTCCTACCGGCTAATTTTATCGGCATATTAGGCCAATAAATTAGCTAGGCAGAGAAGAAGGGGCAGCTGTAGACCCCTAATTTTGCCCGGTCTCTCAAATAAAGATAAAAGAGATCACCCGTAACAAGATAAAGCTCGTCTAGCATTACAAATAAGAGCCAAGGAGACTTCCTACATGAAGATAAAGCTTCAACGAGACGCATATCGGCATCAGCCGACGTCCAAAACAGGCAAGGAAAGCTTCCGGAGTCCCGAAACGCACGAAACTGGCCGGAACGGTCGAGACGGCCGTCCCAAGGTGGGACGGCCGTCCCAACTTGCTCCAGCCAGGTTGGGACGCGCGTCCGAGAGTTGGGACGGCCGTCCCAAGCCCCAGAAAAGTGGGACGGCCGTCCCGGGTCCCCAGGGGGTCCCAGCCTGTGTAATTTTGCCATTTGGGACGGCCGTCCCAGTCCAGACGGCCGTCCCAGTCCGAGACGGTGGTCCCGAAGTGCGCCAGCTGCGAAAACTATAAATAGGAGGCTCATTTGTCACTTTTTCGGACCCGGACACTCCGGAGAGCTCGAAACACTTTCTAAAACTCGAGCACTTGTCTATTTCTCTCCCTCTCTTGAATGATCTTTCCGATTGCCTTAAATAGGTAACAATCGGTTAAGGAATTATATTCCGGCATTCGATTCTTCTTTAAATTTTTAGTGGGGTCGATCTTGTATTGGTGAGGAGAGTCTGTGTAGAGAGGGGTTGCCAAAACGCATCCTCACGGTTCGAGATTCTCAATATCAAGCTTGCTACGGAGGTTCTTTTCAATTCTCTTCTCTTTTATTGTTTTATTTATTGTTTTATTTAGCTTTATTTATGCCATGTAGAATAAAATCATGTAGATAGCTATTTTATCTCTTTTATTGCTTTATTTAGCTTTATTCATTATTTTATGCATGCAATATAGAATAAGATCATGTAGATAGCTATTTAATATTATGTAATAAAATAGGGTAATCGTGTAATTTCTCGTAGTCTTTATTTAAATGAATTAATCTGTCATAGGGAACCCGAAAGGGGCGTTGTGGGGTGCTAACACCTTCCCCACACGTAACTAACTCCCTTACCTAACTCTGGTTATAATGGCCAAGTCTGGTTTTTATTAAAATCAATGCCTTTTCATCCTTTTCCAATATTTATGGTCAAAATATTGGTGGCGACTCCATAAGAACCCCTTTTCGAAAACCTTGCTTTTTCAATGTTGAAGCAATGAACATATTTTAAAACAAATACGCGAGTCTAAACCATCTTTTCGCGACCGCTCGCATAAACGTTCGAGACGTCCCCCGGACGTCGAAAGGGACGGCGGCGACAATGACTATGTCACTTAAGAACATCAATTAACCTAACAATGTTGATGCCACCTACTCAAATCATCCATGTTGATTCCTCACACATGAAATTCATAAGAAAACCTAATAAATGTTGATTCCTCACACAATTAAGAGATTTTCCAGCATTAGGTTAAGGGTGTTAAGCAATTGATATATTCATTGCATTCCTGGCAATTAATGTAACAAATATTCTTACCGTGATCTAGGATTCAAGATATATTTTCCAATCATATCCCAAACATTAAGAATAAATCATTTCAAAGCGCAAAAGATAAGAATAACAACATCAAAACATAGATTAATATCTCAAAATATCACCATGATACAAAAGATTTCAAAGAAAGTGCACCAAATCCCAAGAGAATGAAGTTAGTCACTCATGTTAGCTATTACAATGCTCTAAATGAGGAAGAAGTGAAGAATTGATGAAGATCGGACAAAACCCTAGCAGTAGTCGCACCTCTTCTCCCCAAACTGCTTCCCTTTCTCAAAACACATCTTATCTTTTTATAGGGAAAATTGTGAAAGAATTAATGGTTGAGTTCAAGAGGGGGGGGTGAATTGAACTTTAAAACTTTTTCACAAAACTTACTTTCTTTTGGAAGAATGAGTTATCTTTATTCAATCTTTGCGAAGGTAGTTTGGTTTAAACACAGCAAGTTTATTGACAGAAAATAAAAGAGATGAAAGAAGAATATTAACACACAAATTTATACTGGTTCACTCTAATCCAGAGCTACATCCAGTTCTTGACAAACCAGTCAAGTTTCACTAATACCAAGTGAAAATTACAACCAGTAGATACTCACCAATCTACCCCAAGAACTATCTTGCAAACCCACAAGATAGAATCTTGAAAACCACCCAGTAACCAAACCCAGTTACTGTACCAAGTGCAGATTACAATCCAACCCGCACAATCAATCTTTTACAAAAGAATATGGAAAGAAAAAACCTGGACTTGAAGTTTCTAATTGTCCAGAACAAATTCTAACAACACTTTCTCTCTTTGAATGACCACAATTCTGATCACAACACCTTATGATATGAAAAAGATTCTTGAATGCAGAGAAAGTCACGTATGAAAGTTTCACAGATTGATTTCACAAGTTTTCTCAAGTAGTGTGTTGTTTATGTATCTCAAAAGATAGATCAAATCTGTATATATAGAGTAAATCATAGAATCAGAATGTTTCATCTGTCAAAAACCGTTTCAGAGAGTCAAAAGATCAGTTGGTTAGAAGTATAACAGGTTTAGAAGAGACTCTGATCGATTAGAACAGAAGTATGATCGATCAGACCGAGTTATGATCGGTCAGAATAAAACTATGATCGATCAGAATACATTTCAATCGATTAAAATGTCGATTAAATCGATTGATTTCATTTAAAGCTCCAATTCAATCGATTGATTCGAGTTTTTAATGGATTAAAACAACTTTATGAAAAATGACAGCTCTCTGTTTCAATCGATTGAAAGTCATTTCAACAGATTGAAATCCTGAAAACACTTAGTTAAAAAATAGCCTCTCTGTTTTAACAGATTGAAAAATATTTCAACAGATTGATTTTCTGAAAAACTCTTAGACTGAAAAAATAGTCTTTCTGTTTCAACAGATTGAAAAAATATTTCAACAGATTGATTTTCTGAAAAACTCTTAGACTAAAAAATTGTCTTTCTATTTCAACAGATTGAAAAAAATATTTCAACAAATTGATTTTCTAAAAACTCTTAGACTGAAAAAATCTTTCTGTTTCAACAGATTTAAAAATCATTTCAACAGATTGAAAATGCGAAACTTTGATATTGAAAAATTCATTGAGTTATTTTAACTTGTTGATTCCGCGAATCAATCAATTGAAAATACGACTATGTATGACCACTTATTATGTTGAGTGATTTTAACAGATTGAAAATCCTTTTCAACAGATTGAAAAACTTAGTTTATTCTTTTAATTCTTAAACGTAAGTTTTTCATGCAGAAAAATGATTTTCAATGATATGCAATATTTTAAGGTGCTTATCACAAAATATAATGGCCTATCAAGAGATTAAGTGCTTAAACTTAAAAACCTAATCATCTACACACCCACAACCTAAGTTATATCTATGTCTTCATCAAATCCACCAAGTGCTTCAATCTCCCCCTATTTGATGGAGACAAATAACCACTGCACCTGCAAAACAAGAATAACAGCACTAGTAGACATATATTTTGTGGTGTGTGTGTAGTGACAGCTTTTAAGCAAAATACTTCTCCCCTATTTGATCGCATCAAATAGATTGTTTTAGTTACAGATCCAATGGGGCCACGTGGGAACCCCAAATATAAACCGTAACATTAAAAAAATGAAAAGAAAGCAGAATAACAGACATATAGAAAGTCTTCATTCGTCCCCGGGGCCTTGATTGAATTGCAGCTCCACAATCCCGTTGTAAATATCTTCTAGTTGATTATCAATATGCTGGAACCTTGCAATGAAAATTTCATCCAAATAATGCCGCCGAGCCCTCGAGCAGCTAGTCATCTCCATATGCCTCCTTTGGTCCGATTGCAGTTCGCTCATTTGATGTAACAGTGTTCTTTCGAACCGAGACGAGGCGTGCCACGGTCAAGCGGTGGATTGTATGGAATCATCTCCATTGGGTTCACTTCTTCCATTGGATCGGACGGACGTGCTCGCGAAGTTCCAAGAATATCGTTGTTGATTCCTTCCTCTTGCTCTTCTTCTTCACTTTCTTCACTTCTCCCAACATCTTCTTTCGAGATCCATTCACCATCAATTTTAATGAATCCCATTTTGTGAAGCACAGAATTATTTATTTCATTTGTTGGTCTGACGGTTTCAACCAGCTTCTCCTTCTACATTGACACCAAAATGTGTTAAAAACTTAGAAATCGAATAGCATAAGGATACCCGAAATCACTAAGTCTCTTGGCTTTGTTCATGTGGTCCTTGATGACAAAGACCCAGCTTCACCCGTATCCCGTGGTGAATGCAAGACATCAGTACTAAATCTCCTTCATTTAGCACTCGCATGATTGCTTCCCCTGGGTGTGAGCTGCCAGGACACAATGAAGGCGAGAATCCTTTCTTCCAGCCTTCGACTTCCCAAGTATTGAAAGAACTCGACGTAATCACGAGTATTCTTCATGCATGACCGAAAGTACTCGGACCTTATTAAATTCCTCCACATCCGAAGTGTATCCTTTGGTGACTTTTACACCAACATCCTTTATTCCAAAGCAACCTCCTTCCGGATGTTGGGTGTAATTTCAATGTCTACACCTTTAACTTGGGTTTTTAAAGTGGAACCTTCAAAGGATAAATTTGTGAAGAAAACTTTAATCAAATCAGGATAAATCCTACCATTTAACTCCAGAAACTTCTGAAGCTTTTGGTGTTGCAGTAGCTTTCGAATGCCTCTGAATCCTTCGGCATCAAACCAGGAGAACTTTAACATCTTCTGAATGTTGACTTGCTTCCTGCTCAATTCATGAATAAACAAATCCATTTTCTCTTGGTCCCCATTGAACCAAGTTTCAATCCTTCCTCCAACATTCTGTTCTTGCCTTGCAGTAGAAGACTCGCCTCTGCTGGACTTTTTCCTACCAGACTTTGTGCGTTTGAGCATACTTGATTTTTGGGATGAGCAGAACAGAGAAGAAACAAGAAAAAAGAGAAGTTTAAAGAAAAAAAAAATGATACTACAGGAATGCTCCAAGGTTTTTGTCTTTACTGTTTTACTTCTACTGCGCAGTGATGATAAAGGTGGAGAGAGAAAAAATTGCTACTGTACAACTTAATTACCTTCTCAGTAGATATCCAATCAGAGTCATTCAGCTTTTATTGGATATCTTGGATATTGAAGAGAGTAGTTGAAGTTTATCTTGTTGTAAATGCTTTCAGTTTACTCTGCAGAAATTGGTTAGAGACAAAGTACATACAACTAGCCCAAAAGAAATAATCAATTGATATTTCGTGAAACCAATTGATTTTGTAATCGTAGATACTTATAAGTGAAATAAACAGATTGAATCGAAAATTAAATCGATTGTTTTGTGAAAGAAAATTATTCAGAGTACCATAAGTGAATTCAATCGATTGAATCGAAGATTTAATCGATTGATTTATAGAAGAAGGTGTGCAAAGCTACAAGATTAATGAAATAAATCGATTAAAAGTTTATCTAATCGATTGAACTAATAACATATCAATACCAGAGAGTAAGAATCAGGAAATCAACAGATTATTTCGCAATTTCAATCGATTGAAACAAATAATATCCAGTTATTCATGCAATTATTAATCGATTGAACTTGTTATCAACCTGTTAAAAAGCATACAATCATTGTAAAGAATCAGTTATGCAATACTAGATATATCTAGAATTCCTAATTCAGTCCTAAGCATATTAAGTCTGTCTCTAGGAAGTGGTTTAGTGAATAAATCAGCTAACTGTTTTTCAGATTCAACGAATAATATATCACAGTCACCCCTAGATACGTGTTCTCTAATAAAGTGATGTCTAATTTCAATATGCTTAGTTCTAGAGTGTTGAATAGGATTCTTAGTTAGGTTTATTGCACTAGTATTGTCACAAACCAGGGGTACCTTGTTTAGAGTCACTCCATAATCTGTTAGTTGTTGCTTGAGGTAAATGCTTTGAGCACAACAGACTCCTACCGCAATGTATTCAGCTTTCGCAGTTGACAAAGCAACACACGCTTGCTTTTTGTCGTGCCACGATATAAGACTCGCTCCCCAAGTAAATGACAAGTACCGGAGGTACTTTTTCTCGTCCAATCTACATCCCGCAAATTCGAATCGGAAAATCCAACAAGTTTAAGGGATGCACCTTCAGGATACCATAGTCCAACATTAACTGTTCCCTTAAGGTACTTCGTAATCCTTTTGGCAGCGGTAAGATGTGATTCCTTTGGATTTGCCTCGAAATCTTGCACAAAGGCACACACTAAACATAATGTCGGTCTACTAGCAGCTAGATATAGTAGTGAACCAATCAAACCTCTCGTATTTAGTTTGATCAACAGGTTTTCCTTTTTCATCTAAGTCTAGACAAGCAGTTAGTAGACATGGGTGTAGAGGATTCCTTGCAATTGTGCATGTCAAATTTCTTTAACAATTCATTGCAAGTATTTAGATTGGCTAAGAAAAATGCCATTTCTTAATTGTTTAACCTGGAGACCAAGGAAGAAATTCAATTCTCCCATCATAGACATTTCAAATTCACTTTGCATTTCTTTTACAAACTTATTACACATGGCTTTATTAGTGGAACCGAAAATGATATCATCCACATACACCTGCACCGTAATAATGTCAGTCCAGCATTTCTTAATGAATAGAGTTTTATCAACCTCACCTTGCTTGTACCCTTGATCAATTAGGAAGTTACTTAACCTCTCATACCATTGTCTAGGTGCTTGCTTTAAACCATAAAGGGCCTTTTTCAATTTGTAGACATGGTCGGATGCTTGTGATCTTCAAACCCAGGAGGTTGAGAAACATATACTTCTTCATTGATGAGTCCATTCAGAAAGGCACTTTTTACATCCATCTCGTAGTAATCTGAAACCACTTATACAGTGCATAAGCTAATAATAATCTAACAGACTTCAAGTCTAGCTACAGGTGCAAAAGTTTCATCAAAATCGATACCCTCTTGTTGGTTATACCCTTTGGCTACCAACCTAGCTTTGTTTCTAGTAATAATGCCGTGTTCATCTAGCTTGTTTTTGAATACCCACTTAGTACCAATTACATTGATATCTTTGATTTTAGGAACTAATTCCCACACTTTATTTCTTTCAAATTGATTAAGTTCATCATGCATGGCACTAACCCAGTATTCATCATTTAATGCTTCTTTAACTGACTTAGGCTCTGTTTGTGAAATGAATGCCATATGATTACAGAATTGGTTAAGAGAATGTCTAGTAGATACTCCCTTATTAATTTGCCCGATGACATTGTCTAGAGAGAGATCTCTTGGGACAATCCACTCTTTAGGAAGCTCCTCCAGAACATCTTCTTCCTGTTCTTCAGTAATTGTTGGAGAATTAGCTTTTGCAGGGTCCACCGATGGATCATCTTCTTCAACAGTATACTCGATCTCGTGTTTCGGCATGTTTCAACCGATAAGAATTATCAGTTAAATCTTCTTCATCTGCAAGCACTCGTTGTTCTATTCTCGCACCACTCGAGGAGACTCATTAAACACAACATGTACTGATTAAATGATCGAATAATACTTGAAAGAATCGATTGTTTCTGTATTGGAAGAGATCTAGAAGATGATACCAGGATTTAAATCGATTAAAACGAAAATGAGTCGATTAAATTTGATACCTTAGTGATTTTAGTTGATATAAATTCATTCTAATCGATTAAAACAGCTAAAACTCAAATCATGAGAACATTTTAATCGATTGATTCGCATTTCAATCGATTAAAACTGTACGAACAGATTTACTAATATCTTCTCGTAAGTTATTTTAATCGATTAATACCGGTTTATATCAATTAAAACAATCAGCTTTAGACAAACGAACCTGATTCGTAGCTCGAACTTCAAGGGATTCCCAGACTTTGTTCCTGCAAAACAAGTTAAGAATTTTTCTCGGTACCCTTTATGATTACTGGGTCCAATTAGGTTATTTGAAATGAATTAATTTTTGGAACCCATTTCTTCCTACCTTGCGGCACAAAATATTTTCTAGCATGACAAAATTTTATAGTATGTCCTTTCTTCATGCAGTAATGACAAGATGAGAAAGGGGATGCTGTTGTTTTTTTGTATGAAAAGAAGTTCAAATATTTTTTTGTTTTTACCCCAGTCTTAGGTTTGTATCCAATCCCACTATGTTCAAACACACAGTTTTGAGACCCAAGGAGTGCATTTAAATTCTCTTTACCTTGAGTAAATTTTGTCAAAGTTTTAGTCAAGTAATCAACCTTATCTTGCAGAAGAATACATTTTTCACAATTCTTAGTAGCAGCAACATTATCCGCAGATGCATAGATTATATCTAGATGTTCTAAATCTGTTTTGCTTTCTAGTAGTTCTTTTTCCAGAACTTTAACTCTATTTTCTAACCAGTTATTTAAACCTTTCAACCGATTATTTATATGAGATAAATTTCTGGCTTCACTATGCATTTCATTGAAAGCATTTAGTAATGTGCTGTAATTCATTTCATTCTCTGTAGGAGTTGAACTTACATGTGATGAAGAGGATTCACAGCCAGCCATCAAACACATGTTCACCTCTTCACTTTCGGATTCAGAGCTGGAAGATGAATCATTGTCTTGCCAGGCTATATAGGCCTTTTTCCCTTTGTATCTTGATTCTTTCTTGTTCTGATTCTTGGTCTTTTCCGGACAATCACTCTTTATGTGACCCTGTTTACCACAAGAATAACAAGTAATGGTATTTTGAATAGATTCAGTCTTTTTATCATTGTACCTTTTTACTTGGCCGGTTCTGTTCTTTCTTCTAAGAAATTTCCCAAATTTCTTAACCAACAAAGTCAGTTCTCTCGATTCATCTTCTTCAGATCCACTGTTTTCTTCAATCGTCTTGAGAACAATATTTCTACTTTTCTTTTATGCATTCTCTTGTTCTTTGAACCGATTGATTTCCAACTCATGTTCCCTCAACTTACCAAAAAGTGAAGCGGTAGTCATTTCAGTCAAGTCTCTTGATTCTGATATAGCTGTCACCTTTGGTTGCCATGTTCTGTCCAAACACTTTAAGATTTTGATGTTCAACTCTTCTTTGTCAAAAGTCTTTCCTAACCCAATTAAATGATTAACTATGTGCGTGAACCTTTTCTGCACATCTGCAATTGTTTCTCCTTGCTGCATTTTAAACAGCTCATAGTCCCTGATTAACTCATGCTTTCTTGCCCTTTTCACATCAGATGTTCCTTCATGTGTGACCTCTAAAATTTCCCACATTTCTTTGGCAGAGGCACACTCGAGACACCCTGAAAAACTCATCAAGATTTAAAGCAGAGGTAATAATATTTTTTGCAAGTATAATCATATTGGACTCTCCTATTTTCTCGCATCAGTTAATTCAGCCCAATCTTTTTCAACTAATTTACCATCTACTGTATGAGTTGGTTTGTAAGGACCATTAACAATTGTTTCCCAAATGCCTCTATCAAGAGATTCAATAAAGATTTTCATTCTAACCTTCCAGAAAGAATAATTCACACCAGAAAAAAGTGGAGGCCCATTTATGGAGGCTCCTTCTGAAAAAGTCATCTTTCCCTCAGCCATTGGACCGATTTCTTGAGTAACTTACAAGAACCAGCTCTGGTACCAATTGAAAGAATTAATGGTTGAGTTCAAGAGGGGGGGTGAATTGAACTTTAAAACTTTTTCGCAAAACTTACTTTCTTTTGGAAGAATGAGTTATCTTTATTCAATCTTTGCGAAGGTAGTTTGGTTTAAACACAAGCAAGTTTATTGACGAGAAAATAAAAGAGATGAAAGAAGAATATTAACACACAAATTTATACTTGGTTCACTCTAATCCAGAGCTACATCCAGCTTCTTGACAAACCAGATCAAGTTTCACTAATACCAAGTGAAAATTACAACCAGTAGATACTCACCAATCTACCCCAAGAACTATCTTGCAAACCCACAAGATAGAATCTTGAAAACCACCCAAGTAACCAAACCCAAGCTATCTGTACCAAGTGCGATTACAATCCAACCTGCACAATCAATCTTTTACAAAAGAATATGGAAAGAAAAAACCTGGACTTGAAGTTTCTAATTGTCCGTAACAAATTCTAACAGCACTTTCTCTCTTTGAATGACCACAATTCTGATCACAACACCTTATGATATGAAAAAGATTCTTGAATGCAGAGAAAGTCACGTATGAAAGTTTCACAGATTGATTTCACAAGTTTTCTCAAGTAGTGTGTTGTTTGTGTATCTCAAAAGATAGATCAAATCTGTATATATAGAGTAAATCATAGAATCAGAATGTTTCATCTGTCAAAAACCGTTTCAGAGAGTCAAAAGATTAGTTGGTTAGAAGTATAACAGGTTTAGAAGAGACTCTGATCGATTAGAACAGAAGTATGATCGATCAGACCGAGTTATGATCGATCAGAATAAAACTATGATCGATCAGAATACATTTCAATCGATTAAAATGTCGATTAAATCGATTGATTTCATTTAAAGCTCCAATTCAATCAATTGATTCGAGTTTTTAATGGATTAAAACAGCTTTATGAAAAATGACAGCTCTCTATTTCAATCGATTGAAAGTCATTTCAACAGATTGAAATCCTGAAAACACTTAGTTAAAAAATAGCCTCTCTGTTTTAACAGATTGAAAAATATTTCAACAGATTGATTTTCTGAAAAACTCTTAGACTGAAAAAATAGTCTTTCTGTTTCAACAGATTGAAAAAATATTTCAACAGATTGATTTTCTGAAAAACTCTTAGACTGAAAAAATAGTCTTTCTGTTTCAACAGATTGAAAAAAATATTTCAACAGATTGATTTTCTAAAAACTCTTAGACTGAAAAAAATCTTTCTGTTTCAACAGATTTAAAAATCATTTCAACAGATTGAAAATGCGAAACTTTGATATTGAAAAATTCATTGAGTTATTTTAACTTGTTGATTCCGCGAATCAATCAATTGAAAATATGACTATGTATGACCACTTATTATGTTGAGTGATTTTAACAGATTGAAAATCCTTTTCAACAGATTGAAAAACTTAGTTTATTCTTTTAATTCCTAAACGTAAGTTTTTCATGCAGAAAAATGATTTTCAATGATATGCAATATTTTAAGGTGCTTATCACAAAATATAATGGCCTATCAAGAGATTAAGTGCTTAAACTTAAAAACCTAATCATCTACACACCCACAACCTAAGTTATATCTATGTCTTCATCAAATCCACCAAGTGCTTCAAATTGGGCCTCACATCTTTCGCTCAAGCGAAAGTTTCCTATTTTTGTTCAAGCGACAAAACGCTCGCTTGATTGAGTGAACTCCAGAGAAGAATAACTAACATTTGCTCAAGAGAATTTTCTTGCGCTCGAACGACTGACTTCCAGAGAAGAATAACTGATATTCGCTCAAGAGAGAGTCCATCTCGCTCGAGCGACTTTCATGTTGAAAATCTTCTTCCTTCTTCCAGTTTTACTCCAATTATGCTCCTTACTCTTGTATCAAGGTATTCTCAAATTCATCCTATATTGGGAGAAAAATATATTAGAGTTAACATAAGTTAAGTGTTTTCATAACAATTCAAGGCATAATTATAACAACTTTTTACCACTTAACAACCCCCCCCCCCAACCTAGAATCTTGCTTGTCCCAAGCAAAGTAATTTTTCCAAAACAAAATCATCACTTATTATCACTTTCTCTTCCAAAACCACAACATAAAATTAGCTTTTCAGATGCGATGCTCACAACTCCAAATGAAAATATAATACATAAGCATTCAAGTTACAGAAACTAACAAAGAATAATTAGTCCTCAACTATCCTCAGAGAAGCATGATCTCTCAAATAGAGTGATATATAATCACCTCTAACTCTCACGGGTAAGTGTTTATCTCATTCAATCACTTCATTTAGACAATCCAATATTGATAATCATCTTCAAGCAATCAACATTTGTTAAGCAAGACTTACATAAAAGGTTTTTTGAGGCTTGTAATGGGGCTGGGCTAAGAAAAAATTCATTGGTTTTTCTGGGATATAAAAAAGTATTTGAGAAATTCAAATCATATGAATGATTCTTGTTTAACATTTCCTCAAGTTAGGTTTCAAACTTCATGCTTTTGTCCCTAACATAATGATAGTGTGTTAATAATCTCACAAGTTATTATTCCCCCCCTTTGACTTCTTTTTTTTTTCTTTTCTCATGCTTTTGCATTTATCCTTTCTGGCTTTGCCACAATATTTATGCTTTGTTTTTGTTTTTTTAAGAATAACAACCCAATAATACTCATAGGAAAACAACACCAAAACCCAACAATAGAAAAAATAATAACATTCATACTCATTTCCTTTCTCAAATATAGGAAGGTATATAAATAGTTTTTAGGCTCAGGGGTTCTGTTTAAGAAACAATATTGTTTTTGGCTCAGAAAGGGTTCAAATGTATGTCCTATAATTAAGACAAGGTTAGCTATTTGGCTCTGAGTTATATCTACTACAAAGAAAAAAATTCCTTCAAAGAAAAAATGCCTTTATCATTTTCAAGTCTCACTAACACGCAATCACATCAAAGAATCAATCAATACCAGTTATCATCAAAAAGTTTTGACACTCAATTCATCTGTTTCTGGTTCACTTCTCGCTTAGGTTTTTGGCTAGCTTCTCCGATTCAGTTAATTCCTACTTCTCCTCGTCAATTCCTTTTTCACTATCATACTCAATATCCCAAAATCACTTGTTATTGGAAACAATCAAAATGATTTTCTTCAAGTTCCAGATTTGAATTGGACAATAAACAATAATTTCATAATTGGCTCTAATCTAAATTGTATGGAACAATAATTTAATGACATCAATTTAAACATTCATCCCATTAAGTCAATTCAGAATATTTAAAACAAAACAACTTAAAACATCAAATTAACCAAATCACTTAAACACACAAAAATAACAAAAATCACTTAAAATAAAATTTTCTCCCTCTTAGTCTTGTTCTTCACTTGCTTCTTCTTCATCTTCTTCTTGTGATCCCTCCTCTTCTTCTTATGCTCCCTGTGCACCAGCTGCACCTTTACCCCCTCCTTGAAAATTGGGACTGTCCCCAGGCCATTGAAGTAATGCATCAAATTCCTGTGGTGACGTCCACTGCATACCTGGAGCAATTTTCATTAATATTGCATTAACTGTTGATCATACAAGGATATGAATCTTGAAGATTTTGATGATGATTCAAGAACAAAGGACGTAGAGATTTGAAGACTTGTAATCTTATGTAATAACTCTGTTTTTATGTTTTTGAGTCTGTAATATTAGAGTCCAATATAGTCAGCACATAGACCACTCTTTAAAAGCTCTAAAAACTCATTTTTATGAAAAATACACTGGAATAATCGATTAACTGACAGGATAATCGATTATTACAGCAAGAAAACCATTTTGAGTAATTGCTCTCTGGTTTAATCGATTAAATCACCAGATAATCGATTATCTGGAGCAGATAATCGATTAAATGGCCTGTTAATCGATTAACTGGTGCTGTTTTGCTCCTCTGCGAGAATGACTCTGGAATAATCGATTAACACTCAAGATAATAGATTATTTACGTCTGTTGTGTGTTTTGAAATTTAAAATTGGACCAATTTATGAAAACCTTATTTCCAATTCATCTGTTTTCGAAAAACACAATTCCCAGACCCTATTCTCTCTACTTAAGGTTCTCTAAGGCTCTTTGCAAATTGAACAACCTTTTTCATACAAAAGTTAAGAGTTGTGACTGCTAGAGAACTGTTTGTAGGGAAGAAAAAGGGGCTTTTAAAACCTAGTGTGGGCTAGAAGCGATAATAATCACTGAGTGGGTTTCTTGGTGGATTGTGTGTTGTGCCGTCTCTAGGGAAAGATGTTCTTCATCCTTTGTGGATTCAAAGGAGGTGTTCATCTCTTGTGTGACTCAAGAGAGGTGTTTTCTTTACCTTATCTTTTCAATTTGTAATATGTTTGTAAAATGTGATTATAGTGACAACTTTAATCCTTTGTTTGAGTGATTAACAACTGGACGTAGAGTCTTTTGATCCGAACCAGTATAAATCAACTGTGTAATCTTCTATCCCTTATCTATTTACTTTACACAACATTTTAATCGGTGAAATTTGGGAAAAAATTTTAAATCCCTAATTTTTGTTGAAGAAACCAATTCACCCCCCTCTTGGTTTTTGTCCATAAACGCAAACATTCCACTACACGATTCTAACATTGACCCCTATGGGTTGCTATAGACCCCAAATCTTGTCCCGTCTCAAAATAAAGAGCAGAAGAATTTTTGTGCAAAAATAGGAAGATGGATAAGGCCTTAAAGGTCCCTAGGATTTTTTACTAGGCTCCATGTCAAAATAGGAAGACTTTTTGTGCAAAAAAAAAATTCCACCCAAAGGGTCGACGGTCTCGCCACTTGCTAAAGGCGAGACCGCCGTCTCGCCATTTGCTAAAAGCGAGACGACGGTCCCAAAAGTCGAGACGATGGTCCCGACCTTGTCAGGCGAGACGACAGTCCCCAACCTGATAGGTGCTAATTTTTATAAAAGGGGGGCCTTCTCCTCGTTTTCTAGAACTTCTCTAACTGGATATACCTTTAAATACTTTTCTAGAATCCCTCTGAAGCATTTCCAGAGTCCTAGAGTTCTTAAAAACATTATAGAGTCCTTTGAGAGAAGAGTGAGCAGCATTGTAGAGCGTGTAGTTTGCCAAAAAGCGTCATTTAAAATATCATTTATAAAAAACTTCCTTAGAAGGTTCTTCTATATCCCTTACTCTGTTTTTTCGCTTTTAATTATACTTTAAATTGTTATGAAATCACTTAACTTATGTTAATTATAATCTATTTTTCTCCCAATATAGGATGAATTCGAGAATACCTTGATACAAGATCAAAAATCATAATTGTGAGGTAATTGAAGAAAAATTGAAAGAAAGAAGAACGCTTAAGCAAATGAATGATGCGAGACCCGACCCAAATTCTCTTATAAAAAGATAAGATGTGTTTTACGAAAGGAAGTGGTTTTGGAGGAGAAGAGACGTGACTAATGCTAGGGTTTCGTCCAATCTTCATCAATTCTTCACTTCTTCCACATTTGGAGCATTGTAATGGCCAACATGAGTGGCTAACTTCATTCTCGTAGGATTTGGTGCACTTCCTTTGAACTCTTTTGTATCATGGTGATATTTTGAGATATTAATCTATGTTTTGATGTTGTTATTCTTATCCTTTGTGCTTTGGAATGATTTATTCTTGATGTTTGGGATATGATTGGAAATTATATCTTGAACCCTAGATCACGGTAAAAATATTTGTTACGTTAATTGCCTGGAATGGATCGAATGTATCAATTGCTTAACACCCTAAACCTAATGCTGGAAAATCTCTTAATTGTGTAAGGAATCAACATTTATTAGGTTTTCTTATGAATTTCATGTGTGAGGAATCAACATGGATGACTTGAGTAGGTGGCATCAACATTGTTAGGTTAATTGACGTTCTTAATTGACATAACCATTACAAAAGAGGGATAAGAAAGGAAGTCAATCCTAAGTGTCTTTAATTGATATTTTCTCAACAATTTACAGTTCTTTGTCATTTAATTTCAATTCAACTCTTTATCGCAAAACCCATTCTATTTTAATCTACTTAGTAAGCATATAATTGGGAATTTTCATTGAAACCATTCCTCGTGGGATCGACTTTTATTTAATCGAAATACTATACTGCGATTGATAATTTTGGTACGCTTGCCAATAATTCAACAAGTATTTCTGGCGCCGTTGCCGGGGAAAGATGTTCTTTGAGAATTCTTTGTTTAGCTTATTGAGTATTTTATTTTTTCTGTTTTTGTTTTATTTTTCAGTTTTAGTTTTTGACTTGTGCTAATCTGTGCTTGAGTTATTTATGCATTTAAGAGGACATGTATCTTCAGAGCAGTTAGAATTTAATCCGGAGATTGAAAAAACTGCTCGGAAGAAATGGGGTAGAAGAAGAAGGGAAACTCAAGAACAAGCCACAGGAGAATCTGTTAACTCTTCTTCCACACTCAATTTACCAGACCCAATTATAGAAGATATGGCAGAAAACAGAGCAAATATGAATCCAAATCTAAATCCAAATCCAAATCCAAATCAAAATCAAAATTCAAATCCGCCTAGAAGAACTCTCAGAAACTATGCTATGCAGCAAGGTCCAAGACACTTTTCCAACATTGCCATACCGGATGATCAGACATTGTAGATGAATCCAGCTTTCTTAAGCTTGATTAGTGCTCATCAATTCACTGGATTGGATCATGAAGACCCCTATATTCATTTGTCTACTTTTTATGAGTTGATTGGTACCATGGGATTTAGAGCAGAAAATCTTGAATCTGCATATTTGAGATTATTTCCTTTTTCTTTGGCAGGTAAGGCAAAAGAGTGGCTGAAATCACATCCTAATCAGAGTTTGATTAACTGGAGTGATGTAGAAGAGAAGTTCATGAACAAATTTTTTCCACCATCCCGCTACATCAAAGCAAAATTCGACATCACTTCTTTCAGACAAGGAGCAGATGAACATTTTTGTGAAGCATGGGAGAAATTTAAATCATTGTTGAAAATATGCCTAAATCATGGATTTGATGACATTGCTCAGTTGAATATTTTCTGTACTGACTTGTGACATGATACAAAGATGTTATTAGAGGCTGCAGCAGCAGGATCCATGTTGGTTATGGAAATTGAACATGGCACAAGAATTATTGATGCACTAGCATTTATAGACCAATAAGCCCAACATGATAGAAATCTAGTTCAAAGAAAGGGACTACTTGAACTTAGCATCTCAAATGCTATCTTAGCCCAGAATAAACTTATAACCCAACAAATTGAAGCATTGAACTAGAAAATAGAGAAATTACCTCAACAAATGTATATAGTACAATCCATTCTGAATCAACAGATGAGTTGTGACCTGTGTGGAGGTGATCATGCAAATGAACACTACTCATACCAATGCAACCTATAACAAGAAGAAGCTAATTATATGGGTGCTCAAGGTAGTAGTCAAGATAGACAAGGTAATTTCTCTAATTTCAAAAATTATCAGAATAATTTTTCACAAGTATGGAGAGGGAATCAGAATCAGAATAAGAATTTTGGGTTGAAACAAAGTGCTAATTTATCCAATAAACCATCTCTATATCAACAACAATCATATGAGCAACCTCCATATCAGCAGCAGCAACATTATCCTTCAATGCCTGGCAGAATGAGTAAATTGGAGGATACTTTAGAAAAATTTATGCAAAGCACTATGGCTAATCAGAAAAATACCGAGGCTTCATTCAGAAATTTAGAAACCCAGATAGGCCAATTGACTAAGACATTATCTGAGCAGCAACAAGGAGGACAGTTTTCAGCTAACACACAAACCAACCCCAAGGAGCAATGCAATTCAATAACTACAAGAAGTGGAAAAGTTGTAGATAAGGGGATTTGTGACAATATAGTTGTTAAAGAAGAAGTTCTGGTAAAAGAAGATGAAGAGCAAGAAGAGGAGAGTAAGAAAGAAAGACAAAAGAAGAACGAAGAGGGGGAGAAAAAACAAAAAATAGAAAAAGGCGGGAGTAAAAAACCATTTGTAGAGAAATTACCGTATCCCAAGGCTCCTTCATAGATAGATAAAAAAAAAGACAGTTTGCAAGATTCATGGATATTTTCAAGCAATTGCAAATTAATATACCATTTGTGGAAGCTATGGAGCAAATGCTAACTTACGCCAAATTCATGAAAGAGCTCTTAACTAAGAAAAGAAGGTTTACTGATGAAACAGTAGAGTTAGAGGCAGAATGCAATGCTATATTCCAAAAATCATTGCCTCAAAAGTCCAAGGACCCTGGAAGTTTCACTATACCAGTCACAATTGGTGAATTACCGGTGAAAAAATCATTACTTGATTTAGGGGCCAGTATAAACCTCATGCCATTATCTATGCTTAAAAGAATAAGAGACTTGGATGTTAGACCAACTAGAATGACTCTACAACTAGCTGATCGATCAATAAAGATTCCTTATGCAGTAGCAGAAGATGTTTTAGTTAGAGTGGATAAACTCATATTTCCTATTGATTTTGTGATTATGGATATGGAGGAAAATAAGGAAGTCCCATTGATCCTGGAAAGGCCATTTATGAAGACTGCCAAAGTAATTATAGATGTTGACATGAGCAAGTTGAAACTTAGAAGTGGAGATGATGAAGTTAATTTTAATCTGTTTGAAGTTGTACAACAACCGGAAGACAAGAAAGATTGTCTCAGAATAGATACTTTGGAGGAATTACCCATCTCAACTGAAAAACAAGATTACAAGCCTGTTGGACAACCCCAAAGACATCTCAATATGACTATAAAGGAAGTTGTTCAAAGAGAGGTACTGAAACCTCCTGAAGCAGGTATGATTTATCCAATCTCTGACAGTTGTAAAGTTATTCGCAATGAAAAGAATAAATTCATTCCAACAAGGATAGTCAAGGGATGGAGAATGCGTATAGATCACCTTGATCACTCACCTGCATGAGCCCTAAAGCAAATAGATGTCAAGTTGAAAACGTTAAACAAGCGTTCTTTTTGAAATTTTTTTTTCTCTTTTTGCAGTTTAAGTTTTTTGTGCATTTTTCTTCCTTAGGTTCTTTCTTTGTAAGATTGCTCCAGGTACATAGTGAACTTCTCCTCAAGACTTTGAAGTCTTACTTCAATGGCCTAGTGACAATCCAAATTTTCCGGGAGGGGGTGAGAAAGTCTGCAGCTGAGGCGGAGGCACAAGAAGAAGAAGGAGAATCAGCAAGTGAAGAAGAATAAAAGGGAGACAACAATTTAATTTAAGTTTAAGTTTTTTTTTGGTGTGTTAAGTTATTTGTTTTGTTAATTTGATGTTTTTCAGTCTTTTATTATTATTTTAATTTGTTTTGTTTTGAATATTTGAATTGACACTTAATGTGGTGAATGTTTTAAATTGATGTGATTAAATAGTTGTCCCATACAATTTATATTAGAGCCAATTATGAAATTATTGCTATTGTCTAATTCAAATATGGAACTTGAAGAAAACCATTTTGATTGTTTCCAATAACAAGTGATTTTGGGATATTGAGTATGATAGTGAAAAAAGAATTGAAGGGGAGAAGTAGGAATTAACTGAATCGGAGAAGTTAGCCAAAAACCCAAGTGAGAAGTGAACCAAAAACAGATAAATTGAGTGTCAACACTTTATGATGATAACTGATATTGATTGATTCTTTGATGTGATTGCATGTTGGCGAGACTTGAAACTGATAAAGGAATTTTTTTTTTTAGTAGATATAACCCAGATCCAAATTGTGACATTTTTTTTTCTTATTATTATTTGTATAAGAGTAACAGGTCAAAAAATATTACATATATGTAAAAATAATTTACATCACTATATAAGATATACAAAAGAAGACGGAATTTTATTTTTGATTCCTTTTTTTTTCTACAATTTTACAAGTATCTACATTGCCGGTGGAAACAAACTGATTAAGGGGTTTTGGAAAAAGGTAGGAGGCATACAAAAGGTAATCACTACTGGCCCATCTAACATAATGGGATTTTCCATATCAGATACAAATGTTATTATTGAAAATTTTGTCCCTCTAAAAGTAACCGAGTTGTCTATAACATTCGTGTTCCAAGTAGTTCCTGGAAAGAAGGTAGTGATGCTTGCAGAAAAGGGATTTGGAATATTTAGCGCCTCCATCTACTTAAGTTGGTGTTTAAATAAAACATGCATAAAAGATCACAATAGGGAGTGAGAACATTTATCATTTATAATAATACAATCTTATAATATATAGATATATATATGTTTCAACTTCCACAACACATTCTATTTTATGAGGATTTAAATTAAATTTATAGTGACTAGTCGGGATAAATGAGCTCAATTTTAATCATTCTCACAGATGATATTTACTCATTTAAATCCCTAAGGTCCAACCTCCATCTACAGTATCATCAAATCTTCACAAATAGATATTATTATGATTAAATAATATAACTATAAATTGATAAATAGGATCATCGCATTACTAGAGATAAAATAAACAGGACCAGTACATAACCGGAGATAATTAAAATAGGACCAATGCAAGATTGAAGATAAAATAAAATAAACAAACAGGACTAGTACCTAACTGGAGATAATTAAAATATGACCAATACAAGACTGGAGATAAAATAAAATAAACAAACAGGACCAGTACCTAACTGGAGATAATTAAAATAAGACCAGCGTAAGACTGGAGATAAAATAAATAAATAAAGAGGACCAGTACATTATTAGAGACAAATAAATAAATAAATAGAATGAGGTTAGGGACACCTCACTCCACAACTATAAGCAAAATAAAATAGATTTAATGATAATATTCTCCTCCTATACCTTAAGAGCTGCGGATAATGTACCAAAATTTTGCAGAGACAATTTTTTTTTCTCTCTTTCTCTTCCTCCCTCTCTCTTCTTTCTCTTTCTCTTTCTCTCTCCTTCTTTCTCTCTCTTCCTTTCTCTCTCTCCTTCTTTCTCTCTTTCCCTTTCTCTTTCTCCCTACGGATCCTTCCCCCCTATCCTTTTTATAGCAAAAGTTTTTTTTTTCTTTTTATTTATTTAATTACATAATCATAAATGCAATAATTATGATTTTGATAATGTTTATCTTTTAAGATAAGATAATGTTTATCTTTTACATTAATTGAGATGTTACATTTCTCCCATACTTACAGAAATTTCGTCCTCGAAATTTTTAGCGACTAAAATAGATGAGGGTAACTTTCTTTGATTTTCTTTTCTAATTCCCACATAGCATCTCCAGTAATTTCATTCCAAACAACCTTTACTAGTGGAATTTGTCTTCCCCTCAGTTGCTTGATCTTCATATCTGTAATCTGTACAGGCATTGTTTCAAATGTAAGGTTATCCTTTAATTGTACTGTATCTGACATTATTACATGAGAAGGGTCAGAAATATATTTTCTTAATTGAGACACATGAAACACATTATGAAGATTAGAAAGGAAAGGGGGTAAGGAAATTTGATAAGCAACAGGACCTATTTTTCAAAGAATTTGATAGGGACCAATAAATCGAGGAGTGAGTTTCTTGACTTTCATTACTCTACCAACTCTAGTTGTCGGTGTTACTTTCAAGAATACATGTTCACCTTCTTTGAATTCAAGGGGTTGTCTTCTCTTGTCAGCATAGTTTTTCTGTCGACTTTGAGTTGTTCTTAATTTTTCCCTAATCATCTTAATTTTCTCTGTGGTTTGTTGAATCATATCAGGACCTAAGATTAAATTTTCTCCAGAGTCAAACCAACATAAAGGTGTCCTACATTTTCTCCCATACAATGCCTCATAGGGTGCCATACCTATGCTAGAATGGAAACTGTTGTTATAAGTAAATTCAATTAATGATAAGTATTAGTCCCAGCTACCAGAATCTTCTAACACACATGCTCTCAACAAATCTTCCAAGGACTAAATGGTTCTTTCTGATTGTCCATCAGTTTGAGGATGATAAGCTGAGCTAAGATGAAGCTTAGTTCCTAAGGCTTGATGTAGGCTTCCCCAAAATTTAGAAGTAAACCTAGGATCCCAGTCAGAAATAATACTAGATGGAACTCCATGTAACCTCACAATTTCTTTTATGTACAATTCGGTCAGTTTCTCCAATGAATGCCTGATGTTAAAGGGTAGAAAAGGAGCATACTTTGTCAACCTATCCACGATAACCCATATGGAGTCAAATTTTTGAATTGTTCGTGGTAAACCAACTATAAAGTCCATTGCAATACTGTCCCATTTCCACTCAGGTAAGTCTAAAGATTGTAGCATTCCTGCAGGCCTTTGATGTTCTATCTTAGCTTTTTGACAAACTAAGCATGATGTTACATATTGTGCCACTTGCTTCTTCATTTTAGGCCACCAAAATATTTTCTTACGATCTTGATACATTTTTGTTGTGCCTAGATGTATGCTCAATTTACTCTTATGTGCTTCATCTAAAATCAGTTTTCTAATCTCTACATTATTAGGCACACATATTTTACCACTAAATCTCAAAATTCCTGTTTTATCTATGCCAAATTTTTCTCCATTCTGTTGTCCTATCAACTTCTTTTTCTTTTGAATAAATTCATCAACTACTTGAGCCTCTTGAATTTGTCTTTGTAATCCATTAGTAATCTGAGTTAAGTTTAATTTTATTCTATTAGGGTTCATGGTAATTGATAAATTCATGTTTCTGAACTCTTCTAGCAGACTCATCTCATGAATCATAAGGGAAGAGACATGTAAAGATTTTCTACTTAAAGCGTCTGCTACTACATTTGCCTTTCCTGGATGGTAATGTAATTCAAAATCATAATCTTTCAAAATTTTCATCCATCTTCTCTGTCTCATATTTAACTCTTTTTGATCAAACAAGTATTTAAGACTTTTATGATCACTAAAAACCTCAAACTTACCACCATACACATAATGTCTCCATATTTTGAGTGCAAAAACGATGGCGGCTAGTTCTAGATCATGAGTTGGATAATTTTTCTCATGTGTTCTTAATTGTCTCGAGGCATATGCAACTACCCTTCTATCTTGCATAAGAACACATCCTAATCCCATTTTGGAACCATCACAAAATATCACAAAATGTCCAATTGGGTTAGGCAATGCTAGTACAGGGAAAGTGGTTAATCTTCTCTTAAGTTCTTGAAAACTATTTTCGCACTTTTCTGTCCATTCAAAAACTTGACCTTTGTTGATGAGTTAGGTTAAAGGCATAGCCATTTTAGAAAATCCTTCAATGAATCTCTTATAATATCCAGCCAAACCCAAGAAACTACGAATCTGAGTCACTATTTTTGGTGGTTCCCATTGTTGAATTGCTTCCACCTTAGTTGGGTCTACTGACACTCCCTCTTTGGAAATCACATGACCTAAAAATTTCACTTATTTTAACCAAAATTCACACTTAGACAATTTAACATACAATTGTTTGTCTTTTAAAATTTGAAGAACAACTTGAAGGTGGTCCGCATGATCTTCAAACGTTTTAGAATAAATAAGAATGTCATCTATAAAAACCACAACAAAATGATCTAAAAATGGACGAAAAATCTTATTCATATAATCCATTAATATTGTAGGAGCATTGGTCACACCAAAAGGCATTACTTGATATTCATAATGACCATACCTAGTTCTAAATGCAGTTTTTTGTACATCTTCTGCCTTTACTCTAATTTGGTGATATCCTGATCTTAAATCTATTTTAGAAAATACAGAAGCTCCTCTTAATTGATCTAACAAATCATCTATTCTTGGAAGAGGGTATTTATTCTTTATGGTGAATTTATTTAACTGACGATAATCTACGCACAACCTAAAGTTGTCATCTTTCTTCTTAACTAATAAAACAGGGGCTCCCCAAGGTGATACACTAGGATGAATGAATTGTTTTCCAAGTAATTCTTCCAATTTTTTCTTCATTTCTGTCAGTTTAGAAGGGGACATCCTATATGGTGCCATAGAAATTGGTCCAGTTCCAGGCATTAAATCTATTGAAAATTCAATCTCTCTGTTGGGTGGTAAACTAGGAATATCATCAGGAAAAACTTCAGAAAAATTTTGAACAACTGCTATTTTTTTCAAATTGACTTCCTCTTTTACTTCCACAGAAGATAGTAATAAATATCCTTGAATTTTGTTCTTCAAAGACTCATTTACTGAGTTGGTAGAGAAACTCAAAAGATTTTCAGAATTTGAAAATATTACTGATTTTTCTACACAATTTAGAAGGACTTGATTGGAAGATAACTAGTCCATTCCCAGGATTACATCTAATTGAGATAAAGGTATACAAATTAAATGTACAAGGAATTTCCTGTTTTCAACGAACAAAAGACAATCTAGACAAATTTTATTGGTGATTACAAACTTACTTGTGGGAGTTGAAACAATCAAACTATTATCTAGAAAAGAAGTTGACAATTCAAGGTGTTGGACACAATCATTGGAAATGAATGAATGAGTTGCGTCTGAGTCATACAGTATATTTAAAGTTTTACCTTTAATGAAACACATACCTTAGATCAAATCAATATTCTGAGAAGCTTCAGTTCCATTCATGGTATATACTCTTCCTGTTGTCGGAGGTCTTCTTTTTGGTGTAGAAGGATCAGAATTTGGTTTTTGTTGCCGACATTCAGAGAATATATGACCAGGTTTCCCACACTTGAAACAAACAGGTCCTTTAAGAAGACAATCTTTAGCATAATGATCTTGTCCACACTTAAAACGCTTGAGCTGATTATTTATATGGTTATTAAAATTTCCTGCAGAAAATTGATTGGGTTGGGATCTCCAGTGGGGGCGGTTGTAAGGTTTTTCTTCATTTTGTTTCCTTTTATTATGCTGGGGTGCAAAACATTTTGGTTTACTATTCTGATGGTTTTCAAAATCTTTCAAAAATCTGCATTTATGAATAAGCGTAGGAAAATCAGAAATTTCTAGTATTCCTACCACTTTTCTCAATTTGGGCCTAAGTCCATTCTCAAATTTTATACACTTCATTCTTTCATCAGGGTGATAAAAGAATGCAGAGTATTTTCCTAGATCTTCAAACTTAGAGGCATATTCTCCTACTGTCATACTTCCTTCCTTTAATTGCATAAACTTTATTTCTTTCGTTCTTCTCACATCATTGGGAAAATATTTTTCTAAAAATTTTGTTCTAAACATTTCCCAAGTAATGATTATTCTTCCTCCTTCTAGTAATCTCCTAGTACTATCCCACTAATATTCAGCCTCTCCTATTAACATAAACACGACATAATTCACCTTTTGGTCATCAGGACAATTCATAACTTGAAATATTTTTTCCAATTATTTAATCCATAATTCAGATTTTTCTGGGTTATAACCTCCAGAAAATTGCGGAGGTTTGTTTCTCCTAAATTCAACTAAACCTTGTGATCCATTGGTTCCTTCAGGTCTTTAGTTCCTTAATAATGCAGCGGCCATATCTCGGATAGCTTGTACCACTTCTGTTAACTCATTGTTCTTTCTATTATTTGCCATCTGGAATTATATAGGTTAGGATTCATAAGATATCAGGATATACTCATTTCACAGGTCACACATGAAACGTTGCTTCGATACCATTTAATGTGACATTTTTTTCTTCTTATTATTATTTGTATAAGAGTAGCGAGGTCAAAAAATATTACATATATGTAAAAATAATTTATATTACTATATAAGATATACAAAAGAAGAAGGAATTTTATTTTTGATTCCTTCTATTTTTTTTTCTACAATTTTACAAGTATCTACATTGCCGGTGGAAACAAATTGATTAAGGGGTTTTGGAAAAAGGTAGGAGGAATACAAAAGGTAACCACTACTGGCCCATCTAACATAATGGGATTTCCCATATCAGATACAAATGTTATTATTGAAAATTTTGTCCCTTTAAAAGTAACCGAGTTGTCTATAACATTTGTGTTCCAAGTAGTTCTTGGAAAGAAGGCAGTGATGCTTGCGTAAAAGGGATTTGGAATATTTGGCGCCTCCATCTACTTAAGTTGGTGTTTAAATAAAACATGCACAAAAGATCACAATAGGGAGTGAGAACATTTATCATTTACAATAATACAATCTTATAATATATAGATATATATGTTTCAACTTCCTCAACACATTCTATTTTATGAAGATTTAAATTAAATTTGTAGTGACTAGTCACGATAAATGAGCTCAATTTTAATCGCTCTCACAGTGATATTTACTCATTTAAATCCCCAAGGTCCAACCTCCATCTACAATATCATCAAATCTTCACAAATAGATATTATTATGATTAAATAATATAACTATAAATTAATAAATAGGATCACCTGCATTACTAGAGATAAAATAAACAGGACCAGTACATAACTGGAGATAATTAAAATAGGACCAGGTCAAGACTGGAGATAAAATAAAATAAACAAACAGGACCAGATATCTAACTAGAGATAATTAAAATATGACCAGTGCAAGACTAGAGATAAAATAAAATAAACAAACAGGACCAGTACCTAACTGCAGATAATTAAAATAGGATCAGTGCAAGACTGGAGATAAAATAAATAAATAAAGAGGACCAATACATTATTAGAGACAAATAACTAAATAAATAGAATGAGGTTAGGGACACCTCACTCCACAACTATAAGTAAAATAAAATAGATTTAATGATAATATTCTCCTCCCCTACCTTAAGAACTGCGGATAAGGTACCAAAATTTTGCAGAGACAATTTTTTTTCTCTCTCTTTCTCTTCCTCCCTCTCTTTTTTTTTCTCTTTCTCTTTCTCTTTCTCTCTCCTTCTTCCTCTCTCCTTCTTTCTCTCTTTTCCTTTCTCTCTCTCTTTCTTTCTCTCTCTTCCTTTCTCTCTCTCTTCCTTTCTCTCTTTCCCTCTTTCTCTCTCTCCTTCTTTCTTTCTCTTCCTTTCTCTCTCCTTCTTTCTCTCTCTTCCTTTCTCTCTCTCCTTCTTTCTCTCTTTCCCTTTCTCTTTCTCCCTACGGATCCTTCCTCCCTACCCTTTTTATAGCAAAATTTTTTTCTTTTTATTTATTTAATTACGTAATCATAAATGCAATAATTATGATTTTGATAATGTTTATCTTTTAAGATAAGATAATGTTTATCTTTTACATTAATTGAGATGTTACACAAATAGCCAACCTTACATTAATTATAGGACATCCATTTGAACCCCTTCTGAGCAAAAAATAATATTTTTTCTTAAACAGTACCCCTGAGCCTAAAAAATATTTATGTACCTTCCTATATTTGAGAAAGGAAATGAGTATGGATGTTATTATTTTTCCTATTGTTGTCCTACGAGTATTATTGGGGTGTTATTCTTAAAAAAAAAGTGTAAAAGAAAAGGAAAAACAAAGCTTAAAAATTATGGCAAAGCCAAAAAGGATACATGCAAAAGCATGAGAAAAAAAAAGTCAAAAGGGGGGAATAATAACTTGTGAGATTATTAATTCACTATCATTGTGTTAGGGACAAAAGCATAAAGTTTGAAACCTGACTTGAGGAAATGTTAATAAAGAATCATTCATATGATTTGAATTTCTCAAATACTTTTGTATATCCCAGAAAAACTAATGATTCTTTCTTAGCCCAGCCCCATTACAAGCCTCAAAAGACCTTTTGATTTAAGTCTTGCTTAACAACTGTTGATTGCTTGAAGATGATTATCAATATTGGATTGTCTAAATGAAGTGATTGAATGAGATAAACACTTACCTGTGAGAATTAGAGATGATTATATATAACTCTATTTGAGAGATCATGCTTCTCTGAGAATAATTGAGGACTAATTATTCTTTGTTGGTTTCTGTAACTTGAATGCTTATATGTTCTATTTTCATTTGGAGTTGTGAGCATCACATCTGAAAATTTGTTTATGTTGTGGTTCTGGAAGAGAAACTGATAATAGGCGATGGTTTTGTTTTGGAAAAATTACTTTGCTTGGGACAAGCAAGATTCTAGGTTGGGGGGAGTTGTTAAGTGGTAAAAATTTGATATAATTATACTTTGAATTATTATGAAATCACTTAACTTATGCTAATTCTAATCTATTTTTCTCCCAATATAGGATGAATTCGAGAATACCTTGATACAAGAGCAAAGATCATAATTGTGAAGTAAATTGAAGAAAAATTGAAAGAAAGAAAAACGCTTAAGCGAATGAATGATGCGAGGCCTGACCCAAATTCTCTTATAAACAGATAAGATGTGTTTTGAGAAAGGAAACGGTTTTGGAGGAGAAAAGACGTGACTAGTGCTAGGGTTTCGTCTAATCTTCATCAATTCTTCACTTCTTCCACATTTGGAGCATTGTAATGGCCAACATGAGTGACTAACTTCATTCTCTTAGGATTTGGTGCACTTCCTTTGAACTCTTTTGTATCATGGTGATATTATGAGATATTAATCTATGTTTGATGTTGTTATTCTTATCCTTTGTGCTTTGGAATGATTTATTCTTGATGTTTGGGGTATGATTGGAAAATATATCTTAAACCCTAGATCACAGTAAGAATATTTGTTACGTTAATTGCCAGGAATGGAATGAATGTATCAATTGCTTAACACCCTAAACCTAATGCTGTAAAATCTCTTAATTGTGTGAGGAATCCACATTTATTAGGTTTTCTTACGAATTTCATGTGTGAGGAATCAACACGAATGACTTGAGTAGGTGGCATCAATATTGTTAGGTTAATTGACGTTCTTAATTGACATAGCCATTACAAAAGAGGGATAAGGAAGGAAATCAATCCTAAGTGTCTTTAATTGATATTTTCTCAACAATTTACAGTTCTTTGTCATTTAGTTTCAATTCAACTCTTTATGCAAAACCCATTCTGTTTTAATCTACTTAGTAAGCATATAATTGGGAATTTCTATTGAAACCGTTCCTCGTGGGATCGAATTTTATTTAATCGAAATACTATACTGCGATTGATAATTTTGGTACGCTTGCCAATAATTCAACAAAAGAGTGAGCAACATTGTAGAGCGTGTCGTTTGCCAAAAAGCATCCTTTAAAAGAGCATTTATAAAAAGCTTGCTTCAAAGGTTCTTTTATATCCCTTACTCTGTTTTATCGCTTTTACTAGTTACCATCTCTATGCATTAGTTATTAGGGTCATATAGTCAATAATTTAAATTTTGCAATGAATAAATAAGGGTAAAAGCATAGTTTTAATGTTCTTATTTCTTTACAATAAACAGTCCATCATGGGGAACCCGAAAGGGGCGTCGTGAGGATGTTAATACCTTCCCCATACATAACTAACTCCTTTACCTAACTCTGGTTGTAATGACCAAAGTTGGTTTTTCTTAAAAGTCATAGCCTTCTTTTCCTTTTCCAATGTTTTTGGTAAAATTATTGGTGGCGACTCCAGAACCCATTTATGAAAACCTCATCCTTAGAATAGTTCGGTTATCGGACATCCTAAGGATGATGACCACACTTTTAAAAAACGCGAGTCGAATCAAAAGACCATCGCGTCGCTCTGACTGCCTCTTTTAACGGCGACGACAGTCGCTGATTGTTGTAATGTTAAATGCTCCATGTATTGCATCATTCTTTGAAAGTTTGACTGCTGAGGTGGTGGAGGTGGTTGTCGGGCTCTTATTGGTTGGTGTGGTTCCTGTGCCAGTGGCAGTGGCTCCCTTTCTGCAGGGTTCACACAGTTCCGCGCAATAAATCTTCTATTAATGGGCGGCCGAATGTTCACTGATGGGTTTACTTCCACACCATGGGTTGAAATAAATCCAAGAGCTTTAGCTTGCTCTACTCGTCGCCCGCTTTCCAATACCACAAACTGATAGATCTCCTCTGAAATAATTGCGGCGACGTCAATCCTAGTTTCATCCAGAATGCTCTTGATAATATGACACCTGGGAATATTTAGATCTGAACTGTGCTTGATGGGTACTATGTTGGCCAGCAGGAATGAAGTCCAGATCTAAGTTAAGGTGGTCATGTTGGCCCTTAATATTCTTAAAGCCTTCCCAACATGGTTTGCCTCAAAGGTCCTCCCAAGTAAGCATAGGGCTCTTTCTACGTCATCATCCCTAAAGTGCATTTCAGTTAGACGTTTGCTATTTCGGATGACTTGGAAATCACATATATGGCCTTCCTCTAGAAAGAGCGGATTCCCCAACAAATCATTGATTACATTTCTATCATATGGAACCCACCGGCCTCTCACTTTGGAACGTGCCCGGAATGACTCTCCTTCAACTAGGCAGGCGTTGGCATAAAACTCCTTTACGATCTCAGGATCGTACTTTGGCATTAAGAGTGGCAATTGCCTCTAGTTCCTGCGGATTATTTCATTATTGAATTCTGGGAATTCGCCTTCATTTAGTTCCACTCTTCTTTCTGGGATAAAGGTCCAGTTACATATTCTCTCAAATCTCGTCTGTCTCTCAGCATCTCTAAATCTACGTCTATCCACTTGGGTGCCTGCAGACTCAACTCTGGGTCTCTTCCCAGCTGCTCTATATGATGACGCACCCTGTGATTCTATTCTTTGACCCATCTGAAAACATTATGATACTCACAGTTAGTCGAATATTTTGATCCCATCATGAATACAATGCTACTTTAAGTCTTAATACTGCATGCTAGAATATTCATAGGTTCAATTGCAATAACACACTATAATTCATACTTAAACATTTCATCAAATAGTTGACATGCACCTTATTTTTGAACTTTTATGTCCCTAATTTCTAGCATGAATCCTTTTCCATTTACACAATTAAGCAAATCATGAGCAATTACACACTTTATATCACCTACAAACCAAATAAATTACTTTGAAGCAGTTTATCGAACACTTGGCATGCATATGAATTTCTAACCTATATCAATTCAATATATCCAATCAATTCAGCCACAAAAATAAATTTCATGAAAAGAATCAGATAATTTCAAGCAAAGAGAGTCAATTCCTTACCTTATTTTCAGATTTTCTGGAAAACTCACAAATGCAAAAGTGGATGTGAACAATGATTCAATTTGCAGATTTTGAAAATTTCAATCGATGGAATGTTACTCAAATACTCTAGAATAGTTGGAGTGATGAATTGGGAGCCTAAATTTGAAAGATTTAGGCTTAATTTAGAGAAGAGATGAGTTGGGGGAAGAGTGAGTGCGAAATAGGGTTTTGAGTTATATGAAAACTAACCCCATCGCGATTTTTAAAAACTAGATCTGGGCACTTTCGCTCAAGCGAAAACTAGTGTACTTATTATTCGCTTGAGAGACCTAAAACAGAGAGAAATAACGTACATTCGCTTGAGCGATTCATCTGTCGCTTGAGCGAATGTGTTTAAAAAAAAATCCGTTTGAGCGAAGAGAAACAGAGAGAAACATCTAACATTTGCTCAAGCGAATCCTCTGTCGCTTGAGCGAATTTCAATGAATTTTGATTGTTAACATGATATTCAAATGCAATTCAATGATTAATAACTCAAAAAGTTTTCACATAGATCTAGTTCAGCAATGTTCAAATTTATTCATGCTCAATTTATAATGCAATAAGATAAAACAAAAAATTTTAAATTGTCAAAAAGAAAATAAAATAAAGATAAAATATTGGGTTGCCTCCCAAGAGCGCTTGTTTAACGTCTTCATCTTAATGCTTGTTCGCTTTAAGGTTCATCTAAGAGATAATGAGGTGAAGCTTATCCACTGCATCTCCCAAATATGTTTTAATTCTCTGCCCATTAACTATCCATATTCTTCCTGTTGCTGGATCTTCCAATTTCACAACACCATAAGGCCTAACGGATCTTACCACGAATGGACCTAACCATTTGGATTTTAGTTTTTTAGAAAAAAGTCTTAATCTTGAATTAAACAGTAATACAGACTAGCCTGGATGAAAATCTCTTTTCAGAATTTTCTTATCATGATATGCCTTAACTTTCTCCTTGTATAACTTGGATGATTCATATGCATTAAGTCTCATTTCTTTAAATTCATGCATCTAAATTCATGCATCATGATAAGGTGATGCAACTTTATGTCTGACCCCATAATGCTCTAAAAATTTCTGATGTTTAATATTGCAAAAATGTGACCCTCCATCACTGATTAGAACCCTGGGAGTGCCAAATCTACAGAATATATTTTTCTTTAAAAATTTTATCACAGTTTTGACATCAGTTTTTACAGTAGTCACTGCTTCCACCCACTTTGACACATAATCTACTGCTACCAAGATGTATTCTTTAGAAAATGAGGATGGAAAAGGTCCTGCAAAATCAATTCCCCATTAGTCAAATATTTCTACTTCCAACATGATATTCAGGGGCATTTCCTATCTTCTTGATATTCTTCTTGTCTTCTGGCAATCACTACATTGTTGTGAAAAGTTGTGTACATCTTTAAACAAAGTAGGCAAAAAAAAAATATTGGAGCACTTTTGTAGTAGTCCTTACTCCATTAAAATTTCCACCATAAGGAGAACTGTGACAATGCCAAAGAATATTTTTGGCTTCTTTGCTTGTCACACATCTTCTCAGCAAGTTATCACTTCCTATCTTAAAAAGGTAAGGATCATCCCATACAAAATAATGGGCATCCTTAAATAATTTCTTCTTTCGGTGCCACGTATACTCTTCTGGAACAACTTTTGCAGCTTTGAAATTTTTCATGTTAGCAAACCAAGGTCTTTCTTGTACCATCATCAATTTTTCATATGGAAATTCCTCCTGCACTTCTAATTGGTTATTAGTCACTTCAGTATTGACTAGTTTGGACAAATGATCAGCTACCAAATTTTCATAACCCTTTTTATCCTTGATCACAAAATCAAATTCCTGCAACAATAAAATCCATCTAATTAGCCTGGGTTTAGAATCTAATTTGGTTAATAGATATTTGATTGTTGCATGATCAGTATATATAGTAACAGTTGAATCAATCAAGTATGCTCTAAATTTTTCCAATGTGTAGACTATAGCTAATAATTCTTTTTCAGTAGTTGCATAATTAATTTGGGTTGCATTAAGAATTTTGCTAGCATAATGTATAGCATGAAAAATCTTAGATTTTCTTTGGCCTAATACTGCTCCTATAGCATAATCACTTGCATCACACATTAATTCAAAATCTAATTTTCAATCAGGTGCAATTATCAGAGGGGCTGAAATTAATTTTTGTTTTAATAATTCAAAAGCATGCAAACATTCCGCATCAAAATTAAAAGAAATATCCTTATTTTGCAAGTTACTGAGTGGCTTTGCAGTCTTTGAGAGGTCTTTTATAAATCTTCTATAGAATCCAGCATGTCCTAAAAAACTTCTTATGCCCTTCACATTTGTTGGTGGTGGAAGCTTCTCAATAATCTCTATTTTTGCTTTATCAACTTCAATACCTCTTGCAGAAATCTTATGGCCTAACACCACGCCTTCAGTTACCATAAAATGACATTTTTCCCAATTTAAAACTAAATTGGTATCAACACACCGCTTCAGTATAGTGTTCAAGTTCCTCAAGCATTGGTCAAATGATGCACCAAATACTGAAAAATCATCCATGAAAACTTCTATGCATTGTTCCACCAAATTTGAGAAGATTGCTAGCATGCATCTTTGAAAAGTTGTTGGGGCATTGCACAATCCAAATGGAATTTTCCTGTAAGTAAACACATCAAAAGGACAAGTAAAAGCAGTTTTTTCTTGATCCTCTGGATCTACTGTTATTTGATTGTACCCTGAATAACCATCCAAAAAATAATAAAAAGCTTGTCCTGCTAACCTTTCTAACATTTGATCCATGAAAGATAAAGGAAAATGATCTTTTCTAGTTACCTGATTCAATTTTCTATAATCTATACACATTCTCTAACCTGTGACAGTTGTCGCCGCCGTCTCAAAAGAGAGATGGTCGGTCGGAGCGACGCGATGGTTTTTCGACTCTTTTTGATTTTTCGCGTTTTTTATTGGTGGTTACAACGTCCTTAGGTTGTCCGATAACTGGGCTAACCTAGAGACGAGGTTTTCAAAAAGTGTTCCCGGGTGGTCCGATAACCGGACTAACCCAAGGACTTATTTATTTTGGGTTCTATGGAGTCGCCACCAATATTTTTACCATAAACATCGGAAAAGGGGTTTTAAAAAGGCGTTGGTTTTCGAAAACCAACTTGGTCATTAGAACCAGAGTTGGGTAAGGGAGTTAGTTACGTGTAAAGGAAGTATTAGTTCCTTTACGACGCCCCTTTCGGGTTCCCTATGATAGGCTGGCTAGCTTGAATAAATAATTAAACTGGAAAATAGCGCTTTTACCCTTTTATTACGCGGTATTTAAATTTATGACTACATTGCCCTAGCTTCTATTGCATATATTTATATGAAAGCGGTAAAATGTAGAAGGATAGAGAATGTGCACCTCCAAAGCAAGCTTTTTATATATTTCTCTTTAAAGAGAGGGTGCGTTTTGGCAACCCTTCACTCTACAAACTCTCAGAAACTCCGGAAATGCCTCGGAGGGATTCTAAAGAAGATTTAGAACGCTCAATTTACGCCTAGAGACACTCAGAAACTCCGGAAATGCTTCGGAGGGATTCTAGAGAGAGAATATCTAGAGAGAAGGAGGAGCTACTGTGCTTGGTGTCCCTAAATGAGGGGGAGAGAGCCCCTATTTATAGGTTTTCGGGCCTGGCAGGGTCCAGAACGCCGTTCTCGTCTGACAGGGCCAGAACGCCGTCTGGACAGTCGGGAACGCCGTCTGGGCTTACTGAAAGGGGCAGAACGCCGTCTGGTCAGTCGGGAATGCCGTATGCTCCTTCGCAGATGGCCAGAACGTCGTCTCGCTTGGCGAGACGGCGTTCTCGCCTTTTCCGCGAGGTCAGACGGTGTTCTGGGCGTCCCAGACGGCGTTCTCGACCCTTAAAGGCGAGAAAACTTATTTCTATGCAAAAAACACCTCCTATCCTAGTATGGGAGCCTAATAGTCTCTCCTAATGGCTTGTTAGGCTTCTTCCATCTTCAAATAGTGGTCTTCTGGTCCTTTATTTGGAGGCCGGCAAGATTTGGGGTCTACAGCTGCCCCCTTTACCCGACTAATCGGCTGTTGGCCTGTTGTGCAGACAGATCGATAGGAAGGTAAAGGAGTTGACCCTCTTGCCGGTTGGTCCTTCGGATCGTTCGCCCTTTGCAGCGGATGATCCTCCGGGGAAAAGATGTTGTGTCGTGCGCCTTCGGGATACTACTTCGACGTAGCCGATCCCTTTGGTTAACACATGGTAGAACCTCCGGATACCCCTTCGACGGTGGTCGATCCTTCGGTTGATGGGTATAAACCCCCATCGAGCCGGTAGTGTGCGATCCGTTGTGTGGGACTCGGATGGGTATGAACCCCCATCGGGTTGGTAGTGTGCGATCCGTTGGTTACTCCACTTGGGGACCGGATGGGTATGAACACCCATCAGGGTGGTAGCTGCAGCTTCACTGGGGATCCAGGTGCAATCGTGTGCGTAGGTTGATAGGTATAAACTCCCTATCAGGCTGGTACAGTCCTCAGTGTAGGACTGGCGGTGGTGGCGGCTTACAGTTCAGGTGACCCATGCGCCGGCTAGGCGCTTCTTGTGTGCTGGTTGATAGGTATAAACCCCCTATCAGGCTGGTGCAGTCCGTTGTGTGGGACCGGATGGGTATGAACCCCCCATCAGGGTGGTAATGGCGGCTTACTGCTCGGGTAGCTCATGCGCCGGTGTTGAGATGTGTTCTGTCTTTGTTTTTTGTCCTTTCTGGGAATTGTTATCCGGTCTGTGCCGGGGATTCTGTTGGTGTTCGTCCAGCTTGTTGATTGCTGGGGATTCTTTGTTTTTGATCTTTTGTGGTGGTTCATCCGACTTTGCTGGTTGTCGGGAATTTTTTGATAAGTGCCTCTTAGGTAGGCAGGAATCCTCTGGGGATTTGTTGATCTTGGTGACGCCTCTTGAGTAGGCGGATGTCCATTGAGTTTTTGGTAATGCCTCTGAGTAGGCAGATGTTCCGTTTGGAGGTGAAGACTTTTGGTTTTGCTTTTTTCTTTGCCTCTGAATAGGCTAATGTTGCTTTTTTGCTTGCAAGGTTTTGCCTATGCGTTCCACTAGGGATATCCATGTTAGGCAAGTAGCTTTCTGAGGATATGCGTTTGAGGTTTTGCCTTTGCAGTAGGCTCTCTGGGTAAGTTTTTTTTGTTTTTTTTTTTTGGCGATCTACTAGGGAGTTGGTTGACTCCTTGGGGATCTAATTTTGGTCACCTTTTTGGGGAATGGAGTTGTGACTCCTTGTTTGGTGTCGATGGGAGCTGGTTTCTTCAAGCTCTTATTCCTCTGGAGTTTTTTTTTTGTTTTTTTTGTTTACTGTGCCTCTGAGTAGGCGGATGCTTCATTAGTGGTGAAGACTTCATACTTGCTTGCCTCCGAATAGGTTGATGTCCCTTTTTGGGGAAATTGGCTTCTTGCTCGCCAGATCTTGCCTACGCCTAGGCAAATGACTCTTCTAAGGATGTGAGTCTAGAATTTGCCTTTGTCGTAGGCTTACTGGAGATAATTTTTCTCTTTTTGGTGATCCACCGGGGAATTGATTGCCTTCCCGGGGATCTAATTTTGATTTGCCCCCTGAGAGAATGGAGTTTTGACTCCTTAATTGATGTGAGTGTGAGCTGGCGTTTGTGATGCTTTTATTCCGTTGGGGGAGTGGAATTTCCGATTTCTCTTTTTTGTTGATTTTCCCTTTTCTCGCAGTGACCCACTTTAGGGATTTTATTTCCTGGAAGTTCGGATTTTTATTTGATTTTGCCTTTTTCCACGATTTATCTCTTTTTTATCGCGATTTTGAAATCGGCTTTTTTATTGGGATAATGCATGCGCCTTGTTACTTTTTAGTTTCTTTTTATGCATGCAGGCTTTTCTTCTCTTTGGGGATCCGCAGGGGATAAAATTTTCTTAGGTGATCCATCAAGGGATTATTAACTTCCATGGGGATCCGATTTTTCTGGGATGGAGTCCTGGCTCCTTGATGCGAGTTGACCTTATGAAGATTATGGAAATTTCCTTATTCATCCTTTTTGTAGGGAGATCCACTTGGGGATTTTTATTCGGCCTTCTCTGTTGTTGCCTTTTCTTTTGGACATCCTCTGGGGATGCAAGGGTTTTCTTCTTTTTTCTTTTCTTCTTTTTTGTTGAGCCCTTGATGGTATGGAGATTGGACTCTTTTGATTGTTGATGATGATGGGCTCTTGAAGCCTTTATTCTCCATTGGGGGAGTATAGAGGGGACTTTGGGTGAGTGTGCTCGATGACTCATGTGGTGGTAATGTTGAGCCGTGAGGAGTATTTTTGTTTTGCCTTCGGAGTAGGCAGGGGTCCTCTTGGGGATGATTAAGCCTTTCCGTCGGCTTTTCTTTTATGATGTCTGATGATTGGAGCTTTGGCTTCTGGAAGCTTCTTATAACAACTCACTTGAGGGAGAGCAAGGAGACTTATTACTTTCTTGTGCCTTCTTTTCTGGGTAGAAGGATGGTAGTTGAAACTCTTGATTTTCAGAAGCTCTTATTTCGATGAGCCGCTTGATTGACGACTTGTTCCGTTTTCTTGAGGGCATTATTTGGAGACTCAGTCTCAGTGATCATGTTTTCAATCACAAACATGGAGCTAGTCTCCTTATATGCATGAATGCTTTTCGTTTTTTTTTTTTTTTTGTTATTTGTCTGAAGTGATTTTTATCTTATTTTTCATTTTTGATCTTGACAAAGTCGTTTTGTGCGACTACTTGTGTGTGGATGCCCTAAATGCAATCTATTCTTATTGATTGATGCATCTGGAAAAGTGACTTGCATTCTCCTGCTGGACTTTTTATGATTATGATGAGGGGTCCTTCTCTTTTGTTTATTTTTTGGTTTAGCCCTATCTTTTGCCTAGACCGCCCTTTTGGGGTTTCCGGTCTAGCGGGCTGCCTTAATTTTTGCCTAGGATATCTCAGCGGGCTTTTTCCTTTTTTATGAATGCCCTAACTTTTGCCTAGACCGCCCTTTGCGGGTTTTCGATCTAGCGGGCTACCCTATCTTTTGCCTAAGAATCTCCTAGCAGGCATTATTCTTTTTATTCTCATTTTTTCTTTCCCTTCTTTTTTTGAGAGATAGGAGCCTATCATATGCATGCAATGTTGGCGATATGCATCCTATAATACTATTTCAATTAATTTTTCAAAAGGATTAACCAATGTGCTTTTATTTCTGATGAGCTTCTGACGTTATGTGCTTTCGTCGATAGGGATAGGCTGTACCCATTTTGCCGTCTTCGATTTTTTTTCATGACCGAAGAATGATTGTGTTAATTGTAGAGCGACTTGCCATGTTAGTGCGCCCCTCCCTTTCCTTGGGGATGTCGATCCTCCTATTGATTACTATCTCCACATTTCCTTACTAATTACTAGAATGTCGTAGTGGTAAGGGTCAAGAGAAAAGAAGGAAGAGGGTATTTAATTCAAAGGCTTGTGTTTTAGAATTGTTTTATTTTGACAAAAAAATGGTTTTTGTAAGCACGGCTAGCCAAGGTTGGTTAAAGTGTTTAGGCTAGTTTAAACAACGTTTTGTTTATGGAGTGGCGTCTTATTCTATGGCGCTTGCTATGACTGATTGACTTCCCTAGTCTGCCCTTCGGGTTTTCAGCTTAGGATGTTGTGTTTTGTTTTGTCCTTTTGTCTAGGTTTCTTTTTTCTTGTTTTGGAAACCTAGCGGACTTTATTTTGTAACCCTAATTTTTGCCTAGGATACCCTTTATGGTTGTTCAGGTTTCCTAGCGGGTTTACCTTAGCTTTTGCGTAGCCCCCTTTGGTGGGTTTCCTACCGAGTATCTTGCCCTTTTTGACCTTTAACTTTTATGGGCTTCTTTTGATTTTTTTCCTTTTTGCACAACATTGGCGAAACACGGCTTTACTTATGACGAGGTAAAACTTTATTTTGTGCTTCTAGTCAATCAGTGGTAATGGTTTTGAATTTTATTTTGGTCAATGGCGCATTTTGATTACTTTGACGCACTTTTGAAAACGTTTGCTTAAACATGGTTATTAATGAGGTTTAGACATGAATAGCAAGAAGAGAAACAGATAGTAAGAATGACATTCTTTGTAATTAATAGGGAAATATGTGCCCTATAATGCTCGGGGGTCGGGCTGGCCCCGAGGAGTAATCTCTAATAGTCATTGGATTTACAAACCCTAAGAATCAGAAGGAGAACACCTAATGACTAAAGTCGCTTTTGACGCTTGAACCCCTCTATATGGGAGAATCTGATTTGAGGTGCAGGGGGGGAGACTTCCCTTTTCTCTATGTAGCTTGATCCTTTGCAGGGTAAAGCTTCGAAGGATTGTCTTTAAAATCTGGTGCCTCCCGTATTCCTTGAGAGTTTCTAATGAGCCCTTGGTTTGGGCGACACCCATATTTTCTCATCACGTGGGTCACCTTCATATTGTTGGGAAAGCCTTTTTCTATTGGCAAAAGATATTTCAAAGGTCTTCTTCCGTCGCATCCATTCAAGGTAGGGCAGACGATTTGCTGATCTGAATGTCGTCTCTAGCCCAAACTGTGACTAGCCTGTCGCCTACCCTCAGTTTGTCTCTTTGACAGAGCGTCGTGAATTGCCTCAGCGTCGAGAATCCAACGTCTCTTCAGTTTCCTCTTTGGATTATATTTTTCTTCGGTCTTTTTATTTTTTCTTTATTCTTTGGAGCATTGCCTTATAGCTCCTAGGGGTGTAGATTCTTTCACTTCTAATTTTGCCCCCGAATGTTGGCTATACTGGAGATATCTTCATTGATGGACGATGTTTCTGCGTATCTCAATGGTACAATTTTATTTGATGTATGGGGTGAATGAATGTAACGACATCCTTGCCCCCCTCTTCCTTATTAACTTGGATATCCAATGGTTCAGGCTTGTTATCCTCCTTGGGCAGATCAACCATTGGGGAGAACTTGATGACGAAAGGCTTACTCTCCATCTTACTTCGATTTGTGGAAAGCACATCGACTAATCCTTTCTTTTTATTATCTTTTTATTAAAGTGAGAATGAATGCAATTTATGGATGCAATTCATGAATGTAGTAGACGGTTGAGACAAACAATTTTATTTGTTTCATCCAGACAGTGTACATTCCTCAATGTAATGTTTTGAAGTACATATTTTTTGAATGAAAAGCGGAGAAGCCTAAATGAACCCATAGGCAGGTTAGAATTTTCCTTTATTTTCATTTTGACTTCCCGTGCATGGCTTGCGAATGCCTTATCCTCTTCACATGGTATTGAGGAATGTCCACTTTCTTCAACCGCCTACTTCTAGATGATGTTATGAGGATGAAGTTTGGTGGATGCATGTATGCAAGTGTTTGTTTTTTCCTAAACATTATCATGTTTTATTTTCTAACATGATGTATGATAGTGTTTGGGATTTTGTGTGTGTTTTTTTTTTTATGCGGATGAGGGCGTGAAGAATACCAGCCGCTTTCTAGAATGCAAAAAGATTTTTATTGAATGATTTATGAGATGGATATTCCTTAAGACAATGACTTAGGTATCCTCCTTAAAGCTTACGCTTTGTGGGGTATCCCACCCACCTTGGTGTAATGGTTTCTTCCCCATTACGGATTTGACAAGTATAATGGCAATCACCATCTCACCTTAGTACACTTGTCCCTTCCTTGTCGCGAAGGTTACAAATGCGCTTGGGGCCTCTTTCGCCGTTGTCTTGGGGATATCTAGTGCTCCCTAGAATGAATGTTATTATGCATGCACCAGTACAAAAGGGCAATAGATGTTCAAAGCGACATAACTTTTGACTGGGTTGTCCGATTTGGACGCACAGCATGTCAAAACGAAGAGAAAAGGGTGAAGAACCAAGCTGCAAATGCCGAAGGCGATTTGGCCCAGTAATTTTCCCAAAAAACGTATCTAAGACCCATTTTTTAGGGGTTTATTAAAATTATTCGTATGCATACTTTCCTTATGCATTTATTTTCTCTCTTGGTTTTTCCACTTATGATGCAATATGAATGATACGACTTTGTCAACATTATTTTTATAAATGTTTTATTGTTATTATTTTATTTTGGATTTTTATTTTGATTTTTATTGCTTTTTATTTTATAGCCTTTTATCTCTTCTGTCGGAACTGCGTGGCTACTTAGCTTACAAAGAACCTGAAACCAGGCTAGCTAAAAGGCAGACTGTCCGAGATAAGGGTGTTTATTTGTGAAAATATTTTTGGAATTTTTTGTTCTGTTGTTTGTTTATGCTATGCAACATACAAATGCAACAATCATATGCACACACAATTCAATCATCCCCGAACAGGCGAGATTCCGTTTTTATCACGAGGTAGGGTTCTCCTGCAGAAAAGTGTATTGGTTAGGGTATGTTCTAACTGTTCTCACCAGGCTAAGGCCCCCAAGGTGCCCCCATTATAGGGTCCCCACTCTCCAGCCGTCCGACCATGCTCAACACTAAGGCCAGAGTCGGTCTTGTTGCCAAAAGAGGAAGGTTATCACCTTGAGTGGTGGTTTCCGATCACACTGGTGGGCACAAGGCCCTAACTGCAGCGAACCGTACCTGCCACCCACTCCCTATGGTTATCTCACTTGCCCCCGGGTATAGGAGGAACTGTAGTTTGCAAGGGACTTGTGTGCAATTTATATTTCAATCAATTGCGTATGTATAAACAAACAACAGTTTATTGAAAGCCAAACAATAAAACATGTTATAATACAAGGCAGGGTAAAAGCGCTTATTTTCTTGGTTTAATTATTGTTAAGCCAGCCCATCACTAAATGGGATCAACTCTCTAGGTCTCCCCAGTGGAGTCGCCATCTGTCGCCGCCGTCTCAAAAGAGAGATGGTCGGTCGGAGCGACGCGATGGTTTTTCGACTCTTTTTTATTTTTCGCGTTTTTTATTGGTGGTTACAACGTCCTTAGGTTGTCCGATAACTGGGCTAACCTAGAGACGAGGTTTTCAAAAAGTATCCCCGGGTGGTCCGATAACCGGACTAACCCAAGGACTTATTTATTTTGGGTTCTATGGAGTCGCCACCGATATTTTTACCATAAACATCGGAAAAGGGGTTTTAAAAAGGCGTTGGTTTTCGAAAACCAACTTGGTCATTAGAACCAGAGTTGGGTAAGGGAGTTAGTTACGTGTAAAGGAAGTATTAGTTCCTTTACGACGCCCCTTTCGGGTTCCCTATGATAGGCTGGCTAGCTTGAATAAATAATTAAACTGGAAAATAGCGCTTTTACCCTTTTATTACGCGGTATTTAAATTTATGACTACATGGCCCTAGCTTCTATTGCATATATTTATATGAAAGCGGTAAAATTTAGAAGGATAGAGAATGTGCACCTCCAAAGCAAGCTTTTTATATATTTCTCTTTAAAGAGAGGGTGCGTTTTGGCAACCCTTCACTCTACAAACTCTCAGAAACTCCAGAAATACCTCGGAGGGATTCTAAAGAAGATTTAGAACGCTCAATTTACGCCTAGAGACACTCAGAAACTCCGGAAATGCTTCGGAGGGATTCTAGAGAGAGAATATCTAGAGAGAAGGAGGAGCTACTATGCTTGGTGTCCCTAAATGAGGGGGAGAGAGCCCCTATTTATAGGTTTTCGGGTCTGGCAGGGTCCAGAACGCCGTTCTCGTCTGACAGGGCCAGAACGCCGTCTGGACAGTCGGGAACGCCGTCTGGGCTTGCTGAAAGGGGCAGAACGCCGTTTGGTCAGTCGGGAACGCCGTCTGCTCCTTTGCAGATGGCCAGAACGCCGTCTCGCTTGGCGAGACGGCGTTCTCGCCTTTTCTGCGAGGTCAGACGGCGTTCTGGGCGTCCCAGACGGCGTTCTCGACCCTTAAAGGCGAGAAAACTTATTTCTATGCAAAAAACACCTCCTATCCTAGTATGGGAGCCTAATAGTCTCTCCTAATGGCTTGTTAGGCTTCTTCCATCTTCAAATAGTGGTCTTCTGGTCCTTTATTTGGAGGCCGGGCAAGATTTGGGGTCTACAACAGTCCTAGTAGGTATTAATTCATTTTTATCATTATAAATTATAGTCATACCTCCTTTTTTCGGGACCACCTGAACTGGGCTAACCCAAGCACTGTCAGAGATAGGATAAATCATACTTGCATCAAGTAATTTCAGTACTTCTTTCTTTACCACCTCTTTCATAATTGGATTAAGACATCTTTGAGGTTGTGCAATAGGCTAGAAATCATTCTCCATGTGAATCTTATGCATGCAATAAGAAGGACTAATTCCTTTGAGATCAGATAAGGTCCACCCTATGGCCTTCTCATTCTATTTCAGAACTGAGATCAATTTTTCTTCTTCAAAATTTGTTAAGGCATTGCTAATCACCACTGGTTTGTTGCCTCCATCTGCAAGAAAAACATATTTTAAGTGAGGAGGTAATACCTTTAATTCCAGCTTCTGACTCTCAGTTTCATGTTCTTGCTGCAATTTCTCAGATTGTTGTTCTTTTGAAGTAACTTCTTGTGCTGAATCAAGATGTTTTAAATATTTCTCAATTTCGTCTTCATCCTCTGCATCAAATTCGTCATTAACACCTATTAAAGGTTTTTCTAATGGGTTTGCTTTGGTTAGTTGCTTCCTTGCTTCTTGAAAGATATCATCTACCACATCCATCCTAAGACAGTGTTGTTTATCTGTAGGATGCCTCATTGCTTCAAACACATTAAAATTAACTTCATCATCTTCTACTCTGACTTTTAACTTGTCATCATCAACAACAATAATGGCTTTTGTTGTCTTCATGAAAGGTCTTCCCAGTATAAGAGGAACTTCAGTGTCTTCCTCCATATCCATCACAACAAAATCAACTGGAAACATAAATTTATCAACTCTGACCAAAACGTCTTCTGCCACACCATAAGGAAATTTTAGAGATGTGTCAACTAGCTGCAGTGTCATTCTTGTAGGCTTTACTTCCAAGTCTCCTATTCTTTTAAGCATAGACAAAGACATTAGATTTATACTAGCACCTAAATCAAGTAATGTCTTACCTACTTGTAATGTCCCAATTGTGACTGGTATAGTGAAACTTCCAGGATCCTTGGACTTTTGAGGTAATGATTTCTGAATTAGAGCGTTGCATCCTGCTTCTAGCTTTCTGAATTAGAGCGTTGCATCCTGCTTCTAGCTCTACTGTTTCTGTAGTAAATATCTTTTTCTTAGTTAACAACTCTTTCATGAATTTTGCATAAGTCGACATCTGCTCCATAGCTTCCATAAATGGAATATTAATTTGCAAATGCTTGAAAATATCTATAAATCTTGCAAATTGTCTTTCTTTATCTTTCTTGGAAGGATGACGAGGATATGGTAAATCCTTTAGTTGTGGTATTTGGTTCTCATCTTTCTCCCTCCTTTTCTCACTATTTTTATTTTTTTCTTCTTTTTCAGTATTTTTTTCTTTTCCTATACTCTCACTTTTATTTTTCTCTTTTTCTCCTTCACACTCATTTTCTTCTTTTCATCCTCTTTTTCTTGTAAGATTTCCTTCTGTACAGCCAGGTTGTCACTAATCCCTTCTCCTATAACCTTATCACTCCTTGTAGTTATTGACTTACATTGCTCTTTAGATTGGTTTGTGTGTTAGCTGAAAATTGTCCTCCTTGCTGCTCAGATAATTGTTTAGCTAGATGGCCCATCTAGGTCTCTAAATTTCTGAATGAAGCCTCAGTATTTTTCTGATTAGACATAGTGGCTTGCATGAATTTTTCTAACGTATCCTCCGATTTACTCATTCTATCAGGCATTGAAGGATAATGTTATTATTGTTGTTGATATGGAGGTTGCTGATATGACTGTTGTTGAAATGGATTTTGTCTAGTAGATGAGCTAACACCTTATTTCCACCCAAAATTCTGATTCTGATTCCCTCTCCATCCTTGAGCAAAATTATTCTGATAATTATTGGAATTAGGGAAATTACCTTGTCTGCCTTGACTACTACCTTGAATACCCATATAATTAGCTTCTTCTTGTTGAATGTTGCCTTGATAAGAGTATTGTTTATTTGAATGATCACCTCCACACAAGTTGCATTTCATGAATTGTTGATTAGGAGAAGCTTGAATAACATGTATTTGTTGAGGTAGCTTCACTACTTGTTGAGTCAATGCTTCCATTTGTTTATTCAGAATTTTATTATGAGCTAGCATAGCATCTGAAGTGTTAAACTCCAACATTCCTTTCTTTTGAGCTGGATTATCATGTTGGGCATGTTGGTCTGTAAACGCTAATGCATCAATAATTCTTTTGGCATGTTTGATTTCTGCATCTAGCATGGATCCTCCGGCTGCAGCATCTAATAGAATCTTTGTATCAGGTCGCAGGCCAATATAGAAAATATTCAATTGAACAATGTCTTCAAATCCATGATTTGGGCATCTTCTCAACAGTGATTTAAATTTCTCCCATGCTTCATAAAAAGATTCATCTGCTCCTTGTTTGAAAGAAGTAATGTTTCATGTCGCCGCCGTCAAAACAAGGCGGTCGGAGCGACGCGATGGTTTCGACTTTCCATTTTTCGTTTTTTTATGGGTGTAGTTACAACGCCTTTAGGTTGTCCGATAACCAGGCTGAACCTAGGGGCGAGGTTTTCGAAAAGACGTTCTTGGGTTGTCCGATAACCGGTCTAACCCAAGAACTAACTTTTGAAGGGTTCTTCTAAAGTCGCCACCGATGTTTTTACCAGAAACATCAAAAAAGGAATGAAAAAGGCGTTGGTTTTCGAAAAACCAACTTTGGTCATTAGAACCAGAGTTGGGTAAGGGAGTTAGTTACGTGTAAGGGAAGTATTAGTTCCCTTACGACGCCCCTTTCGGGTTCCCTATGATAGGCCAGCTATATTAAATAATTAAACCGGTGAAAAATACGCTTTTACCCTTTATTTTGCGGAATTTAGAAATTACGACTACATGGCCCTATATCTATTGCATAATTGAAATAAAGCGGTAAAGGAGAGAGAGAGAGAGTGTAGAAACCTCCGAGGCACGCTTTCTGTTGATTCTTTAATAATTTGGGTGCTTTTTGGCAGCCCTTCGCTCTTTACAACACCGGAATCTCTCAAAAACGCTATAAAAAAAACTCTAGAAAACACTCAGAAACTCCGAAAATGCTTCGGAGGGGTTCTAGAGAGAGAATTTGAAGAGATTTCTAGAGAGAGAATGGAAGAACTGTGTGAAATGAGGGGAATGGCGAGACTATTTATAGGGATTCGCGCCTGTCAGGTCGAGACGGGTCGTCTCGTCTGACAAGGTCGAGAGGACCGTCTCGCCATTTGAGACAGTCGTCTCGCCATTCGAGACGGCCGTCTCGCCTTGTAGGGATGGCGAGACGGCGGTCTCGCCATCCGCGAGTGACGAGACGGCCGTCTCGCCATTTTTGCAAGGCGAGACGGCCGTCTCGAATCCGAGACGGCGGTCTCGACCCTAAAAGGCGAAAATCCTTATTTACATGCAGAAAATCCCTCCTATTCTAATATGGGGCTTAATAGTCTCTCCTAATGGCTTCTTAGGCTTCATCCATCTTCAAAAAGGAGGTCTTCTGGTCTTTATTATGAGGACGGGCAAGATTTGGGGTCTACAGCTGCCCCCCCCCTTTACCCGACTAGTCGACTGCTGGCCTGTTGTGCCAAGGAGAACGACTAGAGGGTAAAGGAGTTGACCCTCTTGCCCGGTTGTCCTTCAGATGCTCCGTCTTGCAGTTGATCTTCCAGGAAAAAGTGTACTTCCAAGATGCTTCTTCTGGCGGCAGCTGATCCTTTCGGCTGATGAGTACGAACCCCCATCTGGTTTGACGAGTATGAACCCTCGCTCGGTAAGCCCCCTTTTGTAAGGCCTGATGAGTATACACCCCCATCTGGTGTTTGACGAGTATGAACCCCCGTCCGGTAAGCCCCCTTTTGTAAGGCCTGATGAGTATACACCCCCATCTGGTGCTAAGCCTCCGGATGCTCCTTCTTGCGGTAGCCGATCCTTTAGCTGTGGTGGCGGCATACTGCTCTAGCTCATGCGCCGGTGTTGAGATGTGTTCTCTCGTCTTCTGAGATTCGTCCGGTATGTGCCAGAGATTTTGTTGGTGATTATCCAGCTTGTTGATTGCTGGGGATTCTTTGTTTTTTATCTTTTGATGGTGATCACCCGACTTTGTTGGTTTGTCGAAGAAACCTTTAATGTATTTTGTGAAGTCTTACCGAGATACTTCTGGGTGTTTCATATTTTCGTATGCAAGCACGAAGCTGATATTTTTATATGAATGTCTTTTTGGTCTTTTATCTATCTGAAGTATATTTGTTCGTTTTGATTCTGACAAATTCCTTTTCGTGCAACTACTTGTGTGTGGATGCTTTTGATGCAATCTATTTTAGTTGGGGGCATCTGGAAAGTGACCGGTACTTTCTTGTTGCTCTCTCGCGACTTATTCTTTTGTTTTAGCCCTATCTTTTGCCTAGACCGCCCTTTGCGGGTTTTCGATCTAGCGGGCTTAATTCTTGCCTAAGATATTTCGGTGGGTTTTTTTCTTTTTATGAAGGCCTTAATTTTTTCCTAGACCGCCCTTTACGGGTTTTCGATCTAGCAGGCTATCCTGTATTTTTGCTTGGGACGGCCCTGGTCGGCGCTGTTTGTCTTATTTTTCTTATGCTTTTTCGTATCGTTTGTTTTATGAATACTTATGTTTTGTTAATACAGAGGCATTCTTGCAAGTAGGTAAAGAGAAAAGAAGACAATTTTTATTGATGTAAACGAATGGTTTATTTTTACAGGAGGATTTACAAAGGATTTTAGAAGCAGAGCTGGCCAAGGTTGGTTGAATTGTATAGGGTATAACAACCATGCCCATGATTTCTGTTTCTCTGCTTTTCCTGGTCGCTTCAATTGAGATGCTCGAGCTCGGAGTGAAGATCATGCGAAGTCTGCTTGCTTCTGTGAAGGTATTACCCTAGTCGGCTTTGCGGTTTTCGGCTAAGGTAATCATTGCTCTCTCTTTTTTTTGTTGATGTTTTTTTTTTTTTGAAACCTCTCATTTTTGCCTAGGACGTATCCTAGCGAGGAATGCTGACCCTATCTTTTGCCCAGGACGCTCTTTGCGAGTTTTCATCCTGATGGGTCATGAGCAATGTCTTCAGGCGTAGTATTTCTTTACCGCATCTGAGTTGACAGGATGTCGAAGCTCTTCTCCGTCCATGTTGGTGAGGATGAGGGCTCCTCCTGAGAAGACTCGTTTGACCATAAAGGGTCCTTCATAGTTTGCTGTCCATTTCCCAATTTTGTCTTTCTGGGTTGGTAGCAGTTTCTTTATCACTAGATCCCCTTCTTGGAAGGTGCGGGGATTGACCTTCTTGTCGTAGGCTTTCTTGATCTTCTTTTGGTAAACTTGCCCCCGACATATGGTGTCCAGCCGTTTTTCCTCGATTAGGTTCAGCTGATCATATCGACTTTGGACCCATTCGACTTCTGTCAACTTTGCTTCCATAACAACTCGTAGGGAGGGTATTTCAACCTCTACTGGTAGTACGCCCTCCATTCCGTATACGAGGGAAAATGGAGTAGCCCTTGTGGAGGTTCGTACTGACGTTCGGTAGCCGTGTAGGGCGAAGGGCAACATTTCGTGCCAATCTTTGTAGGTTACTACCATCTTCTGGATGATTTTCTTAATATTCTTATTGGCTACCTCTACTGCACCGTTCATCTTTGGTCGGTACGGAGAAGAATTATGGTGTTGAATTTTGAAGTCTTGACATAGTTCTTCCATCATTTTATTATTGAGATTGGTCCCACTATTAGTAATGAGTTTATGGGGAATGTCGTACCGACATATAATATTTTTCTTGATGAAGGTGGTCACCACTTTCCGAGTCACGTGCGCATACGATGCTGCCTCAACCCATTTGGTGAAATAGTCAATGGCTACCAAAATAAAGCGATGACCATTGGATGCTTTAGGCTC